>WOXC01007320.1:0-273025 GCA_011680675.1 Gymnobelideus leadbeateri | reverse complement strand
GAGGGAGGAAGGGAAAAAGGAAAGAAATTCTCTTAACCCTTGAAATTGTCTATAGTCAATGGATTTTGCTGAGTGACACATAGAGCTAGTTCCTCTCTAGGCATTCAGTTCTGCATAATAATGATGACAATAAGTCCTAAATGGAAGAATGATGAATAGAAGCAATCTTCAGGAATATGCTAGTCTAATACGCAGATGTTCTTGGTAATTTACCTCATAAGAGTACGCTTTCCCAATTCCATCTCCAGCACCTGTGATCACTGAAAAAGGAGAAAATAGTTCAAAGCATTTTAAACCTCATTTCACATCCAAATTTTTTATTCTGTCTCTCTAGAACTTCCTTCATGCCTATTTCGGTTTTACGTTTGATAAAAGCACCAAGTCTCCCCTCACGGTTGCTGCCTCTCCCTCTGAACTCAGGCTAACATTAACAGCCATCTCACCTCCCCTTACAAAAGGTTAAAAATGTTGGGGGAGATGGAGGAGATGGAGACATTCCAAACAGAGGCCATCTCAGGCTCAAGAAACATTCTATTCAGACCAGGGACTCCTCAGTGATAAAAATTTGGGCAGAAGAGCCTGCACTCCTTCAAGGGCAGACACTGTGTTTTCATTATCTTCACTGGTTCACAATGTAGTATCAACAATTGAACCATTCATTTGTTTGAAAAATAGCTTTCCTTTTTACAGGCCCTGTCCATAATCTAGTACAAAGAAGCGACAGGGGAGGGAATGTCTGCATATTGGCAGCCAGTAACAGGACTGAGGATCATAGATTTAGAGCCAGAAATCAATCCAATCATCTCATTTTACAGATGAGGAAATTAAAGCCCAGAGTGGGGAAGTGACTGTACAAAGTTCTACAGTTCATTAGTGAAAAAATCATTACTGGACTTGAACTCAATTTCTCTGACTCCACATCCAATATTCCTTCCACTGAACCACTCTGCTTCCCTAGAAATATAACAGCCAAGAGGGGAAAGGGCGGTGAGGGAGGACGAAAGCATTTAGTAAGCCCTAGTCACTGTGCTGAGTACTTTACAAATATTATTTCATTTGATCCTCATAACAACAGTGGGGAGGTGGATGCTATTATGATGCCCATTTTACAGCTGATGAAACTGAGGCAGACAGAAGTTAAATGACTCGCCTAGGGTCACACAGTTGGCAATTTTCTGAGGCCAGTTTTCAATTCAGGTCTTCCTGACTCCAAGCCCAGTGTTCTATTCACTGTGTCACCTAGCTGCTCAGGATGATACAGCTAATAAATATCTGAGACAGCATTTACACTCTGGTCTCCCAGATTCCAAATCCATTTCACAGATAAGAAAACTGTGGGGGCGGCTAGGTGGCGCAGTGAATAGAGCGTCGGCCCTGGAGTCAGAAGGACCTGAGTTCGGAGTCGGCCTCCGACACTTAATCCACACAAAGAAAAACCTAGCCGTGTAACCTTGGGCAAGTTACTTAACCCCAATTGCCCTAAAGGGGCAGCTAGGTGGCGCAGTGAGTAAGAGCGCCGGCCTCGGAGTTGGGATGACCAGAGATCAGATCCGGCCTCAGAAAATGAGCACCCACACATAAATAATGACTAGCCGTGTAACCTTGAGCAAGTTACTTAACCCCAATTGCTTTAAAAAAAAAAAAAAGAAAGAAAGCTGTGACTCAGAATTTAACTGTGACTTGTTCATGGTCACAGAACTAATAAGTATCAGAGGCAATATTCAAACACAATTTCCTCTTAACTCCAGGATTCTGATTATTTTAATAGATCAATATTGTGATAATCACTAGATCTTATCTATTTGCTTAAACCTGTTCACAAGATTCTCTATTACTTACAGTCTATATGATAAAAGATCAATTTATCCTCTGTTCAGAATGGCATTTCCTTTTTCTTTTTTTCTTTTATATTTTTATTTTTTCAAATTTATTGAATTTTAGTTTTCAACATTCATTTCTTGAGTTACAAATTTTCCCCTCATCTCTCCCCTATCCCCACCCCAAGATAGCAAGCCTACTGAATACCCCTTCCCCCAATCTGTTCTCTCTTATCCTCCCCTATTCACCCCCAACTTTCTAGTAGGTCAAGATGGATTTCTATACCCCAGTGCCTGTATATCTTATTTCCCAGTTGCATGGAAAAAACAATTTTTTAACATTTGTTTTTAAAACTTTGATTTCCCGATTCTTTCCCTTCTTCCCTCCTCACCTGCCCCCACTGGAAAGACAAGCAATTCAATACAGGTTGTACATGTGTAGTTAAGCGAAATGTTTCCATAGTAGTTACATTGTGAAAGACTGTATTTCCCTCCATCCTGTCCTGCCCCCCACTTATTCCATTTTCTCCTTTGACCTTGTCCCTTTACAAAAGTGTTTGCTTCAAACTACCCTCTCCCCTAAACTGCCCTCCCTTCTATCATCCCTCCTGTTATCCCCTTCCCCCCTGCTTTCCTGTAGGGTAAAATGACATTTCCTTTTCTTAGAGTGATTCTAGAGTCTTTCCTAAATCAAAGTTATATGACAAAAACAAAACCCTAATATCAACAGAAGTGTTCTGCAAAGTTCTCTACCTACAGAAGCCAGGCGTATGACATCTTCAAAATCCAGTCTGGCTGTTCTTCCACTATTAATTAATGCTATAGTATCTTTTTTCCTGACACTCATTTTAAACTTGCTTCCCACTCCATTTCCACCTAAATTATTTCTCTTCAGCACTCACTTTTGAAAAGGGACAGGATCAAAGTAGGGAATAGACCAAGTGGGAGGTGGGAGAGGAGGGACAGAAATATAGTCAGTCTTTTATAATGTATCTACTATGGTAATGTTTTGCATAGCTACACATGTATAACATATACTGAATTGCTTATCTTCCCAGTAAGGATGGGTGACAAGGGAGGAAGGGAATGGATCTGGAATTTGAGGTTTTAAAAATATATAAATACTATTATTAATACTATTTTACATATAATTGGGAAATAAGATATATAGGCATTGGGGCACATAGATTCACCTTGCCCTACTGGAAAACTCGAAGGGGGTATGGGAGAAGATATGGGAGAGAGCAGATTGGATGAGGGGATATCCTTGGGGACTGCTATTCTGGGGTGGTGGATAGGGGGAAAATGGGGAAAAATTTGTAACTCAAAATCTGGCAGAAATGAATGATGTAAACCAGAAGTTAATAAAGCATTTGGAAAAAGAAAAAAAAAAGACAATTGCCAATAGCTCTCAGGCAAAGTGAATTCCTTGCCCAGGATCACACAGCAGAGGCAAGAATTGAAAGCCAGCTCTATCCACTGTGCCATGTTGTACCAAAAGGAAAATTATCCTCTAATTCTATGGTATCTAACTGCAGCAATTAGAAAAAAAATGTTTTCATATAAGGTTATATTCAGATAGACTAGAGAGTTATTAATGACTATATGTGGGGTTAGGACCTGTTAATCCTTCTCTGCTTCATATATAGTTTATATATCTGTGGGAGTGAAATCACCTCAAATTGAAATGCAAATGTGTGTATGTATATGTGTATACATCTATAATACATATCAGTAAGACTATGTTGTCTTTAAACGTCTTTAAATATAATATATATTAGTAAGACTATGCTGTCTTTAAATACATACAATATATGTGCAAAACATGCAATATTTTGTGTGAATGAGTGTGTGTATATATATATATTTATATATACACATGTGCACACACATATACACACAGATGCTCACACACTACAAGAATTGAAGTATGTAAAAATATATATTTTATTTTGTATGTCTTACATTAGTATATATTACACACACACAAACACACACACACACATATCCAATATTGTTTTTAATAGACAGTACCAAGTCAAAACAAGTTCCAGCCATTTAAAGACAACATAGTCATACTAATCCCAGAAGCTCATCTCCAAGGAGGTTTTCCAGAGCAAGAATGAAACAAACTAGACTAACTGCCAACTATTCATTTGTGATACAAGAAGCAGGGCACTGCTTGGGGCAGGCAGGCAACAAGAGAGTATTCACAAAATTCAATGTTAAGCACCTAGGACCTGAGTTTAAGGTTTGTGTATTCCAATAAAATTAATGCCTAAAAAAATTATTTCTCTTCTCAAACACTGAATCAGGAAACAAGTGAAAATGATGTCCATTTTTGGAAGTACATTTTTTCCCTATTATTTGCTTTCAGATTCTTAGATTATTCCTACTCCCTTAATTCCAAGTAATGTATGAATCATTGGTTTTAAGTTTCTGGTGCTGTGTGGGTGTATATAGTTTAATACTTCATTCAAAACTTAAAGGATCAATGATTTCTTAGCTAGGGTACTTCCCCCTCCTATGCAGCTCCCCCCCCCCATATATACAAATACCAAATGCCTTAGCAGAGACAGACTTTCTCAGTGACTTTAAAAAAATCACACCCTGCTTGCTGATCACTCTGCTCTCCTTAGAGCTGTTCAACCTGAAGCTGAATGGACACTGGTTAGGCACATTAGCGTGGGAATTCCTTTTATATGTATGTTGTATTAATTTCTAAAGTACATTCTAACTCTGGAATTCTGGGATTCATTGTTCTCCAAGCAAAGAGATCTGAAAATGATTTATGAATCTGTTATTTAAGATTCAGCTTAGCTACATTCAGAGAAACTCTTAACCAGGAGAGGCTCCAGGATAATGAATATTGTAGATAATATTAGCCAGGATAATAAACATTGACAACTACTTTTCAAGCCCAGTCATCTATCGAACTGAACTATTGTCTAAATTTTCAGGGAGTGAATGAGTGTATGTATTGCATGTATATGTGAGTGTGTATGCATCTATATATCTTTTTTTTTTAAACAAATACTTTATTAACTTCTGTTTTACATCATTCATTTCCGCCAGATTTTGAGTTACAATCATTTTCCCCCCATTATTCCCCTACCCAACCTCCCAGAATAGCAGTCCCACAAGATATCGCTTCCTCCAATCTGCTCTCTCCCATACCTTCTCCCATACCCCCATCGACTTTTCCATTGGAGGAAGATGAATCTTTGTGTCCCAATGCCTGCACATCTTATCTCCCAATTATAGGCAAAAGAGTATTAATAATAGTATTTATACATATATTTGAAACATTTAATGTTACGACCTTGAATTTCAAATCCATTTCCTTCCTCCCTTGTCACCCATTCCTTCTTGGGATATAAGTAATTCAGTATATGTTGTACATGTCTAGCTATGCAAAACATTATCATAGTAGATATATTGTACAAGGCTGCTTATAATTCCCTCCCACTCATCCCACCCACCACCTGGTCCATTCCCTACATGATCCTGTTCCTCTTCTATAGTGGGTACTTCCAACCTCCCCTCACCCCAAGGATGCCCTCCTATCCATCATCCCTCCTCTCATCCCCCTTCCCCCTATCCTGCTGCAGGTTGAGATATCCCATTTAGTATGTATGTCATTTTCTCCCTGAACCAAATTCAATGTGAATGTGGTTTTGCCTTTTTAGCCTTCCTTATTTTCCTCCTCCTTTGCAACCACTTCCCCTTGCTTCTTCTACATGGGATAGTTTACCCTACCCTGTCTCTCCCTATCTCCTCTTGCCACTTTCCTCTCTCACCTCATAATTTCATCCCTTGAGTATTCTCCCTTCCCAACAAATTCAACCTATGCCCTCTATCCATATTTAACTGTAACCATATACACACACATTCACATATGTATTCATATGACCTTCTTCCATTATTTTCATAGTGAGAAAGATATCATCAGTCACAGTTATTGCTTTTCCATATAGGAATGTAAATAGTTCAACTTTGATAAGTTCCTTTTGATTTCTTTTCCCTGATTACCTTCTCAGGCATCTCTTACTTCTTGCGTCTGGATGTCAAATTTTCTATTCAACTCTGGTTTTTCCTCAAGAATGCTTGAAAGTCCTCTATTCCACTGAATGACCATATTTTCCCTGAAACAAAATACTCAGTTTTGCTGGGTAGGTGACCCTTGGGTTCATTCCCAGTTCTTTTGCCCTCTGGAATATCATATTCCATGCCCTTCGATCCCTCAGTGTAGAAGCTGCCAGGTCCTGGGCTATTTTGATTGTGTTTCCACAATATTGAAATTGTTTCTTCCTGGCCGCTTGTAGTATTTTCTCCTTGATCTGGGGATTCTGGAACCTGGCTATAATATTCCTGGGTGTTTTCTTTTTGGGATCTTTTTTAGGAGGTGATTGGTGGATTCTTTCAACCTCTGTTTTGCCCTCTGGATCTAAAACATCAGGGCAGTTTTCCTTGAGAATTTCTTGAAGGGTGATTTCTAGGTTCTTTCCTTGATCATGGCTTTCAGGTAGTCCAACAATTTTTAAATTGTCTCTCCTGGATCTATTTTCCAGGTCAGTGGTTTTTCCCATGAGATATTTCACATTGCCTTCTAATCTTTCGTTTGTTTGGATCTGCTTAACAGTATCTTGATTTCTCATAAAGTCATTAGCTTCCATTTGCTCCAGTCTAACTCTGAAGGAATGAATCTCCTCAGTGAACTTTTGAGATTCTTTTCCATCTGGCAAATTCGACTTTTTAAGGCATTCTTCTCCTCATGGCCCTTTTGGGCCTCCTTTGCCATTTGAGCTAGTCTATTTTTTAAGGTGTTGTTTTCCTCAGTCAGGCTGTTGACCTTCATTTCATACTTTTCCTGCATCCTTCTCATTTCTCTTTCTAATTTTTCCTCCACTTCTCTTATTTGATTTTTAAAGTCCTTCTTAAGGTCCTCTATGGCCTGCAACCCGCTCATGTTTTCCCCTAGGGCTTTTGGAGCAGGACTTCTGACCTCACAGTCCTTTTCCCACTCTATGCCCCCAAAATAGGAGTCTAGGGTGGCATTTTTCTGTTTCCTTTGCCTTGGCATGTTGCCACTTAATTGCTTGACTTTTGGGCTTGTTGCCACACTATGGCTTTAAGGCCAGATAGAGGAATTTTCGTCCCGAACGTGTGGGGGGCAACTTCCGTTTCTGGCAAGCTGTAAACCCACCCACAACTTCCACCCTAGATTACAATCCAGATCCAGGGAGGTTAAAGCAAGAGCGATTACCCCCCAAGACTGATCGCTGGATCTCCCCACGATTTGTAGGCTGGGAGCCAGAAATGCCTCTGAAAACTACACAGTGGCGTGTCTCCTCAGCAGCTTCTAGCCCCCAGGGGAGGGAGCTGACGCATTCCCCAAGTACAGGTCCCAAAGTCCATAGGACACTAACCTCTTACTTTGTCCTAGGCAAGTCTATGTTGATAATTCTGGCGTCTCCACAGTTCCTGGTGTTCTGGGGTTCCTCCAGCCGGCTGCTGGCCCTGCCGCCCTGGGGCTAAAACCTCGGCTCACGTGGACCTGGGCTCGGCTCAGCTCCTGTGCTCTGCGCGCTGCCGGCTCCCAGACCACTGCGCTGGTCCTTCCTGCAGGGTGCTGGGCTGTCCTCAGCGGGAGGTTAGCTTCTCTGTGTCGTTCTGTGGGTGCTGGGGCTCCAGAAGTTTTTCAGAGTCCTTTTTTTACATAGTTTGTGGAGAATCTGGGGGCAGAGAGGCTTGGAAGAGCTGTTTCTGCTCCCTGCATCTATATATCTATACTGATTTTTGCTGGGACCTATGGTTTTATCAGTATAGAAAACTGGTGAGGAAACTCCCTCTGTCAATGCAGATCGGCTCTTAATCCAGGATTTAGTTTTAGAGAGTTGCCTGAGGCACTGGGGTCACAGAGCCAACACCTGGCAATGGCAGGACTAAATCTTCCTGGTTCTGAGGCTAGGCCTCTATTATGTCATATTACCTCTCGTGTGTGTGCATGTGTATGTGTGTTTTGTGTGTATACACAGACACATACATGCACATAAGTGCACCCACACACACAGACAGATCTTAGAGGTAACCTGGTGTAAGTGGATAGAGAACTGTCCTTAAGACCCCAAGCAAGTCCTGTGTGTCCCTCATCAAATCACTTAACCTCTCTGCTCTAGACTTTAGTGCTGCCAAACAAGCAAAAACTGAGGACTGCTAAGTAGGGCACCACACATTGGCAGTTTAAGAATGTCTGTATTTTATTCTATCATTATTTTATTGTATTATTATGTTTATATTTATTGTATTTTTATTTAATTTGATAACTATTTCCCGATTACATTTTCATCTGGTTCAGGCTGCACTTGGGAAGGTAGTGAGCAGCCCTCAACACCATTACTCTAGGCAACTAACTCTCTAAGACTACAAATTACAGAGAGTATGCCAACCTGATCAGTAGAGGGAGTTTCCCCATTTGAGAATTCTGTCTACCAATTAAAGCATAGGTCATCCAGTCCCTTTATACAGCTAGAGACATCCATGTGTATATTTTATTTTGTACCTTAATTCTACATTATGGCTTTTCAAAAGAGAATGAATACCATAAAATGGTGGATATTATCTTTGTGGGGGAAGGGGTTTGGATGCTGGAAATCAACCTAGTTAACCAATTGGGCTAAAAAGAATATAATCTTGCCCTAATTTGGATAAGAAATAAATCCAGAAAAAGCAGTGATTCAATTGCAGTAATCAACAACAATAGTCTATTAGCTCATTTATTCCAACAAAGTTTCCATGAAGTGATGTCATCCTCCTTGCTAAGGCTGCATAAAATTACTCTTGATTCATATATTATGGATTGTTTCTACAAGTTTCTATTTTTTCTTAGTCATTGGCTTTGCTTGGTATCTAGCTGTAGGGCCATCCCTTACCTAGCCTACATCATCACATCGGAGAAAAGTCTTGGGAAGTGTTCTTCAAAATACAGAATTCCTTTTAATATAATCTCACCCATGCAGTTGGAGTTTTATTATGACCTGGTAGCATCTGATCAACATTTTATATAAGAAATAAGCTGCATGACTAGAGAGAATTGCCAGCCTTAATATCTTAATTTTCAGAACTGGAGATTGGCTGGCTGGTCTTGTTCATAAACAGGATGAAAAGAGACAAGTTGACTTAAGAGTATCTATTTCCAATAATTTAAAGTTAAGGCACCCTGTAATTTTGTATCTTTCTCAGAAAATCAGAATCTTAAAGCTGATTGAGAAGGACCTTAGTCCAGTCCCCCCAATTATATGGTTGTGAAACGAAGCCAGAGAAGGAAAATCACTAGCCTGAAGTCATACCACAAGTTGGTGATGGACAAGACGGTTAAAGACTATCCCTTGTTGTCCTAAATCCCACCCCACTGTTCTTTTCACAATATTACACTGAATTTTATTCTAATAGTTCCTTTCAGATGCCAGGCATCTGTGGTATGATGGAATAAATATCCCAAAACCTAGATTCAAGTACTAGCTAGATTCACTTTCTAGCTACGTGACCTGAAGAAAGGAATTCCATCTGTTTCCTCATCTGGAAAATTAAGGGATCAGATTTAAATGTCCTAACATCATTAGAGGAAGCTAATGATTTACTGGATAGAGCCCTGGACTAGAATCCAGAAAGGCCTAAATGCAGATCAGCTTTATGACCACAAACAATTTATTTAACCTCTGTCTGCCTTAGTTACATCGTCTGTAAAATTTGTATAATAGCACCCACCTCCCAGGATTGTTGTGAGGATAAAATGAGATATTTCTAAAGCAGTTAGCACATAGTAGGTGTTTAATAAATGCTTTTCAAAATCAAAAGTAAAAACCTGAGGTATCCTGCAGCTCTAATGTTTTAGAATCTTTTCTATCCTCTTTTTCTTTCTCTGTCTTCTACTTAAAGCCATGCCTTTCTTTAAAATGAAAATAACGAGCTACATGCTCTGTTCCTAATAACTTCACCTAACTCTTGAGATTAAAATGATAAGAACACAAGCAATAGCTAACATTGAGAAATATGAACTCTTTTACCTGCCCATTCTCCCATGGATCGAAAGAAGGATTTTGGCAATGGATTCCATAAACACAGTAGAAAATACTTGGAGAGCTTCACACACTTCAGGAAATAGCTCAGACACACCAATACTCCTATAAGGATAAAGAATTGATCCTGAATTTCCCCCATGGCCAACCTGGATTGTGAACCTTGATGAAATTCTGACACTGACTGCCATGCAGCTGGTTTTGAGGTCAATGCCAAAAAAGCATGTCCAATGAAAAGGAAGGTCAGACAAGTTCCTCCCACTAACCCACAGAAGATCAAATTAAAACAGCCTTTTCACATCAAACTAAGATTCCCAGACTATTGGAGGGGCCAGAAGATTTTTAAGGGATTGTGGGTAGGGACAAAAAGAAGTAAAGGGAACTTAATCATGGATAAAATGGTGGCCTGTGATTTGTCTTCCAGGAATGGGAAACTGTAAAGTACAAAAAAAGAAATGTTGTGTAACAGGGCGGGGAGAACTTGGCTATCACAAGGCTCTGATTAGCAATGTAGCAATTCATTTTTTGCTAAAGGGGAATGAATACTATCTGAAAGGAGGGCAAAGGGGCGGCTAGGTGGCACAGTGAGTAGAGCGTCCGCCCTGGAGTCAGAAGGACCTGAAAGGAGGGTAAAAATGATGTTGAATAGAATTCAGGGGGCTAAGGTTCCTAGGTTCGCACCCTCATACACACACACACACACACACACACACACACACACACACACACACACACACTTCATTAGAAGAGAGAGGAAAAAATGTTTATAAGTTTATATGGAGAATTCCCTAAGTAAACTGAGGAAGCCATTCTCATCTAAGAAGGTTCCAGGAGAAGAGATTCTAGGATCAATAAAGGACTTGTTCATAACTAGAAGGGGCTGAAAAAGAGAGGAAGACAGACCCAGAAGTTTACAGTTAAATGTAGTAGCTCAGAGGATCTCAAGGTCAACAAGATTGCAATGTCTCCATGCCTTACTCCTTCTGTAAACTCTGCTTCCTTAAAGGAAATGAATGACTTTTTGGAAAGTAACCGAATAGTGATCATTAGAAACCAACAAGAACACAAAATTGATGTTATACCAAAGAAACTTCATGTACCTTGATGATGTTGAGCCATTTTCACTTCTGCCCAACTCTTTGTGGCCCCATTTGGGGTTTTCTTGGCAAAGATACTAGAGTGGTTTGGCATTTCCTTCTCCAGATCATTTTATAGATAAGGAAGGGAGGCAAACAGGATTAAATGACTTGCCCAGGGTCACACAGCTGATAAAGTGTCTGAGGGCAGATTTGAACTCAGGAAGATGAGTCTTCCTGCCTTCAGGCCTGGAACTCTATCTACTTTTATGTTCATATCATTTTGTGATAGATTATTCAATGGGTATTTAAATGGAATCTTGTAGACCTGTATTTCCTCATGGCATCTGACAATCACTCATTTATTTACAAGATGAAGAGATAGAGGCTAGGTGATCGTACAGTTAGGTGGAGCTATAATTGTTTGGATAACCATACTCGGAGTTTTCATTAGTGAATTAATGTCAACCAAAAAGATTTCTAATGGTACACCCCAGGACTTGGACATTGACCCTATACTCTTCAATATTTTTATGACTTGGATGAAGAAAGTGATGATGTACTTATCAAATTAGTAATACAAAGCTAATACATTGGATGACATGTTTAGAATCCAAAAATCTCTGAGGCTGAAATGAGCCAAATCTAATGTGACAAAATTTAATTATGATAAATATAAATATCTTCATTATAGTTTCAAAACATTATCTTATCAAGCACAGAATAGGAGAATGAGAATGCAACAAGCATTGATTTAGTGCCTGCTGAGTCCCAGGCACTATGTTAAGTGCTTTACAGATAGTATCTGATTTGATCCTCACAACAAGCCTGGAGGTGGGTGCTATTATGATGTCCACTTTATAATTGAGGAAACTGAGGCAGACAGAGGTTAAGTGACTTGCTCAGGGTCATACAACTAGTAAGTTTTTGAAGATTTGGACTAAGATCTTCCTGGCTCCAGGTCCAGTGCTTTCTCCACTGTGTCACTTAGGAAACATCTGTAAAATTAGACTGTTATTAATAGAGGCTACCTCACAAGGTTGGTATAAAAGGCCAAATAAAATAATAGATGTATGACAGGCTTTACAAGTCTTGTTCAATCATTTCAGTTGTGACTGACTCTTTGTGACCTTATTTAAGGTTTTCTTGGCAAAGATCCTGGGGTGGTTTGCCATTTCCTTCTATGGATTATTTTACAGGTGAGCAAACTGAGGCCTAAAGAGGCAAAATGATTTGTCCATTGTCACAGAGCTAGTAAGTTTCTGAGGTTGGATTTGAATTCAGGTCTTCCTGATTCCAGGCCTGGCATGTTATCCATTGCACCGCCTAGCTGCCCTTGCCAGCAAAATATATATTTTGAGTAAAGACTCAAAAACATGATCAATGGGGAACATATGCTGACATAACTGGAACCAGTGTAGAGAAGAACAGTCTTGATGAGGATAGAATAGATTTAAAAGTTTCTGGAGGGCTCTTATATAGGAAGGGGATTAGACTTATTCCATGTTGCTCTGGAGGACAGAACTACATTCTATGTGTGGAATCTGGAAGGAAAATTTTGATTTATTGTCCATTTATGTTTAGTTATCTGGAACTAGAATTAGCTTCCACATAAGGTGATGAGCTCCCCATCACTGGAAGTATTTTATAGAATGGAAGAATTTTATAGAATTTTATAGTATTTTATAGAAACAGAGGACATCTAGCCAACCTACACCTGTACAACATACCCAATAAGCAATCTACCAGTCTTTGATTGAAGACTTTAAGAGAAGGGGAACCCACTACCTATACCACCTGACATATTCCACTTGGGGATACTTCTAATTGCTAGGAAGGTTTTTCTTGCATTAAACCTAAATTTGTCCCCTCTGACATTTACATCTATTGCACCTAGTTCAAATCAGACTTGGTGACACAGCAGAGGCAGCTAATGCTGCAGAGGATAGAACACTGGCTCCACAGTCAGGAAGACTTGAATTCAAATTGGGTCTCAGACACTTATTAGCTGTGTGACCCTATGTAATTCACTTAGCCTGTGTGCCTCAGTTTCCTCAATTGCAAAATAGTATTTACCTCACATGGTTCTTGGTATGAAATGAAATATTTGTAAAAGTGCTTGACACATAGTAGGCACTATATAAATGTTTATTTCCTTACCCCTCTCTTCTTCCATGTAACAACTTTTAAAGTATTTGAAGACAGTTGTCATGTTTCCTCCACTAACCTTTTCTTTTCCAGATAAAACATCTCAAATTCCTTCAACTATTTTCCATACAGGATGAATTTGGAGCCATTATCCAAGATGATGGACCCTATCTAAATACTCCAGAATACCATTCTTTCCTAAAATGTGATACTAAGAAATAAATGCAATCTGACATAGAATCTGAGCAAGGAATACAATAGGATTCTCACCTCCCAGGTCCTCAATATTCTGTCTCTCTAAGACTGAATTAGCCTTTTTCCACTTTTGATTCATACTGACCTTACAATCAACTAAAACCTCCAGATCTTTTTCAAATAAACTATTTTCTAACAATGTCTCTGCCATCTTGGAGTTTTGAAATTGATGGTGGGAACTGTAAAGAAAAATAACTTTGAAAGACTTAGGAACTCTGTTCCCTACAATAACCAATCTTGATTCCAGAAGACTGATGACAAAGAAGGCTACCCACTTCCTGACAAAGATATAATGGAATCAAAGCCTAGGACAAAGTGAGAGGTTAGTGCCCTATGGACTTTGGGACCAGTATTAGGGGAACGCTGGCTTCCTCCCCCGGGGGCAAAAAGCTGCTGAAGAAACAGCAGCACAGAAGCCATTTTGCAGTGTCAGTAGTGGCTCTAGCTCCTGGTCTTCGAACTGTAGGGAGATCCAGCAATCAGTCTGGGGGTTAATCACTCTTGCTTTAAACTGCCTGGATCTGGATGGTGGTCTGGGGGGGAAGTTTGGGGTGGGTATCCAATTTGCCAGAGTGGGTGGAGGCTTTACAGAGGCCACCCAACTTGTGGAAGTTGTGAAGACCCCACGTTTGGGCAGAAGCTCCCCTGTCTGGTGGCAGAGTCCTACTGTGGCAACAAGCCCCAAAATCAAGTAATTAAGTGGCAACATGCCTAGGAAAATGAAACAAAATAAACAGAAAAGTTCAACATTGGACACCTATTTTAGGGGCAAAGAGGCTCAGAGCATGGAGGAGGACTGTGAGGTCAGAACTCCTGCAGCAAAAGCCCCAAATGAAAATACAAGCTGGCTACAGGCCATAGAGGACCTTAAGAAGCAGATAAGAGAAGTGGGGGAAATTTGGGAAGAGAAATGAAAAAGATGCAAGAAAAGTATGAAATGACAGTCAACAGCCTGACTGAGGAAAATAACACCTTAAAAAATAGACTAAGTCAAATGGCAAAAGAGGCTCAGAAAGGCAATGAGGAGAAGAATGCCTTAAAAAGTCGAATTTGCCAGATGGAAAAAGAATCTCGAAAGCTCACTGAGGAGATTCATTCCTTCAGAGTTAGACTGGAGCAAATGGAAGCTAGTGACTTTATGAGAAATCAAGATGCTGTTAAACAGATCCAAACAAATGAAAGAATAGAAGGCAATGTGAAATATCTCATGGGAAAAACCACTGACCTGGAAAATAGATCCAGGAGAGATAATTTAAAAATTATTGGACTACCTGAAAGCCATGATCAAAGAAAGAACCTAGAAATCACCCTTCAAGAAATTCTCAAGGAAAATTGCCCTGATGTTTTAGATCCAGAGGGCAAAATAGAGGTTGAAAGAATCCACCAATCACCTCCTAAAAAAGATCCCAAAAAGAAAACTCCCAGGAATATTATAGCCAGGTTCCAGAATCCCCAGATCAAGGAGAAAATACTACAAGCAGCCAGGAAGAAACAATTTCAATATTGTGGAAACACAATCAGAATAGCCCAGGACCTGGCAGCTTCTACACTGAGGGATCGAAGTGCATGGAATATGATATTCCAGAGGGCAAAAGAGCTGGGATTGAAGCCAAGGGTCACCTACCCAGCAAAATTGAGTATCTTGTTTCAGGGGAAAATATGGTCATTCCGTGGAATAGAGGACTTTCAAGTATTCTTGAGGAAAAAACCAGAGTTGAATAGAAAATTTGACATTCAGACACAAGAAGCAAGAGATGCTTGAGAAGGTAATCAAGGAAAAGAAATCAAAAGGAACTTATCAAAGTTGGACTATTTACATTCCTACATGGAAAAACAATCACTGTGTTTGATGAAACCTTTCTCATTATGAAAATAATTGAAGAAGGGTACATGGCATATGTTCACAGGTATACATGGATAGAGGGCAGTGGTTGAATTTGATGCGAAGGGGTGATTCTTTTTTTTTTTTTTTTGGAGGGCAATTGGGGTTGGGTGACTTGCCCGGGGTCACGTGGCTGGGTTTTTGTTTGTGTGTTGGGTGACTGGGGTCGAATCCGAACTCGGGTCCGAACTCGGGTCCTTTTGGCTCTGGGGCCGGTGCTCTGCTTGCTGCGCCACCTAGCCGCCCCAAGGAAGGGATGATTCTTTTTTTTTTTTTAAAGCAATTGGGGTTAAGTAACTTGCTCAAGGTTACACGGCTAGTCATTATTTGTGTGGGGGTGCTCATTTTCTGGGGCCGGATCTGGTCTCGGGTCATCCCAACTCCGAGGCCGGTGCTCTTACTCACTGTGCCACCTAGCCGCCCCTTTAGGGCAATTGGGGTTAAGTAACTTGCCCAAGGTTACACGGCTAGTTTTTGTTTGTGTGGATTAAGTGTCTGAGGCCAGCTCCGAACTCAGGTCCTTCTGACTCCAGGGCCGGCCCTCTATTCACTGCACCACCTAGCCGCCCCAGAAGGGATGATTCTTAAGGGGTGAAGTCAATGAGGTGAGAGAGGAAAGTGGCAAGAGGAGATGGAGAGAGACAGGGTAGGGTAAACTATTTCATGTAGAAGAGGCAAGGGGAAGTAGTTGCAGGGGAGGGGAAGAACAGGAAGGAAAAAAGGCAAAAGCATATTCTTATTGGAGTTGGCTCAAGGAGAGAATCACATACATACTAAATGGAATATCTTTCCCTCACTCACTCTCCTGAGTAGGAGAAAGGGGGATGAGAGGGGGGATGATGGAGGGGAGAGCATTCTGGGGGGAGGGGAGATTGGAAGTACCCACTATCAAAGAGGGACAGGATCAAAGTAGGGAATGGACCAGGTGGGAGGTGAGACAGGTGGGAGGGAAATATAAGCAATCTTTTACAATATATCTACTATGGTAATGTTTTGCATAGCTATACATGTACAACACATACTGAATTGCTTATCTTCTCAGAGGGAGTGGGTGACAAGGGAGGAAGGGAATGGATCTGAAAATCGAAGTTTTAAAATTAGATGTTTCATAAGATGTCCAGGCACTGGGGCTCAGAGATTCACCTTGCCCTAATGACAAAGTCGAAGGGGATATGGGAGAAAATATGGGAGAGAGCAGATTGGATGAGGGGATATCTAGTGGGACTGCTATTCTGGGGTGGTGGGTAGGGAAAAATGGGGGAAAAATGTAACTCATAATCTGGTGGAAATGAATGATGTAAACCAGAAGTTAATAAAGCATTTGTTTAATTAAAAAAAAAGATGTAACAATAAAAAAGGGTCACCTAAATTGTTCATTAAAAAAAAAAACAGCAGAAAACTAGAGGTCAGAAGGAAATACAAATAAGAAGGATGGCTATGAAAGTGCCATACTTTCACTTATTAGCTACTGTTTGTTGTTTTGGCCACTTTAATCTTAAGAATTAAGAAGAGTCATCATGAACAGGTAGATGCCCTTTAAAAACAATATGGATATAACAGAATTGTGCTAATTATCACATAGTACACAGAGGGGAGTTAAATGTAAGAAGACTGGAAAGGCAGAAAGGGACCAAGTTTTGAAAGGCTTTAAAAGCCAGAAGACTTTATATTTAATCTGGCAACAGTAAGGAGCCACTGAAATTTATTGAGAAGGGAGGTAACTGGTCAGACCTATGCTTTAGGAAAATCCTCTTGGCAGCTGAATGGAGAATGTGTTGGAACAATATAGCACCAACAGGATATTCACAACACTGATGGCAACTATAAATATGCAGGCATAATTCTGAATAGCAAAATATAACAGACTCTCCATATATAAAACAGAAGCAAAACATTTATTCAGACACCAGAAAGCCAATTCCATCACAGCAACAAAGAAGTTAACATACATTATCACTGCAGGAAGCAACACCATCCCAAAGCCTTCCCACAAACAAACACTCACAAGACTAGCTGTCTGGTTGCTTGCATCCTCTCTCTCCCAGCTCTAACTTCTCTGACTCCTAGCTTCCTCTTAGCTCTGCTCTACCTTTCCTGCTCCACCCATTCAGAAAACTCCTCCCACTACAGGCTCTATATGATTACACTTGGCCTATTAAGGAACAGGGAAGATCTTCAAATTCCCATTACTATTACATTTGGCCCCAAGATCTTTCATGTCCCTTACATAGGTCAGTGGGACTTTAGGGATAACTAGTGTCAACAGAACTTTACAACCATATAACAGGGATAACAGAAAATAAGCACATAAAACAGTATCATAGGGTGGGGCTTAAGCACAAGCACCTCATTTGCAGCAGGGAGACTAACCTCCCACATCACAAAAGTCTAAGCATGACTACATGCGGTGATAAAGGCTGCACCAAGGTAGTGGGTGAGTAGAGAGGGACATTTTGTGAAGGTCAAAATCAGACCTGACAACAGATTAGTTATGTGTAATGGGGGCAAGTAAAGAGTCAAGGATGACACCAAGGATGACGATTTGTTGAGAATAATGTAAGGTGGTGTGTTGTAGTGAAAATATGGAGAAACCTGGAGCCAGGGGACTTGAGTTCAAATCTGCACTCTGATACTTACCAGGCTAGGCAATTTATCTCTTTAAGTCTAAGGAATTTACTTTGCAAACCTTAGAGTATTATAGGAATGCAAGCTAATGTGCAATAAGACTAACATACATATGTAATACATATACACAGATATGTGCATATACATACACACAAGTGTAGTAGGTGGACCCTAGGGTACTTAAGTGACTCTCAAGCAGCACCTACCTGCTCCCATCCACCTTGTACTAGATGGGAACAAGTAAGAAGTACATTGTAGGAGGAAAGAATGGAGCTTTTTGGTGCTGGCCCAGGGCGGCGGCGGGTTTGCTGTCCACTAGAACCATGGCACTACCAGCAATTGTATTGAGTTGGAGCATGGAATCTAGCCTGAGACAAATGACCATAAAGAGCCCCAGCTGGAGCTGACTTCCTGAGAGCAACCATGCTACCCAAAGATATGGAGCTAAGCTAGAAGTGATAGGAACATACAACAAACTGAGTCAGGTTATCCAATTGTAATTTGTTCTTTTTGTTCAGTCATGTCTGACTCTTTGTGACCCCATTTGGGGTTTTCTTGACAGAGGCACTGGAGTGGTTTGGCATTTCTTTCTCCAGCTCATTTTACAGATGAGGAAACTGAGGCAAGCAGGATTAAGTGACTTGCCCAGGGTCACACAGGTAGTATCTGGGGATAGATTTGAATTCAGATCTTCCTGACTATAAATAGGTCTAGTACTGTGAGTTCAAGGAGATGCTGCTGAATCTTGGTGGGAGAGACTTCACTAGAAAGAAACTATTTCTATGACCTTTCCTGGGCTCTTACTGTGTCTAATAAACATAATTTTTTTTGCTAGTTTGTTAGTGTCAGCACCTGCAAGAGAGTTTGGAATCTGAGACAAGATAAGCTATACCAGCAGCAATATCCTAAGCCTCACCCTCTCCCTTTCCCCCACCCCCATGCAAGTAGTGTTTGTTTCTCCTTAAAAGGTATTAGACATGTCTTCAAGATTTAAGTGGTTCAGAGAACTATGGCTCAGGGACATCGGCTTTGTTTCTTGATCACCCAGGTACAAGGAAGTCAAGACATGCGGTGAGTTGGAGCTTCTTCCATTGGCATTCAACCACAGATCAGCTGTATCAACACTAGGAAATGATGTTTGACTGAATCAATGCTTTGCCCTTTGAAGAACATCCCTTTCTTATTCTGAATATTCTTTTCCTATTATGACTAAGTAAATTTCCTTTTGTTAACTGTTAAATGGATTATGAATGTCTCATTTCATTCCAATTCCAGAGTACCGATCTTAGATGCAGTCCATAACATAAACCAAATTCTGATGTTCCCCACAGACATACCAAGTTTTAACCCATTCCATGTATGCTAATAGTGAAGATTCTAAGCCATGGGTTACATTGTTGTTGTTCAGTCATTTTAGTCATGCCTGACTCTGTGACCCCATTTGGGGTTTTCTTGGCAGAGGCACTGGAGTGGTTTACCATTACCTTCTCCAGCTTATTTACAGATGAGCAAACTGAGGCAAAGAGGTCTAAGTGACTTGACCAGGGTCACATAGCTAGTAACTGTTTGAGGCCAGATTTAAATTCTGGAAGATGAGTCTTCCTGATTCCAAGCCTGGCATTTTATCAGCTGAGCACCAACCTGCCTGTACAATATGATAAAGATGCCATGGATAGGATTTACATATAAGCAAAGAGACTGGACTAAATTACTTCTTAAGAGTCTTCCAACTCATAGATTCTAGTACTATTTCTATGTGACCTTGGAAATCCTGGGATCTGGCATGGGGATTGCTAATTCACTCAATGACTTACTACAATTCCAGGTACAATTGGAATACTGAAGAGGACCACAGAGTTAGAAGGGATCTTAGAAGTCATCCAGTTCAACCCTCTCATTTGACAGATGAGGCCCAAGGGGCCCAAAGTCACACATGGTAGCAAGTGGCAGAGATCTGATTTCATATTTATATCCCCCCAAATAGCCAATACAGCCTTACAGTAAATCTGAACTCCCTCCCCCTAAAAATGTGATTAAAACAGTCCATGTCTCCCATCTGTAAAAGGGATAGTAATGGCAGCTACCTCATTGGGCTATTGTGAGAATCAAATGAGATAACATATATAAAGGACTTTGCAAACCCATATGTGTTATATAAATCCTAGCTCCTATGAGGGTGATTAATAAATACACAATTAAAATGAATCTGCAAAATTAAAATAATTCTGTGTGTAATACATAACTTATAAGGTAGATGCAGGATTTTCATGGATAACTTCATTAAAAGGAAATGCATGATCAGAAAAGGATGTGGATCACTCAGGATGAAATGTAAGGAATAGCTACATAGTCTGAATGCTGTTAGCATCTACAGAATGCTGTAAGGTCTTTTCAAGCCTTGAAGCATTAGATAAATGCTAATTATTGTTACAATGAGAATGTTAAAGGATCAAAATGAAGTCCCTTAGTGTCTTGGGCAGGTATTATTGTCCTTTCCTAGGCTACATATATATCTTTACAGACCTCTGTTCCACTTTAAATTAATCATCAAGGAAAGTCTTAACCTGAATTTAACAATATAAAAATGGATGGTGGGCAGGAAGGGGAGCAGGATGTTCATGCACATACAGTAGCACAAAGTCTCCAGTGCTACCTTAAAATGAGCACACCTTTCCTCTTTCTGATAGAGAAAAGGATTCAGATTTTGGACTATCTGGTCACATCTATTCCCTGAACTTAGCACAATGCTTACAAATATAATAGGTGCTTAATAAATGCTTATTGACTCACTACAGCTACCCTGACAATTTGCTTTCTCTCAGTTAATTTCTCAAGACTCAGGATGAATGTGCAAATATACATGGATACCCAGAAGGAAAAATAAAGAGGAAAGAACCCAACAGATTAACAAACTGCATCATTTTTATTGGAAGAAATATAATAATGTTCAGAAAATATATGCCAAATATCAAATAAGCTAAAATTCATTGTCAAGTCAATCAACAGAGGTTGCTAATTTTTTAGTTAGAAAAAGGATCATTTTGCTTGTTCTGTCATGTCCGACTATCTGTGACCCAATATGGGGGTAGGGCAGTATTTCTTCACAATGATACTAGAGTGGTTTGCCATTTCCTTCTCCAGCTCATTTTACAGATAAGGAAACTGAGACAAAGGGCATTAGGTGACTTGTCCATGGTCACACTGCTAGTAAGGATCTGAGGCTGGATTTGAATTCATGAAGAGGAGTCCTCTTAATTCCAAGCTCAGTGCTCTATTCACAGCACCACCTATACCATTTAATCAAACTAAACCCCCAACGCTTCCTTCTCCAAACCCTCAGATTTCCTTCCATTCCTCCACAGCAATCTTCCCACCCTCTCTCAAAAACAAATACCACACACACACACACACACACACACACACACACACACACACACACTATCCATGCTTCACAAAACTGAAATGCTCTGAAACTAAGTACTTTGCCTCCACCAACTGGACAAATCAATGGTACCAGATGGAACTTTAACTAAGTGGGAGATTGCTATGATGCTCTTGGGGTGACCTCTGCTGGTCAATATTCAGAAGTAAAGAGAAATAACCGTCTTCCTGAGTAGGCTGCCAAATAAAAGGCCATTGAAGAAATTAAAAAACAAAACAAAACAAAATACAGTCATTGAGATCATTGAAGTAGAAAAAGAATTTTAATTTATAAAGTCCTCATGTTATAAGAGCTTTGGAAGGCAAAAATCATCCTGAATATCTTAAGAAATGTAATTTAAAAATATTTTTATAGAACCAGAAATGTCCCAGAATGTTAGCTTTACTGGAACACCTAAAAGATCATTTTGTTCTCAGAGCAATATTTTAAGTGCATAAAATGAAATACATAGTAAAAAGGAAAGCTATTATATGGAAATCCAATCATCAAAATATTAAAAACAAACAAGTTCCTGGAACCCTGGTCAAGAACCATTGATCTACTCAAACCTATTTTCCCCTTTCCTCTTTCCTTCTCTCCCTCTCTTCCTTTTCTCTCTGAAATTGAAGCCCAAAGAGATTAAGTGATTTTTCCAAGATCACATAGCTAGTCAGAGACAATCAATCACTCAGGTCTTCTAACTGGCAAATCTTTCAATGGGCTGTTTTTCATTCAAATATTTATAGCACAGTTAGGAAAATCCAAAAGGATGTACATATTTGGTAAAAAATTTTTAAATCTTGATTTTTAAGACACTCTGGGAGGACCTTGGAGGAGATAAGCAGAGATAATAAACTACTAAATCTGACAGTTCAGGCCTTGCATATATTTTTTCCACTGAGCCATTTTCTAATATTTTTAAAGACCCTGGAAAATGAGACATGGTAGGATAACACATACAGAGCATTTCCCACCACACATGACTGTGAGGCTATGCCCCTTTTTTGTTTCTCTGCAATAGTATCATGATATGAAGCATTCAAATCTTTTCTTTATATTTTAAAGAAAAGAGAAGGAACACATCCTGCCAGGTAGGCTCACACATACACACAAAACCAAAGCAAAATTTACTGGACTCTTAACAAGTAATTCATTTGCTAATTTTGGTGATCGCTCTTTGAAAATATTCCTGTTAAAACAGCTTTCTTCTAGTGGGATCTCATGCATCTCAAGGGTCTCATGGATACTTGAAAAGAAAGGCAAGTTGTCTGGTACAAAACCCTTACAATCACAGCAGTTGTTTGTTTTGTTTTGTTTTTTAATCTGCTCTTGAGTGAAACACAACCCACTGTACAGACAGGCAATGATGGTAATGAAGTTGATGTCTTTACCAAAGATCAAAAGTTTTAGAATGAAGAAAACCTTTTAGGCAAGAAAAGACATCAAGTCCAGAAACCTACAAATTTTCTTCTAGAAATACTCTCCCCAGGGGTGGCTAGGTGGTGCAGTGAATAGAGCACCGGTCCTGGAGTCAGGAGGACCTGAGTTCAAATCTGGCCTCAGACACATAACACAAAAACTATCTGTGTGACCTTGGGCAAGTCACTTAACCCCAATTGCCCTCCAAAAAGCAGAGAGAGAGAGAGAGAGAGAGAGAGAGAGAGAGAGAGAGAGAGAGAGAGAGAGAGAGAGAGAGAGAAAAGAAATACTCTGCATTTGAAACCAAAAATTTGCTTTATGTTCATTATTTTGCAAAAATAGACTTTCATATAGTTTTTTCATACAATGGTAGGTGAGGTAGACTTTCCTTTCATTCAATAAACATTATGCCATGAGCTTAACATGTAAAGGTTTATTTCCCACTTGTGTGAATTTCTATCCACTACTCTCCCTGTCAATCAGGGAGGCGACAGCAGATTCTAGTTTTGTATCAGTAGATATGTTTTCTTCATCCACTTGCTGTTTAGGATGCTCTGGGTTTTGTAACATTAAAAATGTATACATCACTCCTCCTCCCATACTAAAAAGAAAGGGGAAAAAGATGAATAAATACCTGGACAAATGTAATCAGTCAACCAAAATCCTAAAAATGTTTATATGTGCAATCAACTCAATGTTTTCAGAGCTCAACAATTTGGTTTATGGATCATTGCAGTTTTATTTTTTCTCTCTCCTCAAGTATCCTTTTGAGAATTTCACTATATATTTTCACCTTTACTAGGAAAAAGATGCTATTTTAGGGCAGATGTATAATGAGTTAAACAGCTGGTCGTAGATGCAAAGTACTTTCCAGAATGAAGTAACAGCAGCGTAAGGGCCAAGGTTTGGATTTGGAATCTGGTTTGATATTGGGTATTTCCAGATGAGAGGACTCTTCCAACAAAGAAGGGTCAGCACCTTCTCTCCATCTTACAGCCTTAAGAGAGTTGCATAGGGTCCAGAGGGATTAAGTGGTTCATCAAACATGGGATAAAAACCCAGGTCTTTGTAACTCCAAGGCAAAGTGGCTATCCATTTTGCCACAACATTCTCTATTTACATGACATTTACATACTTTATAGCTACAAAGCACCTGCCTCAGTGGCATGCCCAAAGTCACAGGGTCCATATGTGGTGGAAATGAGACTTGATCCCAGATCTTCTAAGACTAAGTTCAGCATTCTTTCCATTATGCCATATTGCCTTTTACTGGCAAAGACCTCAATCATCACCCACTTAGAAAAGGGGAGGCATACACAAAAATGAGATGGCTGGCCCATATCATTATATGCAAAGAGCAGAAGGAAACTCAGACCCCAGATCCTCAGTTTCAGATAGATACTATTCTCCAAATGTTCTCTCACACATAAGGCTATAGAGAAAAGATTAGGGGGCAGATTACTTGAATAATTTAAGCAAAATGACTATACAGTAATCTGGAGAAAGCAAAGGTTTGGTCAAATTATGAAGGCAAATTAAATTATAAAAATTATATATTATATAAATTATATAAATTAGTTCAAGGTCAACAACTATGTGCCCAGTCTGCATACTTCCCTTCACTCAGCCAAGTGGCCCAGTAGTCCAAGGAACTCCCTCTTCCCATCCTCTGCCATTGCTTGAGTTTTCCTCCTCTCTCAGTCTTTCCAACTTGGTACCACCTTCTAGAACTCCATCCCAACATTTTCTCATTCCTACTTCTCACCTTGCCCAGGAGAAGCAGTTCAGGATATGAGGCTGAGCGGACCAGAAGCTAGAAGGAAAGTGCTCGAGGAGGCTCCTCGATATCCCCTGCTCCGACCCATCTAAGGTCTGACCCAGCAGGTTCCTCAGCTCTTGACCCAACTCCTTACCCCTTTTGTTGTTGTTCTTTGTGACCCCATTTGGGATTGTTTTGGAAAGGACAATGGTTTTCCGTTTCCTTCTCCAGCTCATTTTACAGATGAGGAACTGAGGTAAACAAGGTCAAGTGACTTGCCCTGGGTCATATAGCTAACAAATGTTGAGTCTGGATCAGGACTCAGGAATATGAGTCTTTCTGACTCTAGCCCTGACACTCTATCCACTGCACCACCTAGCTGCCCACTACGCCTTACCCCTACCCTCTCATATGGGCCCTTTCCTGATTTTTACATCAGTCTTCATTTGTACCACTACTTCAATTCCCACCCCATGTCCCAGCGTCACCAACAACAGTTTGGAGCTAGGAGAGCTTCTGATTCCACTATCTAGGAGGGAAATAACCCTACTTCACAGCCAGGATGTATCATACCAGGCACAAAGAATTGCAACTTTAAATGTATTTCTCCATAGACACACTGTAATACTTGATGGCAAGTTTCTATAGCATCAACATATAGCATAGTACCATAAAAAATGTAACTACTAGTTACACTATTGGTTAAATAGCATTTTGTGGGCTAACCTGAATCTACTTAAAATGAAAGGGAAGAAAAAATTTAAATTTCCAAACAACCATCTTATTATATACACATCTTTATCTGTACATATGTTTTATAACTACCAGTAGAATGTAAACTAACTGAGGGCAAGAATTGTCTTGCTTTTTTGCATTTATATCCTCAATGCCTATAATAAGTATGATTTGGCAAATGCCTTTTCAATCGTTCATTCATAGCCCATAGCCCATGTAGAAACAGTGCCATGTTTCTACCTATCCCTGCTAGTCATTTCTCCTGCTCATATACTTTTACCAATATAAGTCCACTTAATATTATACTCACCAAATATTTAGTCCTAAAAAGTTGAACACAGAGAAAATATAGTCTCCACCAAATAACATTCCAATGTAAGCAATGGATACATTCTGAAAGCAAAACAGAGGATTTGGTATACATTAATAATGGAAACAATGAACTTAAGAAAAGGCAAAATTCATTTCTGGTGAATCCTGAAATTGAAATACTTTGGTTATCTTTATCCTATCACTTTAATTACATTAAAAGAAAAACATGTATTAAGCATACAAGGCACTAGATTAGGCAGCACGAATAAAGGGAAAAACAAAAAATAATGCCTGTCCTCAAGGAACTTGCATGATACTGTTGAACCACGGAAAGAAAAAACTAAGACTTTATTGCCAACTAGAAGAGAAATTAATTAATAATGCTGAAATATTATTGAAGCGGGTGTAGAGAGGACTAAAGGATCTCACAAATAATGGTTTCAATCTTCTCACAGTGAAGGAAAATGCAACATCATCTGTTGAAAGTATAGGGAATGCTCCTAGATTTATAACCCAAAGAAGGCAAAGAAAGAGGGAAAAGACCCATGTGTGTAAATATATGTATATATGTATATATACATGCACATATATGTATATACGTGTATATTTGAAACACATACATACATATATCAGTTCTTGTGATGGCAAACAATTGGAAACTCAGGGGGTACTCATCGAAGAATGCCCCAAAAAGTTACAATATGTGTATGTGATGGAATACAATTATGCAATAAGAAATGGTAAAGGACAAATGATAAATAAGGATGCTGAAAAGACTTGTATGAACTAATGGAGTGAGGTAAGCAGAAGCAGGAGACTAACACTTCATACCTTCTATCAAGATAAGTTCCAAATGAATATGTGACCTACATATAAAAGGTCACATCATAAACAAATTTAAGAAACATGGAAAAAATTGCATATCAGATCTATGGATAGAAGAAAAGTTTATGATCAAAGAGGGGGCAGAGTAGAACACAGAAGATGAAATGGACAGTTTTGATTATATAAAATTTAAGTTTTTGTACAAATAAATTCAATAAGGGTGGCTAGGTGGCACAGTGAATAGAGCACTGGCCCTGGAGTCAGGAGGACCTGAATTCAAATCTGGCCTCAGACACTTAACACTTACTAGCCATGTGACCTTGGGCAAGTCATTTAACCCCAATTGCCCTGGCCTCTCCCCTCCAAAAAAAGCAAAAAAAATAAAGTAAAATAAATTAAAAAATAAACAAATAAATCAAATAAATGCAATAAAGCTTATATTAAAATTAGAAATAAATAATTGGGAAAAAATCTTTTCAGCAAATTACTCTTATTAAGGTCTCATTTCTAAGGTGTGTAAGAAACTGATTCAAATTTATAAGAATAAGAGCCATTCCTCAATGGATAAATGGTCTAAGAATATGAACAAGCAATTCTCAAGGAAAGAAAGACAGGTTATCTATAGTCATATTAAAAATTCTCCATATCACTACTAGAGAAATTAAAATTAATTTTGAGATTCTATCTCATAAGCATCAGATTAGCAAAAATGCAAAAAAGGGCAGGGGGAATGATAAACATTGGAAGGGCAATGAAAAACCAGAAACACTGATGCACTGTTAATGGACCTGTGAATGAGTACAACTATTCTAGAAAGCAATTTGTAATTGTATACAAAAAAGATTATTAAACAGCATAGTCCTCTATTTAGAGCAGCAATTTTTGCATGACAAAAAAAACTAGAAACTAAGGAAATATCCAACAACGAAGGAATGGCCAAATAAGTTGTGACATATGAATATAATGGAATTGTTGTAAGAATTCAGGAAGCAGGTGATTTCAAAGATTCACAGAAAAATTTAGATGAGCTGATACAGAAAGAAGTGGAACCAGAATCACAATTTGTGCTATAACAAGTAATATAAAATATTTTAAAATTATAAAAAAGAACATCGTGAAGTTTTTGGTAAACTGATAAAGAATTAAATGAGCAGACAAACACGTCTGAAAGCTGTTGGAAGTATGAACAGCACCACGGCCATCCATGATTCCAGAGGAACAATGATGAAACATATTCATCTCCTGACAAGGAAGTGACATATTTAGAATGTAGAGTGACATATACAAATATAGATACAGATAGAAACACAGATATAGAAATAGACATGCTTAAAACTCAGTCAATGTGTGACTTGACTTTGCTTAACTATGCATATTTGTCAAAGGAATTTATTTTTCTTTTCTTTTTTCAATGTGTTAGCAGATTTAAGATACAAAAAAATAAGTTGCTTTTTTTTTTTAAAAATTAAAACTAGAGAGGTTGGAATTCGAATGCCGTAGTTGTGGAATGTTGCATATCCTTCCAGATGATATCCCTGTATTTGGAGGGTCACTGTATCATTAGTTTTGCTTCATTGTTTTTATTTGTTACGAGAGAGCTCTCACAGGGAGAGAATAATCTGAAAATGTTTGTAATGTAAAAATAAAACTTTTAAAATGAGGAACAAGGGAGGTATTAAGAAGTTTTTCTAACATACACACACATACACACATGTACATATGCACACACAAACAGGTATGAAGTTCTTTAATCAGCTTGAGAAGTTTATGGATCTTTGGATAAAAGCAAATGATACCAAGCAGAACACATCTAGTTAAAATAGAAAATCACAACACACTTCTTGGGTCTCTATTTTTTTTTAAAGGAAATCTACAGGATCAGTGGGTTCCACAAGAAGTTCACACAGATGAGTGTATACACACACACGTGTACACACACACACACACAATCTCAGATGGCATATTTTTGTTGCTTGATTTTTCTTATAAGTCTTAGCAGCACAACTCAATTGATGCTTTCATTCAATTTCTAGATTTCCTGTGAGGTGTCATTTGCCTTATTCCAATAGTCACATGCCTGTAATCCTCTCAAACTGATTAAGGAACTTGTTCACATTTTGTTTGGGGGGGTTATAGGAAAATTGTTCAACACCTCCTTGATCAATACATGTTAGCAATTCTCTCCCCTATCCCATTTCTCTATCCCATTCAACCCTTTTGGGAGAGGACCAAGCTAGCCCAGTGGTGGTAAGCTTAAGAAGTAACACTATATCACCCAACCCAACTGGATAAAACCCAAACTATTAGCCTACTGCAACAGTTTCTAGAAACAGTGCTTTTAATTTCAGTGTCTAGCGTAAAACTCCTAGCGTCACCACCAAATGGGTGAATTCGTTTAATTCTTCATTACAAGACTTCTCTTTGGTACTTCCACTTACCTTCACAGCACCCACCACTGTAGTTGTTAGGGCAGAATTGTAATAGCTACAGAGCACCGTGGAATACATCAGCAGAAACCTGAAGCAAGAAAAAGTCCTATCATGCCTTGTGCTCAACACAAGAATACACTCAGCAATGACTGACCTCCTTATCAATGCTTTGGAGACAGGCGGCACATGTCATGGGATGTTTAAGATCCATTTCTAAAACCAGCTGCTAATTGTGAATTATTCAAGGATAATTAGCCTGTTGTGGATTATCCGTATCTTCACTCTTTTGAAAATTTTGCCTATCTTCTATACATACATTTTTCCATTGGCTCCTCCCCTGACAGTAGGAAAGGGATTTTTTTTAAAGATAGAGATGAACCTAAAAATCATTTGGAGCAGATTGTGGGGGGAGTGATTTTGTTCCCTAAAAAAGTGACTCTTCTTTGTTTATTGGTGCTGCAGAAAGGATGGGGAAGACTAAGCTAAAAACAATTGGCTAAAATGGGATCCTTATATTATTGGTGGATTTACTTTGTCCTATTACTACAGATAATACAAAACTGGCTACATTTTCATTATCCTGGAAAACACTGGACTGCAGGGTCCCATCCTTGCTAGCCATGCTCCTGCATAAAACAAAGACATCAGCCTATACTCCCGACTGACAGATGTAATAGAACTGCAATCCCAGACCTCGCTGGCCCATAGTTGGAATGCAGGGGGTACTTGTTTGGAGCTAGGACACAGAGAAAGGAGAAGAATCCATCATCATGATGCACTGCAAAGTGTCTAGCAGCTAGTCCTTCTGGCAAGAGAAATGTTTTTAGACAAATAGATCTAGGATAGGCAGTTTTAAAAAATATAATGTCTTATCAAGGACAAAACCAGCTTCTTCCAGACATTCTTAGAAGGGGCAAATATATTCCCATAATGAATAAATTATTTAAGTAGTAAGTGACTGGGCTAAGATTCCAGGCCAGGTCTTTCGATTCCAAAATCAGTGCTCTTTCCAGAAAACAAAACCAAGAAAGAACATATTATACATTGACAAGAAGTATCATAGCGTAACCTATGCCCACACACAGCTATTTTAACTAGTGTTATTTTCCCCCTGGACTTGAAGTGATGATGATACAGAAATAAAGAGACTGCTGGCACTACAGGTCTGATGATTGCTTTTCCCTCTGTCTCAGACTCAGAGAGAGGGCACATCAAGGACAGGCAGAAAGCCAGGTGACAGCATAGGTGGGGCACAATAGAAACACTTGTATCTGAGTTTGGCTGCCTTTCACTTCCTTCCACTGTCGTGTTTCTCTGACTTGTTAATCACCAGGCAGGAGAGAGGGAAGGGGCAGCCACTGTTGTGATCTGAGAATTCTGGGTTTTCCCAGCAATTTGGAGGTGATCTAGGTCAATTCTGAGCTCCCACACTAGCACCTACTATGACTCCCATCAAACTAGTGAACAGGAGGGAAAGATTGCTTCTCTTACTCCTCTTCTCCTGGTTTAGTTGCTGATCTAGAATTGGGGTCCCAGATACCAGCTATGCTTTTCCATGATCTTTGGGCATATGTGGTACATAAATTTCCATGGCCACTCTTAAAGAACTGGAGGGGGAAAGTGAGAGGAAGTATGGGGAGGTGGCCAGCTCCATGTAGGTGCGTTTAATTTTTTCGTGCCATGTTCAATATGTTCAAAGTATGTTGAATATTTGAGTCCCGTGAAAGGGAGAAAGTAGGGCAGGGGGTTCTAGAGCTATGGATATCATGTTTGATATTTTGGCTAATAATGCTTTTCATCTATAGTTATCTCTGAACCTCTATAGTGCCACCACTTGAAGTAAAGGGCTCTCTCATGATGGGAAACAGTCTAGATAATAATAAGCAGAAAATACTCTGGTGGCCAATGAACACACTGCAGCCTATATAAAGATTATCTAATGAATGCATCAGAGAGGAATTGGGTTGGCTAGTGGGCTGGTGGGTCAGAGGAAGGACTATATCTTATAGGCAACTCACATTCTCTCACTGGATAATTAAAATATTGACACAGGTATTGCATACAATGTACAAAGGAGTGAGGAGAGAAAGGGGCATTTTACTTAACTGAGAAAAAAACAGAAGAAGAATTAGACAACTAAAAGGAAGAAAAAATAAATCATTAATAAATTAGAACTAGGGCAAGGGGTACAAATGGGAGGTGGAGTTTAGGGGTGGCGGGAAGAGAGTCTATGAAAATAAGGTTGTCAGAATATGTTAAACAAAAACAACTGGGGATACATAATACAGTCTTTAAAGACAAAAAGGAACAAAAAAAATCCCAACTAAAAAAAGACAGCTGGAGGAAAATAGAAACTTAACTCTCATAACTTTAAATGTAAATGGATTAATCTATCCAATAAGATGAAAGAGTGTGACAGATTAAATGAGAAAATCATGTTCATGTAGGATCACAAGCATTAGAGATGATCATTAAGTTCTCTACTAAAAATTTCTGGTATATACTCCCTTGGAAGACTGTGCTGACTGAATCTCCATTAACTGTTCAAATAGCAGAAAGGTCTTATTCACATTAGAATGTAAGCTCCTTGAAACAGAGACTCCTTTTTTTTGCTTTTAATTTATATCATCAGTATTTAGAACAGTTCTTGACACATAGTGTTTAATAAATGCATATTTGTTGATTGACTAAATAAAATGTGCTGAAAGAATTGTCAGGAAACCTTATCTCTGTCACTAACAAGTTGTATGACCTTCAGTTAATCACTTTATCTCTCTAGGACACAGCTTCCTCATCTACATTATGAAAGGTTTGGGTTAGATAATCTCTAAGATCCCCTCTAATTCAAAATTATACCATTTTAAATGAAGGAACAGAAGATTCAGTGATTTATCCAAGGTTATGTTGAAAGCCCTTACCAATCAAGAATATAAGTCAAGTGGCATCTCTTACAATCTGTGGCTCTATCAGACCATACAGTGGCATGTGTTGAGACTCAGTAGGCAACCAAATACTAAAATTCCATTCTTTTCATCTCGCTTAGAACCACAGTCACACCTAAATTCATTTTATTTACACATCTACATTTCAGAAATTCTCCTTGTCTTCACAAGTTAAAATTTCTACTAAATGTTTTCTCTTAAGACTATTCATAGAAGATAAAAATTCATTAAAAAATAGAAATTATCTTGTGTGTTTGCTTATTTCTCACATTTGTCCCATGCTGACAATGGATTTTTCTGAATGGTCTTGTATTCACATTTGATTAAAGTGAAGAACTACAATAATATCATGTGAAATCCTCTTTGGCTTCTTACCCCAGCAAACAGGAAAGAAGAAATTGCATGATAAATAAAATGTTCCTCCACTGGCTGAATTCAGCAGCCTAATGTTTAGAAAGGAGATAAAAGTGATAATTAGGTGAATAAGATGCCATATAATCACATGGATTATATTAAAAAGGGGCAGCCATCATAAGAAACTTATACAATATAATTATAAAATAACCACTCTAAAATATAAAGATATATATATATAGAGAGAGAGAGAGATAATATATATACATATATATATGTACACATACATTAAGAATCATAGATATACAATAGAACCTTAATAATTTTAATCCATTGACTGGGAAATTGCAAGCAATGAGTAACTCACTTGACAAAAACGATAGAAAAAACTGGAAAGTAGTCTGTCAGAAAGTAGGTTTACAAATGTTTTATATTATATGCCATATAAAACTCCACATGACCTAGACATGAAAGGTCTTGTCATTTAAAAAATTTTTAGGAAAAGGGAAGCAAATATTTTTCACAACTATAGCTGGGGCTTTTTGTGGTGGCAAAGAAATGGAAAGTGAGGGGATGCCCATCATCTGGGGAATGGGTGAGTAAGTTGTTGTATATGAATGCAATAGAATACTATTGTGCTACAATGATGAGCAGGCAGGACTTCAGAAAAACCTGGAAAGATTTACATGATACCATAAGTGATATGAGCATAACCAGGAGCATAACCAGGAGAACACTGTACACAGTGAAGCAAGACTGTGAAATGATCAACTATGATAGACTTAGCTCTTCTTGGCACACTAATAATCCAAGACAATTCCAAAAGACTCATGATGGAAAATACTATCCATATCCAGGGAAAAAACTATGGAATCTGAATGCAGACCAAAGCATATTATTTCCACACGTTTTTGTTTTGTTTTTATGGTTTTTCCCTTTTGTTCTGTTTCATCTTGGTTCTAATTGTTCTTTACAACATGACTAATGTGAAAATATTTAATATGAATATATATGTATATGTATATCACATTTAATATGAATGTATATGTATATCACATTGCAGGCTGTCTTGGGGAGGGAGAAAAATTTGGAACTCAAAAATCTTACAAAAACAAATGTTGAAAACTATCTTTACACGTAATTGGAAAAATTATAATGCTATTTAAAAAACTAAAATAAAATAAAAGGAATAGCAAGTTGTACATTAAAAAAAAACTATAGCTGGGAACAGGGTTAACTTTGACCTTTAAAAAGGATAAAGATTATCATAAAAAACAAAACAGACAAACTCAATAACATAAAAGTTGAAAAAAGCTCTGCATAAACAAAATAAATACAACTGGACTGGAAGGAAATAATTAATTGTGAATTATTCACAGCAAATTGCTCTGATAAAAGTCTAATACTCAAGATATATAAACAATTGATACAAATATATAAAAACAAAAGCCATTCCCCTATATATAAGTGGTCAAAGGATATGAATGGACAATTTTCAGATGAAAAAAATGTAAACTATTAACAAGGAAATGAAAGAATGTTTCAAGTAAGTAATAAGAAAAATGCAGGGGCAGCTAGGTGGTGCAGTGAGTAGAGCGCTGGCCCTGGAGTCAGAAGGACCTGAGTTCGGATCTGGCCTCAGACACTTAACGCACACACAAACAAAAACCTAGTCTTGTGACCTTGGGCAAGTTACTTAACCCCAATTGCCCTCCAAAAAAAGCAAAAGAAAAATGCAAATTAAAATTGCTCATAGGTTCTACTTCATATCCATCAGATCATCAAAGAAGACAAGAGGAAAATGAAAATCAATAGAGGGTTTTGGGGATGACAGGGACACAAATGTACCACTGGTGTAGTTGTGAATTGAGCCCATTCTGCAGAATGAAAGTATTCTCCAAAACAAATTAGAACACACCTACAGAATCACTAAATTGTACATATTTTTTGACCCTGGGATAGTGCCATTAGGCATATACCAAAAGAAGGTCAATGACAGAAAGGGAAGACCCCCATGTTCAAAGATATTTATAGCAGCACTTTTTATTGTAACAGAGAACTAGAAGCAAAAAGGTACTGAACAAATGTGAAATGACTGAAAAAATTGCAGTATATGAATGGAATTTTATTATATCTTAAGATATTATGAATATGACATATTTATATAAATGTAGAAAGATATGTATGAGCTGAAACAGACTAAAATTATCAGAAACAAGAGAATTATATAAGGCCGAATTCTAATTTTTAAGGAATTATTTTCTTCAGTGAACTTTTGTATTTCCTTTTCTATTTGACCTACATAAGTAGTTCTGCTCTTCAATAGATTTTTGAGCCTCTATTACCATTTGGACTATTCTGTTTTTTTAAGTGATTATTTTCTTCAGTATTTTTTGTGTCTCTTCTCTACCAAGATGTTGTCTGTTTTTCCATTATTTTCTTGTACCACTCTCATTTCTTTTCCTAATTTTTTCTTTATGTCTCATTTTATTTTTAAAAAAATTTTTTGAGGTCTTACAGGAATTCTTTTGGGACCTGAGACCCACTTACATTTTTCTTTGGATGAAGCTGTTTTGACTCAGTTGTCTTCTGAGTTTGTTTTGATCTTCTCTGTCACCACAGTAATTTTCTGTGGTCAGGATCTTTTGTTGTTGTTGTTTGCTCATTTTTCTAGATTATTTCTTGACTTTTAAATTTATGTTAAAGTTGGACTCTGTCACCAGGGTGGAGGGGGCACTGTCCCAAGCTAGAAGTTTTTGTGCTGCTGTTTTCAGAGCTAGTTCTGAGAGTATGTAAGTTTCTAGTTCTTCCAAGGTGACTGAAGGAGAGGTATGGTCACTGCTCTCCTCTCCTGACCTGTGCTCTGGTCTATGAGCAACCACAAGCAATCCTTTCCAACCTGGAATTGTGAACAGGGTCCCCACTCCTCTGTAGGTATATACTCTAGTTTGCTGGTACTCTTCCTCACCCTAGGACTGTGACCTGGACTTCTTATGGACAATGCAACAGAGTCCTATACTTAGTGTAGTGCAAAGAGTACTCAGGAATCTCCTTCTGACCAGCAGTCTGACCCCTTTACCATACGTGGGCTAAGAGCTCCTGAAACTGCAGCTGACAATTCAGTTACTCTCACAGTGTACTTGCTGGAGCATGGCCTGTCCTGGCCCTATTCTCACCCCAGTGAGACACACCTTTCCTGTCTACCTTCAAAGTTGTCTTGGACTGGAAAATTGTTTCACGTCATCCCTTTGGTGGTTGTGCTTCAGAATTCATTTGGAGGCATTGTTTGGAAGGGAATTTGGGAGTAGTCAAGTGAATCTGTCCTTATGTCACCCTAGGTTAGATTTTAAAGCATATTGTGCATACATCCCTACCATCCCACACCTAGCTTGTTGTTAAACATTTACCAGAACACCCTAGTTATAAATTATATCAATCAACTTTTTGAAAGAGCTGGCTACATGGGGGGAGGGGGGGGGCGGTGTGTGGAGTCAAGATGGCAGAGCAGAAACAGGACTTCCACAGGGCTCCAGCACCCATGTCCTCCAATTCATATAAAAGGTGACTCTGAACAAACTTTGGAGCTACAGAACCCACAAAATGACAGAGAGAAGCTAACCTCCTTCTGAGGACAGGCTAGCAGGCCAGCAGGAAGTGGCCAGCACAGTACTCTGGGAGCCCAACCCCAACCTTGCTCAAGCTAGAGGTTTTAGCCTCAGGGAGGGCCTGACCAGCCTCTGGCTGGAGGGACTTCAGATCACTAGCAGCTGTGGTGGTTTCCAGAATTATCAATCCATAGGTACTAAGGACAAAGTGAGAGGTCAGCACAGTGTGCACTTTGGAAGCTAGTAGTTTGGGAGTGTGGTTGACCTTTATCTCCTGGAGGGAGAAGCTGCTGAGGTGCCATGGCCCTGCAGCCGCTAACATGTGGCAGCTTCACCTCCTGGCCTGCATACTGTAGGGGGATCAAGTGACCAGTCTGAAGGGTAATCATTCTTGCTTTAACCTGATTGGATCTGGATTGCAGTCTAAGGTAAAGGTCCTGGGGTATGTGACCAGCTTGCCAGAGGGGGAGGAGGCTTCAGAGAGGGCACTCAACTAATACCTTCAGCAGCTGAGAAAAACCCAGCATTTGGGATGAAGCTCCCAAGTCTGGTGGCAGAGTCCTACTGTGGCAAAAAGCCCAAAAGTCAAGTAATTGAGTGGCAACATGACCAGGCAAAGGAAGCAAAGCAAGCACAGCAACACAACTTTACACTCTTATGTTGGGGACAAAAAGGATCAAAGCATGGAACAGGAAGAAGACGGTGAAATCAGCACTCCTGCACCAAAAGCTACCAAGAAAAATATGAGCTGGTTACAGGTCATAGAGGACCTTAAGAAGGATTTTGAAAACCAAATAAGAGAAGTGGAGGAAAAATTGGGAAGAGAAATGAGAATGATGCAAGAAAATTATGAAAGGAGAGTCAACAACCTGACTGAAGAAAATAAACACCTTAAAAATAGACTAACTCTTGAGGGGCAGAGCCAAGATGGTGGAGTAGAAACAGATCGTCCAAGCCTCTCTGCCCCCAGATTCCCCCCAAACTATGTAAAAGGGGACTCTGAACAACTTCTGGAGCCCCAGCACCCACAGAACGACACAGAGAAGCTAACCTCCCACTGAGGACAGCCCAGCAGCCCTGCAGGAAGGACCAGCGCAGCGGTCTGGGACCTGGCAGCACCCAGCTCGCAGAGCACAGGAGCCGAGCCGAGCCCAGGTCCACGTGAGCTGAGGTTTTAGCCCCAGGGTGGCAGGGCCAGCAGCCAGCTGGAGGAACCCCAGAACACCAGGAGCTGTGGCGACTCCAGAATTATCAACATAGACATGCCTAGGACAAAGTAAGAGGTTAGTGTCCTATGGATTTGGGACCGGTATTTAGGGAATGCGTCGGCTCCCTCCCCTGGGGGCTAGAAGCCACTGAGGAGACACGCCATTTTGGAGTTTTCAGAGGCAGCTCCAGCTCCCAGCCTGCAAATTGTAGGGAGATCCAGCGATCAGTCTTGGGGGTAATCGCTCTTGCTTTAACCTCCCTGGATCTGGATTGTGATCTAGGGTGGAAGTCGTGAGTGGATTTACAGCTTGCCAGAAACAGAAGTTGCCCCCCACACGTTCGGGATGAAAATTCCTCTAGCTGGCCTTAAAGCCATAGTGTGGCAACAAGCCCCAAAGTCAAGCAATTAAGTGGCAACATGCCAAGGCAAAGGAAACAGAAAAATGCAACCCTAGACTCCTATTTTGGGGGCATAGAGCAGGAAAAGGACTGTGAGGTCAGAAGTCCTGCTCCAAAGCCCCAGGGGAAAACATGAGCGGGTTGCAGGCCATAGAGGACCTTAAGAAGGACTTTAAAATCAAATAAGAGAAGTGGAGGAAAAATTGGAAAGAGAAATGAGAAGGATGCAGGAAAAGTATGAAATGAGGGTCAACAGCCTGACTGAGGAAAACAACACCTTAAAAAATAGACTAACTCAATGGCAAAGGAGGCCCAAAAGGGCAATGAGGAGAAGAATGCCTTAAAAAGTCGAATTTGCCAGATGGAAAAGAATCTCAAAAGTTCACTGAGGAGATTCATTCCTTCAGAGCTAGACTGGAGCAAATGGAAGCTAATGATTTTATGAGAAATCAAGATGCTGTTAAGCAGATCCAAACAAATGAAAGATTAGAAGGCAATGTGAAATATCTCATGGGAAAAACCACTGACCTGGAAAAGAGATCCAGGAGAGACAATTTAAAAATTATTGGACTACCTCAAAGCCATGATCAAAGAAAGAACCTAGAAATCACCCTCCAAGAAATTCTCAAGGAAAATTGCCCTGATGTTTTAGATCCAGAGGGCAAAATAGAGGTTGAAAGAATCCACAGATCACCTCCTGAAAAAGATCCCAAAAAGAAAACTCCCAGGAATATTATAGCCAGGTTCCAGAATCCCCAGATCAAGGACAAATTACTACAAGCAGCCAGGAAGAAACAATTTCAATATTGTGGAAACACAATCAGAATAGCCCAGGACCTGGCAGCTTCTACACTGAGGGATCAAAGGGCATGGAATATGATATTCCAGAGGGCAAAAGAGTTGGGAATGAACCCAAGGGTCACCTACCCAGCAAAACTGAGTATTTTGTTTCAGGGAAAATATGGTCATTCAGTGGAATAGAGGACTTTCAAGCATTCTTGAGGAAAAAACCAGAATTGAATAGAAAATTTGACATCCAGACACAAGAAGCAAGAGATGCCTGGGAAGGTAATCAGGGAAAAGAAATCAAAAGGAACTTATCAAAGTTGAACTATTTACATTCCTATATGGAAAAGCAATATCTGTGACTGATGATATCTTTTTCACTATGAAAATAATGGAAGAAGGGGTGTGGTCATATGAATACATATGTGAATGTGTGTGTATATGGTTACAGTTATATATGGATAGAGGGCATAGGTTGAATTTGTTGGGAAGGGAGAATACTCAAGGGATGAAATTATGAGGTGAGAGGAAAGTGGCAAGAGGAGATGGGGAGAGACAGGGTAGGGTAAACTATCCCATGTAGAAGAAGCAAGGGGAAGTGGTTGCAAAGGAGGGAGAGAATAAGGAAGGCTAAAAAGGCAAAACCACATTCACATTGAATTTGGTTCAGGGAGAAAATGACATACATACTAAATGGGATATCTCAACCTGCAGCAGGATAGGGGGAAGGGGGATGAGAGGAGGGATGATGGATGGGAGGGCATCCTTGGGGTGAGGGGAGGTTGGAAGTACCCACTATAGAAGACGGACAGGATCATGTAGGGAATGGACCAGGTGGGGGGTGGGATGAGTGGGAAGGAATTATAAGCAGCCTTGTACAATATATCTACTATGATAATGTTTTGCATAGCTAGACATGTACAACATATACTGAATTACTTATCTCCCAAGAGGGAATGGGTGACAAGGGAGGAAGGAAATGGATCTGAAATTCGAGGTCTTAACATTAAATGTTTCAAATATAAAAAAATAGACTAACTCAAATGGCAAAAGTGGCCCAAAAAGGAAATGAGGAGAAGAATGCCTTAAAAAGCTGAATTTGCCAGATGGAAAAAGAATCTCAAAAGCTCACTGAAAAGAATCATTCCTTCAGAATGAGATTGGAGCAAGTGGAAGCTAGTGACTTTATGAGAAATCAAGATACTATTAAACAAATCCAAACAAATGAAAAAATAGGAGGCAATGTGAAATATTTCATTGGGAAAACCACTGACCTGAAAATAGATCCAGAGAGATAATTTAAAAATTATTGGACTACCTGAAAGCCATGATCAAAAAAAGAACCTAGAAATCATTCCTTCAAGAACTTTTCAAGGAAAATTGCCCCGATGTTTTAGAACCAGAGGGCAAAATAGAAGTTGAAAGAACCCACTGATCACCTCTTGAAAAAGATCCCAAAAAGAAAACTCCTAGGAATATTATAGCCAGGTTCCAGAGCTCCCAGATCAAGGAGAAAATATTACAAGGAGCCAGGAAGAAACAATTTGAATATTGTGGAAACAGAATCAGGATAACACAGGATCTGGCAGCTTCTACACTGAGGGATAGAAGGGCCTGGAATATGATATTCTGGAGGTCAAAGGCACTGGGATTAAAATCAAGAATCACCTACCCAGCACAACTGAGTACCATGTTTCAGGGGAATACATGGTCATTCAGTGGAGCATCCTTGATGAAAAAACCAGAGTTGAATAGAAAATTTGACATTAAGATACAAGAAGCAAGAGAAGCAGAAGGTAAACAGGTAAAAGAAATCATAAGGAACTTATCAAAGTTGAACTATTTACATCCCTACATGGAAAAATGATCATTGTAACTTATGAAACTTTTCTCAGTATGAGAATAGTTGAAGGGAATAGAAATGTGTGCATATATGTATATACATACACATACATATATATATATATATGTCTATAGAGGAGGGTATATGGGCATATGAATTCATATGTGAATGTTGTGTATATATGTGTACAGGTATATATAGATAGAGGGCAGAGGACCAATTTAATAGGAAGAGATGATACTGAAAAGGTGAAATTAAGAGGTGAGAGAGGAATATAATGAGAGGAGATGGGGAGAGAGAGAATGGGGTAAATTATCTCATATAGAAGAGGCAAGGGAAAATGGTCACAATGGAGGGGAAGAACAGGAAGGCAAAAGGGAATGGGTCAACCTTATTCTCATTGAATTTGGCTTAGGGAGGGAATGACATACACACTAAATAGGGTATCTCACCCTACAGGAGAGTGGGGGGAAGGGGATGAGAGGGAGGATGATAGAAGGGAGGGTAGGCTGGGGGGGAGGGAAGTTGAAAGTACCCACTTTTGAAAAGGGACAGGATCAAAGTAGAGAATAGAACAAGTGGGGGGGTGGGATAGGAGGGAGGGAAATATAGTTAATCTTTTACAATATATCCACTATGGAAATGCTTTGCATAGCTACACATATACAACCTATATTGAATTGCTTATCTTCCCAGTAAGGGTGGGTGACAAGGGAGGAAAGGAATGAATCTGGAATTCAAAGCTTTAAAATCAAATGTTTAAAAAATATATATAGAGATATATATTATTAATATTATTTTACATGTAACTAGGAAATAAGATATACAGGCACTGGGGCATAGAGATCCACTGTGCCCTATTAGAAAGTTGGAGGGGGTATGGGAGAAGACATGGGAAAGAGCAGATTAGAGGAGGGATATCCAGTGGGATTGCTATTTTGCGGTGATGGAGGGAAAATGGGGAGAAAATTGTAACTCAAAATCTTGCAGGAATGAATGATGTAAGCTAGAAGTTAATACAGCATTTGATTTTAAAAAGTTGTCTACACTTTCTCTCCCTTCAAAGCCCTTCTTAAATCCTTTGCAATCTGTCTTCTGAATTCATTACTCAACTGAAACTGATCTTTCCAATGATGCCCTAATTGTTCAATTTAAAGACTTATCAGTTGAGGTATTTCTTGATCTCTCTGCATCATTTGAGTCAGGTTTTTAAATTTACTTTATTCTTAATTCATGGAATAAAACAAGCATTTTTATAACATCGTATAATTTTTAAAAAGACAAATGCATATGAAACTGAAAATCTGCTATGTATATCTTGCTATTCCTTTTAAATACACAACCAAGTTATCATGCAAATGTTTTTGTTTTTTTTTTCTCCCTTCCTCTACCCCCCCTGCAGATGGCCACAATTAGACACAAATACATGTGTATATATGTATGTATGTGTGTGTGTGTGTGTGTGTAAAATTATTCTATACATATTTTTATTTATCAGTTCTCTGGATACAGATACCATCTTTCTTCATATGTCCTTTATATTTAATTTGGATATTTACAATAGGCAAAATAATTTATTCGCTCATAGTCCTTCTTAAAACAATATTGCTATTACCATATACAATGTTCTCTTGATTCCGCTCATTTCACTCTTCATTATTTCATGCAAATCTTTCCATGTTTTTCTTTATTCTAAGTTACTGCAGCAGTAACTTGCCTCCAGCAAGACAAGAAATTAGATTGAATGAAAGAGCATAACTGGGTTTGGGGCAAGTGAGATATAGTGAAGATTCCCCAAGTAACTAGGGGGCACAGTGGATAGAAAGCTGGGATTAGAGTCTGGAAGACTGAAGTTCAAATCCAGGCTCAGACATTTACTAGTTGTATGACCCTAGGCAAGCCATTTGACCTGCTTGCCTCAGTTTCCTCAACTGTAAAGTGAGGATAATTGCACGTTCCTTACAGTGGTGTTGTGAGGATCAAATTAGATAATATTTGTAAAGCACTCAGCACATCCCCTAGCACATAGTAGCTATATAAATGCTTAATCCCTACTTTGATCCCTTTGTCCCAATCAGGACATCCCATCTCATAGTTCCTAAGCACCTATAGGGAGTGGCCACTGGAGGGCCAATCATAAAGTATAACAGCAGTGACAAAAAAAAAAAAATTAAGGGGTGGCTAGGTGGCACAGTGAATAGAGCACTGGCCCTGGAGTCAGGAGAACCTGAGTTCACATCCAGCCTCAGACACTTAACACAAAAACTAGCTTCGTGACCTAGCAAGTCACTTAACCCCAATTGCCCTCCAAAAAGCAAAAAAAAAAAAAAAAAATTAAAATAAAAAAAATAATTGGTGCCATTTGGTTTATCATTCCTTATGTTCTGATTTTTTCAATCCTTTCTGGGTCTTGTGAAACTAATCTGGTTTATTAATCAATTTTTCTATTTTTAAAAATAGTACCAAAATGTTTTGGTACTACTGTGTAGCTTAGCTGGAGATGTGGCACTACTGAGTCCCCTTCTCAATTTCATTGATGATTTCCCTTAAGCTTCTTTGACTTTTTGCTCTTCCAAGTGAATTTTATTATTTCACCTAGTTCTATAAAGTAAAACTTTGGTAGTTTGATTGTTAAAGTAATGAATAAATTAACTTAGGCAATATCGTCACTTTTATCATGCCAGCACAGCCTAAGTTTGAGTAATCAGTAACTCTCCAATTATTTATGCCTCATTTAGGTGTTCTGTAGTGGGGTCATATAATTCTTTCTATAAAGTAAAGACACAGAACTCAATGGCCTCTAAGGTCCCCTCCAGATCTAAATCTATGATACTATCATTACTGGGCTTGTCTTGGTAGGTGGATTCCCAGATTTTTTATACATTCTATAGTTATTCTGAAGGGAATTTTTCTGTTCAGATTTGCTGGTAAAATATAGAAAGAATGATGATTTTTGTGGGTGGGGTGTATTTCATATACTGCTGTTTAAATGAAATTATTAATTATACAGATTATTTCATTGAATCTTTAAGGTTTTCTAAATAAAACATCATAATTTCTACAAATAACAATATTTTGTTTCTTCTTTTTCAATTATTCCCTCAATTTCTCAGTCAACAAACATTTTAAAGCACTTATGTGTCAGGCACTATGTTAAGAGTAGCAAATAAAAAGAAAAGACAAAACCACAGTCACTGTCCTCAAGGAGCTCACATTCATTATTATTATTTTTTGCTTTTTTGGAGGGCAATTGGGGTTAAGTAACTTGCCCAAGGTCACACGGCTAGGTTTTGTTTGTGTGGGTTAAGTGTCTGAGGCCAGATCTGAACTCAGGTCCTTCTGACTCCAGGGCCAGCACTCTATGCACTGTGCCACCTAGCCGCCCGACACAAAGGAGCTCACATTCAAAGGAAGGAAACAAAATTCAAAGAATTGTACTGAAATATATACAATGGAAATGAGAGAGACAACCAAAGAAAACACAGGAAAGGCTTCCTGCAGAAAGTGCCATTAGAGCTGTTCTGAAGGAAGCCAGGGAAACCAGGAGGCAGAGGTAAGGAAGGAGCTATTGAGCGTAAAGAATCTTATAAATGTCAATAAAGGTTGCATTGCAGAAAGGTGTGTCATCGTTGCCGTAATTACTGTTACTATTATTATTCAAGAGGAAGAGAAGCAGTTTGGTAGAACAGATAGAGCACGGGATTTAGAGTCAGAAATATTTGGGCTCAAATATCATCTCTGGCATGTAATCGTTGTGTGACCATGAACAATTCATTTTACCTCTCAGGTAGCTCACAGTTATAAACAGGTTATGATCTGAGTTAGTGGAATAAATTCTCACACACAAGAAATTATGAATCTTTGATGGACTGATATATTCAAAAATGAATCAGAGTTTGATGTATGGCTAGGGAGAGATGTTTCAAAGAAATAATTCAAGTAGTAGTAAATAATCATTATCAATTAAATGCCTAGATTATTTAGACATGTGTATCTTTTATTTGTACATCATACTCATAAATTCTGCTCATTTAACTATTTATTTAAACGAATATCATAAAGTTACATATTCAAAAATTAAGGACTCTTTCGAGTTGCTCAGTTGAGCTAAACTTATTTGCTCCGAGTGATGCTATAACTTGTAATCAGTAATAGTCCGCTTACCTTTTGAAGGTCTCCAGTGGAAATACTCAAAACAAATGTTGGAATGATCATAAAACAGGCATTATAGAAAAGGACTCCATATTTTCCTAGCTCCTGCAAAGAAGAAAAAACACCTGTTCAATTCTAGAGGCATCCTACTACAAGACTCCACAGACTTATCATTTACAAGTTATTTATTCAAGGATATAATGCCCCTTTGCTACGTAATAACTGTTTTCCTTCTATAAAGATCTAACATTTCTATCATAACTTATTTTCAAGCATATTGTAATTTCAAAATAAACACTCTTTGAAATCTCAAAATAAATATATTAAACACAATTTAAAAATAAAAATTTACTTCAAGATTTCACAGGAAAAGATTGTTGGGATAACGAAAGAGACAAAAAAAGAACTGTTTAGTTAAGGGGAGGAAATTGTGTAGATGATTTGGAAGTGTTTGGATTAGTGGAGATTGTCAGAGATTGAATTTGTGAGATATAACTTGGAAGAAAATGGGGAAAATTTAAAGAACAATGCCCAGGTTCAGATACTGGTCCAGATTTCATTTTGGCAGTCTGTAAAAGAGTGAAAGAGAAAGACCAAGAAGGAAGAGGATTAAGGACTAAGAACCTAAAAAGGAAGACTCAGGAAAGAGAAGGTAGTTGATGAGGCAAGGCAAATAAGAAGAGATTAGTGGGAATTTGGAGGGTCAAGCAAGTTGACAGAGCCAGTTGGAGAGTGGGGTCAGTTGATGCCAAGGAGATTAGCACAAAGCAAAACATGAGGGTGGTAGTGGCTGTGAGGTTGTTCCAACTAAATAAAGGAAATGGAGTGAATTGTCAAGTTATTAAGAGGTGATATCTGATTGTTAAATAATAACAATGACGATGATGACGATGATGATGATGATGGAGTGTTTAAGGTGTAAACACCCAGAAATATTTTTTAAAGGCTGAAAATTTCAATAAGTATGAAGAGTAGGACATCCCATGTAATGGCTTGCACTGAGTTTGTGAGGTTTGTGTTTCTGCCATAACCAGGTGCATATCATTTGCATTCTGCAGGTTGACCTCCTTCCTAGAGGAGAGGGGGAAAACACTAAAGGAATGCTTCTCCACAGTCAACACTTAAGGTCATGATGGACAATGAAACATTTTAAGAGGAAGAGATGCAAGTCTTCACTGGGGGGAAATGGGAATCTGAGGTAGAAGAGGAAACGTGATTGGTTAGGAGTTCAGAGAGTAAAAGATCTGGTGTTTACACAGAGAAGAAAGTCTGGGGAAAGGCCAGCTACACAGTGAGAACTCAAACAGATCTGAGGCTCTTCTGGAGGAAAAGGGCACAGAATATCTCCTCAGAGAGAAGAAAGCATCTGCTGTTCCCCCAAAGTATGGTAGAGTAGAACGACAGAACCTGTCACCTGATAACAACAATAGGAAAGTTTATTTTCTTCTCAGAGCATATATTTTAGACCTACCAGAGAAGCCCCTAAGACTTGTCATGTTTGGAAAACTGCTCATTTCTGGTCATTCATGTGGACAAGAATGACTCTGCAAGCTAGATGGAACTATTTCTAAAAAGTATTCCTAGAGATTACAAAATCTTGGGGGAGAATGAAGACCATTGAGGTATAGGCTCCATTTATTTTATTTTTTTTGCTTTTTGGAGGGCAATTGGGGTTAAGTAACTTGCCCAAGGTCACACGGCTAGGCTTTTGTTTGTGTGTGCGTTAAGTGTCTGAGGCTGGATCCAAACTTATGTCCTTCTGATTCCAAGGCCGACGCTCTACTCACTGCGCCACCTAGCCGTACCACCGTTTATTTTCTATAAAGAACAGAATAAGAATTTCCTGACTCACAATTATGATAATTCCTTCATTTAAAAGGTAGAGTACTGGGGGCGGAGCCAAGATGGCGGAGTAGAAACAGCCCATCCAAGCCACTCTGCCCCCAGATTCCCCCCAAACTATGTAAAAGGGGACTCTGAACAACTTCTGGAGCCCCAGCACCCATAGAACGACACAGAGAAGCTAACCTCCCACTGAGGACAGCCCAGCAGCCCTGCAGGAAGGACCAGCGCAGAGGTCTGGGACCTGGCAGAGAGTGTGGGGGGCCGAGCTGAGCCAAGCCCAGGTCCCCGTGAGCCGAGGTTTTAGCCCCAGGTCAGCAGGGCCAGCAGCCAGCTGGAGAGACCCCAGAACACCAGCAGCTGTGGCGACTCCAGAATTATCAACATAGACATGCCTAGGACAAAGTAAGAGGTTAGTGTCCTATGGACTTTGGGACCAGTATTTGGGGAATGCTTCGGCTCCCTCCCCTGGGGGCTAGAAGCCGCTGAGGAGACATGCCATTTTGTAGTTTTCAGAGGCAGCTCCAGCTCCCAGCCTGCAAATTGTAGGGAGATCCAGCGATCAGTCTTGGGGGGTAATCGCTCTTGCTTTAACCTCCTTGGATCTAGATTGTGATCTAGGGTGGAAGTCGTGGGTGGGTTTACAGCTTGCCAGAAACGGAAGTTGCCCCCCACACGTTCGGGACGAAAATTCCTCTATCTGGCCTTAAAGCCATAGTGTGGCAACAACCCCAAAAGTCAAGCAATTAAGTGGCAACATGCCAAGGCAAAGGAAACAGAAAAATGCAACCCTAGACTCCTATTTTGGGGGCATAGAGCGGGAAAAGGACTGTGAGGTCAGAAGTCCTGCTCCAAAAGCCCCAGGGGAAAACATGAGCGGGTTGCAGGCCATAGAGGACCTTAAGAAGGACTTTAAAAATCAAATAAGAGAAGTGGAGGAAAAATTGGAAAGAGAAATGAGAAGGATGCAGGAAAAGTATGAAATGAGGGTCAACAGCCTGACTGAGGAAAACAACACCTTAAAAAATAGACTAACTCAAATGGCAAAGGAGGCCCAAAAGGGCAATGAGGAGAAGAATGCCTTAAAAAGTCGATTTTGCCAGATGGAAAAAGAATCTCAAAAGTTCACTGAGGAGATTCATTCCTTCAGAGTTAGATTGGAGCAAATGGAAGCTAATGACTTTATGAGAAATCAAGATGCTGTTAAGCAGATCCAAACAAATGAAAGATTAGAAGGCAATGTGAAATATCTCATGGGAAAAACCACTGACCTGGAAAAGAGACCCAGGAGAGACAATTTAAAAATTATTAGACTACCTGAAAGCCATGATCAAAGAAAGAACCTAGAAATCACCCTTCAAGAAATTCTCAAGGAAAATTGCCCTGATGTTTTAGATCCAGAGGGCAAAATAGAGGTTGAAAGAATCCACAGATCACCTCCTGAAAAAGATCCCAAAAAGAAAACTCCCAGGAATATTATAGCCAGGTTCCAGAATCCCCAGATCAAGGAGAAAATACTACAAGCAGCCAGGAAGAAACAATTTCAATATTGTGGAAACACAATCAGAATAGCCCAGGACCTGGCAGCTTCTACACTGAGGGATCGAAGGGCATGGAATATGATATTCCAGAGGGCAAAAGAACTGGGAATGAACCCAAGGGTCACCTACCCAGCAAAACTGAGTATTTTGTTTCAGGGGAAAATATGGTCATTCAGTGGAATAGAGGACTTTCAAGCATTCTTGAGGAAAAAACCAGAATTGAATAGAAAATTTGACATCCAGACACAAGAAGGAAGAGATGCCTGAGAAGGTAATCAGGGAAAAGAAATCAAAAGGAACTTTTACATTTAAGTCGAACTATTTACATTCCTATATGGAAAATTTACATTCCTATATGGAAAAGCAATAATTGTGACTGATGATATCTTTCTCACTATGAAAATAATGGAAGAAGGGTGTGTGATCACATGAATACATATGTGAATGTGTGTGTATGTGGTTACAGTTATATATGGATAGAGGACATAGGTTGAATTTGTTGGGAAGGGAGAATACTCAAGGGATGAAATTATGAGGTGAGAGAGGAAAGTGGCAAGAGGAGATGGGGAGAGACAGGGTAGGGTAAACTATCTCATGTAGAAGAAGCAAGGGAAGTGGTTGCAAGGGAGGGGGAGAATAGGAAGGCAAAAAAGGCAAAACCACATTCTCATTGAATTTGGTTCAGGGAGAGAATGACATACATACTAAATGGGATATCTCAACCTGCAGCAGAATAGGGGGAAGGGGGATGAGAGGAGGGATGATGGATGGGAGGGCATCCTTGGGGGGAGGGGAGGTTGGAAGTACCCACTATAGAAGAGGGACAGGATCATGTAGGGAATGGACCAGGTGGGGGGTGGGATGAGTGGGAGGGAATTATAAGCAGCCTTGTACAATATATCTACTATGATAATGTTTTGCATAGCTAGACATGTACAACATATACTGAATTACTTATCTCCCCAGAGGGAATGGGTGACAAGGGAGGAAGGAAATGGATCTGAAATTCGAGGTCTTAACATTAAATGTTTCAAATATATATAAATACTATTATTAATACTCTTTTGCTTGTAATTGGGAGATAAGATGTGCAGGCATTGGGACACAAAGATTCACCTTCCTCTAATGGAAAAGTCGAAGGGGGTATGGGAGAAGTTATGGGAGAGAGCAGATTGGAGGAAGCGATATCTTGTGGGACTGCTATTCTGGGAGGGTGGGTAGGGGAATAACAGGGGGAAAATGATTGTAACTCAAAACCTGGAGGAAATGAATGATGTAAAACAGAAGTTAATAAAGCATTTGTTTAAAAAAAAAACACATAAAGGGTAGAGAACCATTGACCTGCAATACCACTTCTAGGGTTATATCCCAAAGAGATCATACAAATGGGAAAAGAACCTATATGCACAAAAATATTTATAGGAGCTTTTTTTGTGGTGGCGAAGAACTGGAAACTGAGGGGATGCCCATCAATTAGGGAATGGTTGAACAAGCTGTGGTATATGAATGCAATGAAATACTATGGTGTTATAAGAAATGGTGAACAGGTGGACTTCAGAAAAACCTGGGAAGACTTGTATGAACTAATGCTGAGTGAGGGTAGTAGAACCAGGAGAACATTGTACATGGTTACAGCCACATTATGCCATAACTAACTTTCTCAGCAATGCAAGGTTCTAAGACAACTCAAAAAGACTCATGATGGAAAATGCTATCCCCATACAGAGAAAGAATTATGGAGTCTGAATGCAGAGCAAAGCATACTATTTGCTATCTTTTTTGTTTTGTTTCATTTTGTTTCTTCTTTCTCATGATTCATTCCATTGGTTATAATTCTTCTTTACAATATAACTAATATGAAAATATGTTTTTTGTTTATTTTTTTAAAGCAATTGGGGTTAAGTAACTTGCTCAGGGTTACACGGCTAGTCATTATTTGTGTGTGGGTGCTCATTTTCTGAGGCCGGATTTGATCCCAGGTCATCCCAACTCTGAGGCCGGTGCTCTTACTCACTGCGCCATCTAGCTGCCCTGAAAATATGTTTAATGTATATGAATGTATATGTAGAACCTATACTAGATTACATGCCATCTTGGGGAAGAGGAAGGAAAAAGGGGAGAAAATTTGTACTGCAAAAGCTTGTGGAACTGAATGTTGTAAACTAAAAACTAATGAGTAAAAGTTTAAAAAGAAAAGAAAAAATGGAGAAACCAACAAGGGGAAGGTCTATTCTGGATATGATTTCTCTCTAACATGGAGAAAAATGGTTGGGAAAATGGGTGGAAATGATGGAAACTTTGGGGAGAAATTCCCATTCTCTCTTTTATTTTGAAATAAAGGAGAGAAAATTAAGGCACTATCTGACATGCACTCTAGATTTTGGGAAAGCAGATTTCATGAGTTCTAGAGGAAGAATAAATAAAGTCTTGCACACTAAAATTCTATAGGGGAAGTCAGGCTGAGAGGAACAACAGATACTTCAGAATGAAATTCTGAAGGGAAAAAGAAACAATTCCAATAAGGGAAAATGGAATCATCCGAAAAAACTTAATGTAAAAGCATAGGGAACTAATTAACCAGTTTAAATTCTTAAAAAAGAAATGTACAGAAGATAGAAGTAAGGCCAGGTGAATGGCTATGATTAACATGGCACAGTAGTGATAAAGTAGCATCAGGGATGCCAGAGCTCAATATGAGATGAGCCATGCAAGGGAAGCTAAAGGCAAAGTTTTTTTTAAAGGTTTGTCTCTGAGGTAGCCACCAAACTCTCACATAAACTAGTTAGTTGGATTCCCAGATGGGTGACTCTAGGGGTAACCCTATAGATTACTACTACTATATTTATAGCTTTCAAGCTTCCGCCATCATGCTGCCCATCAGCAATCAGCCCATAGTTTCATGTCACCCTTATCAAAAGCATTTACTCAAATGACATTAGCATAACAGTTGGTTCAAAACATGCCCTCCCAAATCCTGGAGATACACACTCACAAATATACAGTCTGTGGTGATGAGACTGTTTACAACAAAGTGAAATGGATAGTGAGGCACACATATGAGGAAAACATGTAGCCAATGCAAGTCACAACTCTGAAACTTTAGATCTTTAATGTCTTCTCTATTTCCAGGTAGTCCTCACAAAATTCATTGTGAGAAGGGGAATTGGTAATGGACAGGTCACACTGCTATTAGAACCTCCCCCCCCGCCAGGGTTGTTGTGAGGATCAAATGAAATAATACTTATAAAATACTTAGCACAGTACCGGACACAATAGAAGGAGCTATGTAAATGCTTATTCCCTTCCCCTTGCCCCACACTCTGTTAGGATGCAAACTATCAGCCAATGAACTCGACTTTAATTCCTGGGAAAATTCTAGAACAGTTTTGTAACTTTCTGGGCAGAGTTTCAAATTGTTTTCTAGATACTATGCTATATGAAATGATTAGCAGGTTGAACTTAGAAAGACATGAAAAGACTTGCATGAAATAATGAAGAATGAAATAAGTAGAAACTAAGAGAACCATTGTATACAGTAACAATATTGTTTGAAGAATAACTGTGAACGACTAAGTTATTCTGAGTATTATAAATACTCAAATCAATGACAAAGTAACTATGACGGAAGTTGCTATCCTCCTCCAGGGGAAGCAATGATAAACAGAAGTATGCATAATATGGTTTGATAGACAGACAGATAGATAGATAGAGAGATAGACAGACAGATAGATAGACAAATAGATATAGAGCTATATCATGTGTATGTCAATATAAATATAGTGGTATCAAATGGTGACCTCTAGTGTGGGGTGGGGAGAAAGGGAAGGAAATAGTTCAGAACTTAAAATATAACCCAAAAAATAAAATAAAATTTAAAAAAGAATGATTAGACTCCATAAAAACATAATATTTTGTAAACTCCTGGACAACATATTTCAATAAATCTTCAATAAAAAAATAATTATTTTCTAAAGTGGATGGAACAACTCAAAGTATGCTTATTTTCCCCCAGCCCCTCCAACATTTATCATTTTCCTTTGTTCTCATCCTTGCCTATGAACATACAGCTAACCTTATATGAGTTCAAATCCAAGTGTCCTGACTTCAAATTTAATACTTTCTGCTAGGTTGCAGTATCTCTCATTAATCACTTTCTAGAAAGTTCCCTCAAAGAACATACAACCTAGTAGGCAAGTTAAGCCATGTATACAAATACAGAATGAAATAGAAGTAATTGTGTGACATAAACATAATACTATGTCTATAATTAGAAAATCCATAATGTGAATAGTAATGGTATCATCATAGTAAGTATAATATGCAACTCTTCAAATATTGTTTCCTTTATTCATATAATTTCAGCAACTAAGTTATGACACATAAGATCTGTGTCAACCAAAGTCGGGTAATTACCTTTGGATGCATTTTCTGCTTAGTGTAAACTCCATTTGCTGCTGTGAAGAGGTCATTAAGGAATACAAAGATATATCCTTCCAAGTTAAAATTTAGATCAGAGCTAGTGGGGGAAGAAAAGGAGATTATTAGTATTTTCTAAACCTTAAACTCTTGCCCCAACCTCTTTTAAACTGTTTTATTGTTCCTCTACTGGCCAAGCATCAGTTTCCCGGTCTTCTTTGTTTTAGTGTACAGTATGCTAGCGCACCCTTTTGTTTTATCTACAACTAGAAACCCAAGTCCAAAAATAAAACTCAGACGAAATCAAAACTAGCCACAAATAGATTAAAAGCAAACCTTCACTTCAATCCTTAGCTGTAATTTGTTGACTAAAACAATTTCAAATGGGAGCAAATTGCCCGATTACGTAAAAGCTTTTCATAATATCATTAGCAAAGTCACCCTTGGGTTGCTCGTAACTAAAGTGTTCTGCTTCCTTCTCAATTCACCGTGGGAACTAGTTGACAACTCAGGGGAGGAAATGGGCTCTAACTCTCAAGATTTTGTGAATTGGAAGATTATTGGTCCCCACCAACTGGCACTCCTATCATTGTATTCTCTTTCAAAGTCATTAAGTGTACACCTTTTTTTCCCACCTTTAAGGCAGCCTTTAATATCCATTTTGACCAGATTTCAACTTTGTAAAAATATATATTGTAACAAGAATGAATAACGTGGCTCGTTCTGTCATGAAATCATGAGCAATGATGGTTAGTGAGCCAGAATCACCTAAAAATAGAACTATACACAAATAAGATCTAGCTAGATGACAAGCACTTCATAGAGAATCATGCAAAGTTAGAGCTAGAAGGTATTGAAAGATCAGTCCTGGGGTGGTTGGTGGGGGGCAGCTAGGTGGCACAGTGAATAGAGCACCGGCCTCAGACACTTAACACAAAAACTAGCTTTGTGACCTTGGGCAAGTCACTTAACCCTAATTGCCCTCCAAAAAGAAGAAGAAAAAAAAAGAAAAAGAAAGATTAGTCTAATTCCCTCATTATTTAAGGGGACTGAAGTCCAGAGAAATTTATTGACTTGCCCATGGTCAAAAGTGGCAGAGAAAGACTTAGAACCCAAGTCTCCTAAAGACTAGGTTATTGTTGCTTCTACTCCATCGAATCAGATTTTGGTTTTACCATTTTGTAAATTACCAATTTACAAAAATCCCATAGACACGTGTGGTTTATGGGGTCGTGAAGAATCAGACACTACCACACTTGTCCATGGAGTTTTCTTGGCAAAGATACTGGAGTGGTTTGCCATTTCCTTCTTCAGTGGATTAAGACAAATAGATGTTAAGTGAATTGCCTAAGGTCACACAACCACTTAAGTATCCAAGGCAGGATTTGAACTTAGTTCTTCCTGACTCCAGGCACAACACCCTATCCACTCAGTCATCTAGCTGCCTCAATGCTCTTATGATAGGCACTGCCAATAATTTTGTCCTTGAAAAAAAAAAGGATATTCACATCAACCTAGATTTGTAGAAATAATTTAAAATTTTCTGTTTTGGAGTCCCTCGTAAACAGCTGCAAATACTGATCTCCTAAAATCGGAAAACCTCCCAATTTTCTGCAAACCATTTTTCTTGTATTAGGAGAATAAGTATATTGTATTCTCTGGAAGCAGCAACAACTATTTCTACCTGTGAGAGCATAAAAGGTGACTGTTCCAGAAAAACAGACAAACAGTATGAAAATTCTAACATCCTTTGGGGTACCTGTCCCTATTTTCATCAAGATACTGCTATTATCAGATGGCTAGTAGAATGCCATGAGGCAGAGACTGAAGTCTGCTCCTCTCCTCCCGACCTCCCACTACCCTTCCCCCACAAATATGCCTTTGTTTTTTTAAGTTCTTCAGCTACTTTTCCCAAACCCAATTTGCCAGAAGCACCCCTATGGAAAAGCTCAGGCATGATTTTTTTCAAGAATATACCAATGCTATTTTAGTGAGAAGAGTGGGGGGAATGGATTGTACACAAAATCTAAGTATGGCTTCTACCATGAAACAACTCAATGTTCTAGGTACTGAGATGTCAGGCTTGGAAAAAAAGCCTTGAATTTGCTTCAAAATGTGGGCAAGCATGAGATTTATTATTGTTCAGTAGTGTCTGACTCTCCATGACCCCATGTGGGGTTTTCTTGGCAAAGACATTGGAGTAGTTTGACATTTCCTTCTTCAGTTCTTTTAACAGATGACAAGACCAAGTTAAGTGACTTGCCCAGGGTTACACAATTAGTAAGTACAAAAATGAGTCTTTCTGACTCCAAACTTGGCAGTCTACCCACTGCACCCCTGGGTGCCCTAAGCATGAGGTAAACAAAGAATTAAAGAATGTGATAGCTAGAAGTGACTGTATATTACTTAATCCAAGCCCCTCATTCTACCATGGGGAAATCAAGGCCCAGAGAAATGATTTGATTTATCCATGTCCGCACAGCTAATTTTAGAACCATTACTAGAACCCAGATAATGAACAGAATTCTCTTACTATCTTGGTACTCACTCTTTGAAAACTGTAATCTGGTGGGAACACTATTCACCCAAACTGGCAGCTGAGGCATTATTATTCAGTATTTTAAAGAGGAGATGCATTTCTATTCAATTTTCCCAACAGCCTGAAAAAAGGAATGCCATGCCTTATCATGAATACATAACCATTGTTATACTTCAGTTTTAAATATCTGGGAATAATCTAAGTGAAGGTGTCATTCAATTTAATTCATTAACTACCTACTTTTGTGAAACATTATGGGGTAGTAGACAAAGGGCTAGACTTGGAATCAGAAGAAACTTGGGTTCCAGTACTTATGTATTGTGGGTGTCTTTGGGAAAGTCAGATAACCTCTCTGTGCTTCAGTTTCCCCATCTGCAAAATGGGCAAAGGGAGCCTGCCTTCACAGGGCTGCTATAAAGAGTCAATGAGATAATGTATGTAAAAGGGTCTTGTTCATTAAAGTGCCGGACACAGAAGGCACTGGGTTAGGTGCTAGAGATACAAAGCGAGAGAATGAGGCCAACCCTACTCTTGAGGAGTCTATGATCTAAAAATTGTGCATTCTTTGGGCTACTGCATTTAACACCCTAGAGGAGAATAATATGGGACTGAACTAAAAGTGAAGGAAGCCAACTCCTGTGAAGGGAGAGAGTGAGTGGAAGGTGAAGGTCACAAATAAATAATGAGCCTCTTGCTAGGCTTCCTTCCCTTCGTGTTCTCCTCCAGAGCCTCACTGGGGCTCAGAGGTGACCATGGGAACCTTGAACGTTACACCAGTAGAGGACAAGTTCTGACTGATCCTACCAAGCTGGAAAGACTTCAAGTGCTGGTTTAGGAGTGGAAAATATCTGTCAATCAAAGAGCAGGCCAGCTAAGCCTACTGTAACTGGGGATCATAGTACCTACCTCACAAGGTTGTTGTGAGGCTCAAATGAGATTGTATTTATAAAAAGCTTAGCACAGCACCTGGCACATAGTGGGGTGCTTAATGATGCTTGTTCCCTCCTATTCCTCCCTTCCCTTCCCTTTCTCTTCTCTCCTGAGCTTGGAAAGGTTCATCAACATAAGTTTAGTCACTGGTGAAGAATGTTTTGGCCATAATAGTTCACAAACAGCTTGGACTAACCTATCATGTGGAGGTCATGGAAGGAGGGAGTGCCCATGCTGAGGACTTCATGAATCACTGAAGTTTCAATCATTATTTATTAAATACTCTCCTTGATGCCTAAAAGAATCAATTAGTCAGTTGTAACTAAATTTTGTGCTTAACTTTTTGTTGTTGGTAGTAAGAGTCAAAATGCCTAACAAAAGAGAATGTGAACATAGTATCTTGGCTCACAAAAGGAAACAGAAAACAAGAGTTTGAATAACTGCCTTCAATGTATAAGGCTCATAGTCTTCCTCATCTTCACTTCTTAAAGAATCTCTAGTTTCCTTCAAAACTCAGGTCATACGCCACCTTCTACATGGGGCCTTTCCTGAACCTCTGAGCTGCTAGTGCTGCCACTGAAGTTATCTCATATTTTGGTTGTGCATCTTTGTGTATAATTTTATCTATAGAGGTTGTTTCCCCTTATAGAAATTAAATGCTAAGTCAGAAACAGCTTATTTTTCTTTCTTGGTACCTCTGACGCCTAGCACATTTCCTATTAGGGACTAGGGACTTGACCTATGATTTCATTGATATATGGAACTCTGGGATGAAGAAATATGTTAGTGATTGAATTTGAAAACTCACAGACACTTAAGTTTTAGAGAGCCTCTTGGGGATGCTAAAAGATGAAATTATTGGTACAGAGTCACACAGTCAGTATTTGTCAGAGGCAGAACTTGAACTCAGGCCTTCATAACTCCAAAGATAGCTCTCTAGTCACTATACCACACAGACACTTGTCTGGCACATGGTAATCAATAATTGTTGTTTGATTTGGCTAGTATAAATGAACAGGATTCTTTTTTGTACTAATAATTATGATTTGAATCATCAGCATCAGACTTTCTCCTAAACATACAGACATATTTCAAAATTATTCACTTAGTGATCATCAGCTCCTCTGGATTCCATTATGTCTATGCTGGTGATTCTCAAATTCTACGCAAAACTCTGCTGACCTCCAGTCTTATATCTCCAACTGCCTTTCAGACATCTTAAATGGGATATTCTGTAGATGTCTAAAATTCCAAACCAGAACTCGTTATCTTTTCCTCACAATCACGCCTCCCATTGAACTTCCTTTTCACTGTTGAGTATACAACCATCATAGTCCCCCGGGTTCAAAACCCAAGTGTCATCCATGGCTCCAAACTCTCTCTCTCACCCCTCTTATTCAATCTTTTTCAGTCTATCAGTTTCACATTTGAAGCATTTCTCAAAGACATTCCCATCTTTCCTCAGAAATGCCATTAGTCTGATGTAAGCCCTCATCACCTCAGGTCTGGGCTATTATAATAGTCTGCTGATTGGTCTACCTGTCTCAAGTCTCTCCCCACTTTACTTCATTCTCCATTCAGTCACTAAAGTGATTTTCCCAAAGTTCAGATCCAATCATGTCAAACCCTGTACCTGAACTCTAGTGGCTCCCTATCATCTTCAGGATTAAATATAAAATCCTATGGTAGGCATCTGAAACCTTCTTCTTTCTGGTTCTTAACATTTTACACCACCTCTCACATAATCTTTGATCCAGTGACACTGGCCTCCTTGCTGTTCCTCTAACAAGATACCATCTCTAAGCTCTGGGTATTTTCACTGGTGGCTTCCCCATGCCTGGAATGCTCTCCCTCCTCCTCTCTGCCTACTGCCTCCCCTCCCCATTCCAACAAAAATCACACCTTCCACAAGAAGCCTTTCCCAAATTTTCTTAATTCTAGCACCTTCCCTCTGGTGATTATTTCATATTTATCTTGTATATGAGCTGTCTGTACAAGTTGTTTGCATCTTGTCTCCCCCATTAGATTATAAGCTCCTAAAAAGCAGAGACTGTCTTCTGCCTTTCTTTGCATCCCTCAGGTTTAGCACAGTGCCTGACATGTAGCAGACCCTTTATAGATGCTTATTGACTGACTGTAGGAATATCGAATTCCATACTTCATGAAGTAGCATGGAATGAAAAATATTTATAAACCCTGAGTGCTCTTAAATCTTTCATAATCCTAAAAAGAAAATCAAGAACCTTTCAAGTAAAATTATCAAGACATTCTTATATAGAAACCAGCAATTTATTCTGCTTATAAAGAAAAGCCATTAGGGTAGCTAATGGCCACCTGAGTCCAAATCTGGTCTCAGACACTTAACACTTTCTAGCTGTGTGACCCTGGGCAAGTCACTTAACCCCAACAGCCCTGCCCTCCCCGCCTCCAAAAGCAAAAAAAAAAAAGGCATTAAAACCTTAGAACGGAGGTTCTTAATCTTTTTTGTGTCGTGAACTACCTAAGAAGACTTCTGAAGCCTATGCATTCCTTCTCAAAATCACGTTTTTAAACTGCATAAATAAAATATATAAGATTCCAAAAGAAACCAATTATAATGAAATATAGTAAACAAAATTTTAAAAAACCAAGTCATTGGACCACAAATTAAGAAACTCAGACCTATAATAACCCTCAGATAATATTTACTCAATTACAGCACAAATCTGATATACTTAACTGCTTGTTTATCTGGGCAGATACACTACATGTAAAAATATTTTTATTAATTAGGAACAATGAAGCTTCAACAGACTTTACAGGATCACAGATTTAAAACTGTAAATGACCTTAGAGATCATCTAGCCCAATCCTTTCAATTTTCCCATGAGGAAAATGAGGCATGGGGAGATTAAGTGATTTGAGCAAGGTCACCAAGACAGCAATAGTCAGAACATTCAGAAAACCCAAGTCCTCTAAAATAAAATTTATTTTTTTCCTCCTACTTTACCATTAGGTATTCCTACCTCCTTCTCAATTCAGCCGTGACTTTTGTAGATGCTTACAGCTGAAGTATTTCTATTGTAAATTGTCCTCCTTTAGGTAACCATAAGATGTTCTATTTTTCCATGTCCAGGAGGGCGTTATTCAATTATAGGAGCTAAATAATGATTACAACAACCTGCTTTTTTCTCTTGCTTCAGCAACCATAGGTCCCAATTTTAGTATTAAGGAAAATACTGACCTCAGCATGCATCTTGAAACAGGCTGCCCTAATTTGAGGCTTCCGTTCCCCTTTTTACATAAGTAGAATAGTTTTTATGGTTCTGAAATACATTGAGCAGCTTTGTAGCAGCTGATTCTCAAACTAGTCAGTCAGCTGCTCCAAAACATCTGAATAATCTTACCCATCAACCATAAAAGCTCTTTATTCCACAACCAGGTACACAACTGAATTTAAGACTGTCCTTCAATGTCAAAGGAAAGAAATGATATTACTGAGTAAGAACACTGAAAGTCTTACCCAGCAGCTATAAAAGCTCCAAGAATGATGGCAAAGACGCTCATTATGACATTCAATGAGTACTGTTTTCTGTAAAAAAAAAAGAAAAGAAAAGAAATATGGATCACTTTTAGAAGACAGATGAAATGTCTAAGCAGAAAATGCCAAACATGGAAGGCTGGATGACTGACAATTCCCAGCAGACCAAACAAACCTGCCTCCCACTATGTGCAACCTTCCGAATGGCAAGGAAAACCCATTTTGTAACAGAGTTTAATGCTGGGTGAGTCTAGATGACACGTATCTAATATAAATGTCCAAAGGAAAATACTACTATTTTGGTTCTGTTGAATAATAGAAATTTTTTAAAATGACCAACATCAAAAGGTACTTGCTCCAAAATAATTTACAGTAAAAAATCAAGAAATATATGTTGGGTGCTACTTGACTATAACATTATAAATTTTATTGTAATTAATTATTTAAGCCTTATTTTGGGATTAATATAATATGAACCCCCTGCCACTGTGGAATTAATATGTATTCTTTTTTTTTTCTTTTTGGAGGGCAATTGGGGTTAAGTAACTTGCCCAAGGTCACACGGCTAGGTTTTTTATTTGTATGTGCGTTAAGTGTCTGAGGTTGGATCCGAACTCAGGTCCTTCTGACTCCAGGGCCGACACTCTACTCACTGTGCCACCTAGCCGCCTAATATGTATTCTAATAGGCTTAGGTGACTGGCTCACTGAATTCTGCCCCAATCAGTGCAGGTTATTCTTGAATCCTAGGTTTTTAAGGTTTTGCAAATAAATTAATTCTCCCTCAATTAACAAGTTGCATATTTAGAGGAATGATATTGATTCTACTTGATAAAAAAATAATAACCATATTGCCCTACCTTCTTTTGCATATGGAGGGACTATGAGTGCAGAATATTTGTCATTTATGGTTACCATATTGTTTGAATGTGCTGAATGGCTTTGTTTCCTTGTTGTTGTTGTTGTTGTTACAGTGGATGGCTTGCTAGATAGTAGAAAGGGAGGGGTATATTCAGAAATGAAGGTGATGTGAAATCAAAAGGTAACAATAAAATACTTTAAAAATGTTTATATACATACACATACATATACGTGTGTGTGTGTGTGTGTGTGTATTTATGGAGGTGCTAGGAAAGAGGGGGAAAGAAAGGAGGAAAAGAAATAATACAAAAACCACCTGAGGATGATCACTTCCAGTAGCAATGTGAGTGGGATGGTAAACTTCCTGAGAACTGTGAACATGGGCAAGCTGTGAGAGAAAGATAAGACACAAAGCATTTGTATTGGTTTTACCTGGAATTTCATTCATCACAGTAAATCAGTGGGTAAATTGCAAGGAATTCGCACCTTCCATTTTGAATCCTACTCTTCATATTCATGACTCTTTTGTCAAGTTTTCATCCTTATTAGGGATGGAGCACAATATTTGAACAGAGATTTTTACATGACAATTCAATGTAGTGGGACCTCAAGACAGAGGTTGAATATCTCAAAAAAATGGACAGGAAAAGCTGATGACCAGATCAGAACAGGCCAAAGTACCAAAGGAAAGACCTACCAGTTTTTCCTGAACAGGAGTAAATATGTATTATGAACAGTGTTGGAATTAGGATTCTGTTTACAGACCTTCAATTCATCAAGTTGTTAATAAAATTAGCTCATTTCTATTTCAGTTTGGCAAGCATTTATTAAGCACTTACAATGTGCAAAGTATTATGTGTGCACTTTTATTTTATGAAAGCAAAGGGACAGAAAATTTCTGGTTATCAATATGTGAAAATTAATTTTTAAACATTCTCTTTTAAAAGTCAATGGTTTAGGAGGCCAATCATGGTTATTGATTTCTTTCCTCTCAACAAAGTATTTGCAATATTTTTTAAAAGCAATATACTAACAATACAAAAAAATTAAGCTTCTTAAAAAGTTTTACTCTTTTTTATAACAAAAAACTGAATTCCTTTAAAATATTTTCTATATTTCATTAAAGTACAATTTTAAAAATTTGATCATTCTTGAGGAAAGAAGTTTCAAATTTTAAACTTCGTTAGCAAAACAGCAAGTCTGTGATACTGCTGAAGGTATATCAATATTATCATTGAGCACATAGACTCAGGTTTGTCTCCAAAGACAGACAAGTCTAAATTATTTGTATTGTCTCAACCACAAGGGAGCAGGGTCATGGACAGTCAATAATAATTTTCATTTGGTTTTAGAATGTATTATACTTTTTTCCCTACAACAGTTTTACCTTTTAATTATGTTGTGTCTAGCATATTTAATTTCCTAGTATAGTTGGAATTTCATTTCCTAGTATAGTTGGAAATTCATTTTTGAATGGTTATCTTTTTCCTGTTGATTTCTTGTTGGAAATTTTTGTTTTATTATTTTTGAAAATTTATTATTTTAATCTTGGGTATTGTTAGTAATGACTTTGAACTTCTGTTGATGTTATCTGGCAGAAATTTTACCCCACTCACTTTCATTGTGTTTTTATTTCTCAACAATTTTATTTTAAATATTTTACATTTAATATTTTAATTTTTTCTTCATAACATTTAAAATTCTATTTAAACCTTCACCTTGTTTCATATTTTGTGCTTTTCTTTGCTTCTAATTAGATTTTCACCTCTCCACTATGAAATGTTTTTCTTTTCTATGAACAGACCATTACTACAGCTCCTTTTGAACTCATTTGCCATTTTGTTTTCATTTTGGGAATACACACATTTTGCATACTTTTTGTTGATCTATTGTATTTCCACTATAGCCATTTATTTCAGAAAGGTTCGTTGCTAATTTCATTTTCAATCTTGGGTGTTTTACCAGCCTCTTAGGGACAATCATTTTTCCCATAACCTATATGAAACTGACATGAAAAATATCATGTGTTGTATCCCGAAGAGATTATAAAAATAGGAAGCGGACCCACGTGTACAAAATATTTATAATAGTTCTTTTTGTAATGGCCAAGAACTAGAAATTCAGGGGATGTCCATCAATTAGGGAATGGCTAAAAAAGTTTTGGTATATGAATATAATGGAATACTATTGTGCTATAAGAAATGATGAACAGGCGGACTTCAGGAAAACCTGCAAAGACTTATACGAACTGATCCTAAGTGAAGTGAGCAGAAACAGGAGAACATCGTACACAGTAACAGCCACAGTGTTCGAGGACTGATTTTGATAGACTTAGTCCTTCTCAGCAATGCAAGAATCTGAAACAATTCCAAAGGACTCATGATGGAAAATGTCATCCATATCCAGAGAAAGACTATGGAGTTGGAATGCAGAAGAAAGCAGACTATTTTCTTTTTTGTTTTGTTTTGTTTTCTTTCTCATGGTCTCTCCCATTCATTATAATTCTTTTATGCAACACGACTAACATGAAAATGTGTTTAATAGGAATGTATGTGTAGAGACCATATCAGATTGCATGTTACCTTGGGGAGGGAAGGGGAGAAAACTTAAAACTTATGGAAATGAATGTTGAAAATGAAAAATAAATAAATTAATAAATTGAAAAAATAAATTATAGGAAGAAAAAAGAAAAACATCATGTGTTACTGATGCTACTACTATTAATAAGGTCTCAGGTTTATGTGGCTATAAACATAAGCAAGTGTTTTTTGATTTACAACATAATGTGTGTATATTTATTTGCTATATTTCCTTACTATGTTGCTAAGATCCTGGGGGTCTTTGTTTGGAGGTTTGGGGGGAATTTTTGTACCAACTGGCTGGTACAGCTATTTCAACTTTGACACTATGAACTCAAGTAAGTGCCAAGACATTTTCCAAAGGTACCTTCCTCACTTTTCTGGTCCCTCATCATCTCCAATTCCATGATTTTTAGATCAATGTTGGGGTGCTTCTATGTCCACGAGAGTCATCCTGTACTGCCTTTATTCCATTTTTTGGATACTTAGTGTTCTACATTTCTCTCTTCACTTTTTAAAATCTTTTATTCTTCCTACTACCACCCTTTTCACAAATAGAAAAACCATCTGACATAGTGGATAGGCACTAATTTTGGACTCGGGAGGCCTGGGTTCAAATCCTGCCTCAAACATGTAGTAACTGTTCAAGCATGAGCAAATCACTTAACTTCTCAGGACTCCAGTTTCCCCACTTTATACTCCCTACCTTACAAATGTCCTAGGAGAAAAGAACTTTTTATTAAATCATAGAACAAGACTTGTAAGGGACCTCAGAGGTCATCTAGTTCAATTCCTCTTATTTGACAGAGAAGCAAACTGAGGCCCAAGAAGGCTAAATGACTTGTCCAAAGTCACACCATCTCCTTTATCTTAAAAATCAGTGCTCATGTTACTATATAAGCAAGTTAATAATATGTCAGTGGGTCCTACCATTAGAAAACTAATTGGTGGTCTCTAATACACAAAGATAAATAAAAACTTTAGACATCTCTAGCACAAAACCGAGAATGACCATTTAGCTTTATTTTTTCCCCTAAGTAACACAGCTGACATTTAGCACAACTGACAAAATCCTCTTGCTTATATGAAATGGTGAGGTGGGGGTGGGGAGGACAACTAGGAAGCGAAGTTTCATATTTACATAAGTGAACCTGCCTGTCATAAGTTCTCTGTCTTCTATCTGACCTGCTGCTTTAGCATCTGCAGATTTCAAAGAGAGATTAACGGAATAACTTTTTTTTATTAAAATGTGGATGCTAAAAAGGAAAACAATTAATTCATGTGAATCACCCTGAAAATGGATCCTTAATGTCTTAAAATACAGAATGTTAATTTCTCTACATTCAACACTAAAAAGGCAACATTAGAGAATGGATAAAACATCTACCTTGGAGTCAGAAAAAAATCTGAGTCCAAGTCCTACTACTGACAATCCCTAGTTTTGTGATAATAGGCAAGGTCCTATCATACCCCAGACAGTTTCTAAGACTGTAATTTATAGTTTCTTATCTTTTTTGTACAGGAAGTTAATATATCAGGTATTTCCTAAATCAATGAAATCATAAGTCTAAACTCCCCTCCCCAAATACAACTCAAACAGAATTGCGTTTTGATTATTTCTCCTCCATACCTCAAACACACACACACACACACACACACACACACACACACACACACACTCTCACACACACACAGAGCAATCTTAACTACATTGAATCTTAAATGTACCTTAGTTTACTTGTGCTCGACAATCCACTTATGTGATTTCCAACATAAAGGAGAGGCAAAGGAAAGAGCTGTAATTTTAAAAAATGAAAGTTCAGTAGTTATTATAGATCCAACATGTTTTTTATATACAAACATGATTCCATGTCCCACATCATCAGTGGAGAAGATGCTGCTTTTTTTTTATGCTGCTCTTTCCAGGAATGATGATGGATTTCCATTGATCCATCTTACAGTCTTTCCCAAAGTTTGCTGTGCCATCAAGGATATGCATCTGTAAAACGTTAGCTGGAGTTAAAATTGTGACCAGTGGGGGAAAAAACTGAAAAAATCGAAACCATATTCTTGGTTGCCCCAGCACAGTGTCTAACCAACTGAGTCATCCAAACTGTACAGTTAAATAGTAGCAGTGGTAGCAGTAACTGACATTATACAGTGTGTTTTAAATGTCTTGGGGCAATTTTAAACTATTAAACTGCTTTAAAACATTTAGATCAACTAGTATAGGACTTCAAGTTTTCAAAGAGCTTTCTAGACATTGATCTCATTTGAGTCTTACAACAACCCTCAGAGCTAAGGCCTACAGATATTATTCTCCTCACTCTACAGATAAAGTGACTAAGGCTTAGACAGCTCCCGGGGCTTGCCCATAGGCACAAACCTAGTAGGTGCAAGAATTGCCTTACCAACAACTACTAGGTTCCAGAAGCAGGATTGTTCTAGAACAATAACCATAATCATTAGAGAGCATGTCACTAGATTTACTTCCGAATGCTGAGTGACAATTTTGTGGAAAAGATTTGCCTTTAAGGTTTGAGTCTTAAAAGAAATTAGAACTTAGAGTTCTACCATAATCAGCAGTCTAGTTATCATTATACAAATCAATTAACTACGATACCATCTGGATTTCAACTGAAAAGGAGTTTCAATCTCACCCCTGGGCATAACAGCTAGAAGAAGTGGAGTAGTGAGATTTAATGTAGACAAGCTGAAGGAAATTCAGGCATGTTATCATGAACTCTAGTCAAAGTGCTTTTTTTTTTCAATCAAACAAAAAGAAAAACCCACATTCTATGGGTCAGAGGAAAACCGAATTATTTTTAAGTGACAGAATATACAGATTTGCTGACAAAATGCAGATTAGATATTTGAATCTGTCACATTAATAGGGACATGACAATACAAAATGGACAATGCATAGCAGTGGAAACCAAAATGGCAAATAAAAAACCAATTCTACTGTTTCCTTTAAAATATTGTGAATGGATCAATTATTTACATGCTGAGTTCCAGATTTCCCCACTCCCCCTGCCACAGTGATAGGGGTTTGAACTAAAACTGGGCTAGACCCCAGGAATCTGCTTTCACCATCACATAACATAAGGAGTCTACCTATGCTTGTGTCTAACCTCAGACCTACAGAAAAAAACAACTAAGGAATGAGGATAGAATAAGCAATAAGCAAGACCTATGATTTCATTGATATAGAAAACTCTCAAATGAGGAATGTCCCTCTCCCAATGCAGGCTAGACACAACATTACAACTGGAAATCTTAGGGAGTTGCCTAGAGCACTGAGAGATTAATTAATTTGACAGGGTCCCACAGCCAGTATGTGTCAGAGCCAGGATTTGAAGGCAGCTTTGGAGCTCTCCCTCTCCCCCTCCAGTCCCACTGCCTCTGATTCACTCTCCACAACAATTATAAGTACTTTTATTACATACCTTCACAGGGATGCTTTTGTTAAAATCAGGGAACTGAACAATATTATTTAGCTTAGATACATATAGTATCACTATGGTGACGGCCATCTAAAGAGAGAAAAATATCAGTAAAATGCATGGAAGAAGTTTTAAGCATTAAAAATCATTACAAATAAATTAATAATAATAAACAAACATGCTAATTATGAGCATAGAAAAATGATGAATTAATTCTTGAGACTTTTTTTTGTTCTTCTGGTCATTCTGGGTACATTATTTCTATAACCCATTTTATATAACAAAAATATTTTTTAAATTATCCTTTATTTCAATAATTAACTACTTATCTATGGAATCAGATGCTTTTTAAAATAATGAACAAAGGAAAAGCACAGTAGGACCCTGTATTCTCTATAGAAATAATTTTATTTAAATTATCCTTGTTTTATACCAAATAGAAGGCATGGCTTTTGTCCTTAAGACAGATAAACTAGCTATATGACTATCATTTATTACCCAGGGAGCTGATGGTTAAAAGCCTTACTCATTAATAAACAGAAAATTCAATTTTTTATATCAAAATTTTCCCAACAAATTTTATTCATATGTCTCCTACTGTGTCCCTGTGCTAGCTCAAAGAGGCTTATTTTCAGGTCCAGCATGCACAAAGTTAAAAGAACCATGAAACATTGGTATGATAGAGGCCACCACCAATAACAACAGCTACTTCTGTAGCACTTTAGAATTTATCAAATGTCCTTCCTTTCCACTGCCCTATCCCTTTCTTGTAGAGTTGAGGGAGTACAAAAGCAGAACACACTGCATATAACATCAGGTTAATCTGATATGTTGGGTAGGTTTGAAAAACTTCTCCCCCTTCCCTTTTTTTATTCCTTGTCATAGGGAATCATTCCTGGCAAGAGGAAGCCAGAAGACATACGATGAGAAAATATGTGATGTAAAAACAAAAAAAATCAATAAAATGTATTTTTTAAATTAATAAGTGATTTTCTAATAATGAACTACCTTGTGAGATAGGTCTTAAAACTTGAAGAGACTGTGGACATAATTATGATAAAGGATATTATATGGCATTCCAAGGTTTGTAACATGCTTTGCTTTATAGAAAAACAATTTCATTCTGATGTTCACAAGGACCTTGTGAGATAAATGCTACAGGGAATAACCATATTTTACAGATAAGAAAACTGAGAATGAAAGAGGTGAAGAGGTTTGCTTGGGGCCATAGCTAGTAATCATCTAAAGTGGTATGTTAAGCTAGGTCTGCCTGACTCCAAAGCCACCACCCTCTATATCCATTGTGTCTCCAGGCTGTAAGTGGGAAATGAGATCCCTATGAAAGGAAAAGAAACGTGTGTATATTTTTTCCTCCACCACCCTCTGTATTCATTGTGTCTCGAGATAGGCTGTACATGGAAAATGCCTATGAAAGGAAATGTGGATATATTTTTCCCCTTTCAAGGAGACCTCTATGAATGAATGAATGAATGAATGAAAATCATTTATTAAGTGCATTATGTGCCACCTGTTGTAACATATTTTAGAGACAGATATTATTGTAAACATAGTACTAGACTTGGAGTACGGAAGATCTATATCCAAATACTGCTTTTGGATCCTAGTTGTGTGACATGAGCAAATCTACAAAATGAGAATAATACTTGACCTATGTCATGTTTGATGTGAAGCCCAAAAGAGATAATGTGTGTTGAACATATCAAAAACTTTAAAATTCTATCTATAATCTTATCATTATTTTGCTTTGAAAGTGAATTGAAAGAAATTAAGAAAAACAGATGCTTTCTTCCTTTTTATCATTACTTTTATTGTTGTTTCCATTACGAACACAATTCTAGGATATAATCAGGCTTTGTCTAAGCCAATTTTTCAGGGAAAAGTACAACCCAGTATTCAGCACAATACAATAAATTACAATTGTTTTATCTGTGTATAACAAGTTTATAGAGGTTTTTATGTTAGCTAGTCCAGAAAATAAGTAGTCTAACTCAGACCTAGTTAATATGCAATGCTGAGATTTAAATTCAGGTAAAAGAAAAAAGAGCAAACTTTATTAGGATAATAATGCTTTTATCTGAGATTCAACATAAATTCTATTTTAAAGATTTTTACTTAGATAATTGCATTTTAATTATTCATGTTAAGTTCTTCATAGAAAGGCAGTCTAGCATAGTAGACAGGAAAATGGTCTCAGAGTCAGGAAGACCTAGCTAGGTTCAAGTCCTTCTTCTGATGCATGTAACCCTAGTCAAGTCATTTCACTTTTTATTGTCTCAGGAAATTTTCTAAGAAGGTCAGTTATAAATTAGACACTGCTCTGCAGTGACAGAGGAAGTTCCTCGCCAGGAGCTATCTCCCTATACTATTGAAATCACAGAGTCTACTGCAAAAAAAAAAGTTCCTGGTAACACAGGAATGCTAGAATTTAAGAATATTGAATAGTCTTGGTACTGAAGGCAATGTAAAAATTAAAATTCTAAATTCATTCATTAGGATTCTTTCAAGAGAATGGTTTCTCTGCCTAATATTTATTCTATGATTTTATTTCAGAATTATAGGTCTAAAAGGCACTTAAAAGGCATCTACTCCTAACACTTCATTTCAAAATCCACTCTAAAATCAGATCATTGATTTTTCTATTATTCATAAACAAAAGCATTTAATATTTTGTCAGCAATACTTCCAGTAGTTAAGAAATTGGTTTGTTTTGCTTACCTGTCCAATTACAAGAAATAAGGGTGATGGGAAGCTACAAAAAACAGAACAATAAATAAATTTAGTATATAATAAAATGGTGAAATGACAAAAAATGCGTAATAAAAATAATGCAAATGTAGTTGGAGACAGTCAACATAAATGCAAATATTAAATTTAGGGGCATTGGTTAAATTTTCAAACTGAGAAGACAAATACATCCAATTTATTAATAGTATTTATACAAATCTCAATATTTCTCCAGATAATTTGATTACTTATAAAACTATATTTCCTTTTCTCCAAACTGCTCTTGCTCAAAAAATTTTCATAAAGCTAACCCAGCCCAAAGAGGAACAAAAACCACTGGAAAACCACTTGTGCAAAGTATCTTCTGGTAGAGAGTTCTTCCAGGTAAAGGTTAGTGTATATAACTAATGGGGTCCCAGGCAAATGTAAAACTGTGATTCTATGAAACTCAACAGACTGAAAGTAAATAACAATAATAATAGCTAACATTTACATAGGGCTCTAAAGTTTGCAAAATGCTTTATAAATATTATCTCATTTGATCCTCTCAGTCACCTTGGGAGGTAGGTGCTGTTATCATTCCCATTTTACAGAAAAGGAAATTAGGGAGATAGTCAAATGACTTACCCAGAGTCACAATGCTAATGTCTAAGACCAGATTTTAACTCAAGTCTCCCTGACTCGGGATCCAGTGTTCTATCCACTGTTCTACCTAGCTGCCTTATTAAATATAATACTATAGGTGTGGTCTGACCGGGGCAGACTATTCCCAGTCCTAAATAGAACACCTCTCTCCATTTAGGCTAAAACCTCATTAGCACATTTTTTACTCATATCGAATTTTTAATTTACCAAAACTCCTAGATCTTTTTTTAAAAAATGAACTGCTGTCTAGTCACACTCCTTCCATCTTGAACTTGCGTGAAGTTGACATTTTTTAAATGCAAGTATAAAACATCACTTTTATCCTTATTAATTTTTATTCTGTTCAATCTGGCCAAACATTCTAGCCTGTTAAAAAACGTGTGTTCCTGATTCTGTCATCCAGTGTGTTAGTTACCCTGCCCAACGTTGTGCAATCTACAAATGCCATATTCTTGCCTCTAACCAAGTCAATAATACCCCTTCACTAATTTGAGTATCCACTCCAATGATCACAGTGTCTGACAGAATAAGAGCTTAATAGTTGCTTTAATACTTATTCACTCAGTGGTGTGGCCTTTAAAGTAGTCATATGTGCCCAATTTGTACAGCTCTTATTCATATCCTCCCATAAATTTGTGACAGTAGGTCCACCAAACATGTTGAAAGCCCTTCTTATAGTACCTCTTCACATTTTGAGAATGCCAAGTGTATGCAAGCTGTCCCTTCCCTGTCACTAATTCTCATTATGGTTTTTTGCCCTGGTCTTGCCTTTCCTTCAAAGCATCTCCCACATCATTCCTCCTGCACAAGTTCCTACTTATGATGTGCTGCTAATTCTTTGGAAACTGTAGCATCCCGTGAATTAGACATATAACAAAATCAGAACACCGCTGGAATTAAAAAGATGGATCTTTGTTTCAAAGATAAGGTTGGGATCATTAATTTCCCCCAAATAGTCTAGTCTATGGTCTTCCTCTTGTTCAATTCTGAGCTCATCTTATTGTTCATTTGCAATTTCTGCCCATGATAGGTGTGCTGATGGAGAAACTGTATGGGTTAGATTGTCCACTCAATGACATATTATAATCCTGAACAGTCATTCTTTATCTACTTGTTTTTATTCCTGTGTGGATAGTTAGATCAAATTATTCAGTGGTTATGGATCTCATTTAAGAAGATATGAAAACCCGTGGGAGTAAGGGGCGGAGCCAAGATGGCGGAGTAGAAACAGCATATCTAATGTGCTCTGCCCCACACAAATTTCAAACAATGTGAAAGGGGACTCCAAACAACTTCTGGAGCCACAGCACCCACAGAACAGCACAGAGAAGCTAACCTCCTGCTGAGGACAGCCCAGCAGCCCTGCAGAAAGTGACCAGAGCAGCACTCTGAGACCAGTCAGCACAGCACCCTGGGAACCAACAGCGCAGCACGCAGAGCCTGGCCCAGGTCCCCAGTTTTAGCCCCAGGGCGGCCAGGCCTTCAGCTGGCTGGAGGGACCCCAGAACACCACCAATTGTGGCGATTCCAGAATTATCAGCACAGATATGCCTAGGACAAAGTGAGAGGTTAGTGCCCTATGGACTTTGGGACCAGTATTTGGGGAACACGCGGCTGCCTCCCCTGGGGGCAAAAAGCTGCTGAAGAAACAGCTATACAGAAGCCATTTTGTAGTGTCAGTGGTGGCTCTAGCTCCTGGTGTGTGAACTGTAGGAAGATCCAGCAATCAGTCTGGGGGTTAATCACTCTTGCTTTAAACTGCCTGGATCTGGATTGTGGTCTGGGGGGGGAAGTTTGGGGTAGGTATCCAATTTGCCAGAGTGGATGGAGGCTTTACAGAGGCCACCCAACTTGTGGAAGTTGTGAAGACCCCACGTTTGGGCGGAAGCTCCCCTGTCTGGTGGCAGAGTCCTACTGTGGCAACAAGCCCAAAAATCAAGTAATTAAGTGGCAACATGCCTAGGCAAATGAAACAAAATAAACAGAAAAGTTCAACATTGGACTCCTATTTTAGGGGCAAAGAGGCTCAAAGCATGGAGGAGGACTGTGAGGTCAGAACTCCTGCAGCAAAAGCCCCAAATGAAAATACAAGCTGGCTACAGGCCATAGAGGACCTTAAGAAGCAGATAAGAGAAGTGGGGGGAAATTTGGGAAGAGAAATGAAAAAGATGCAAGAAAAGTACAACATGACAGTCAACAGCCTGACTGAGGAAAATAACACCTTGAAAAATAGACTAACTCAAATGGCAAAAGAGGCTCAGAAAGGCAATGAGGAGAAGAATGCCTTAAAAAGTTGAATTTGCCAGATGGAAAAAGAATCTCAAAAGCTCACTGAGGAGATTCATTCCTTCAGAGTTAGACTGGAGCAAATGAAAGCTAGTGACTTTATGAGAAATCAAGATACTATTAAATAGATTAAATAGATCCAAACAAATGAAAGAATAGAAGGCAATGTGAAATATCTCATGGGAAAAACCATTGACCTGGAAAATAGATCCAGGAGAGATAATTTAAAAATTATTGGACTACCTGAAAGCCATGATCAAAGAAAGAACCTAGAAATCATCCTTAAAGAAATTCTCAAGGAAAATTGCCCTGATGTTTTAGATCCAGTGGGGGAAATAGAGGTTGAAAGAATCCACCGATCGCCTCCTGAAAAAGATCCCAAAAAGAAAACTCCCAGGAATATTATAGCCAGGTTCCAGAATCCCCAGATCAAGGAGAAAATACTACAAGCAGCCAGGAAGAAACAATTTCAATATTGTGGAAACACAATCAGAATAGCCCAGGACCTGGCAGCTTCTACACTGAGGGATCGAAGGGCATGGAATATGATATTCCAGAGGGCAAAAGAACTGGGAATGAACCCAAGGGTCACCTACCCAGCAAAACTGAGTATTTTGTTTCAGGGGAAAATATGGTCATTCAGTGGAATAGAGGACTTTCAAGCATTCTTGATGAAAAAACCAGAGTTGAATAGAAAATTTGACATTCAGACACAAGAAGCAAGAGATACCTGAGAAGGTAATCAGGGAAAAGAAATCAAAAGGAACTTATCAAAGTTGGACTATTGGGGCGGCTAGGTGGCGCAGTGAATAGAGCGCCGGCCCTGGAGTCAGAAGGACCTGAGTTCGGAGCCGGCCTCTGACACTTAATCCATACAAACAAAAACCTAGCCGTGTGACCTTGGGCAAGTTACTTAACCCCAATTGCCCTAAAGGGGTGGCTAGGTGGCACAGTGAGTAGGAGCACCGGCCTCGGAGTTGGGATGACCCGGGATCAGATCCGGCCTCAGAAAATGAGCACCCACGCATAAACAATGACTAGCCATGTAACCTTGAGCAAGTTACTTAACCCCAATTGCTTTAAAAAAAAAAAAAAAAGAAAAAAAAGTTGGACTATTTACATTCCTATATGGAAAAACAATAACTGTGTTTGATGAAACCTTTCTCATTATGAAAATAATTGAAGAAGGGTACATGGCATATGTTCACAGATATACATGGATAGAGGGCACAGGTTGAATTTGATGGGAAGGGATGATTCTTTTTCTTTTTTTTTTTTGGAGGGCAATTGGGATTGGCTGACTTGCCCGGGGTCACATGGCTGGGTTTTTGTTTGTCTGTTGGGTGTCTGGGGCCGGATCCGAGCTTGGGTCCTTCTGACTCCAGGCCCAGCACTCTGCTTGCTGCGCCACCTAGCCTCCCCAAGGAAGGGATGATTCTTAAGGGGTGAAGTCAAGAGGTGAGAGAGGAAAGTGGCAAGAGGAGATGGAGAGAGACAGGGTAGGGTAAACTATCTCAGTAGAAGAGGCAAGGGGAAGTAGTTGCAGGGGAGGGGAAGAACAGGAAGGCAAAAAGGCAAAAGCATATTCTCATTGAAGTTGGCTCAAGGAGAGAATCACATACATACTAAATGAAATATCTTACCCTCCCTCACTCTCCTGAGTAGGGGAAAGGAGGAAGAGAGGGGGGATGATGGAGGGGAGAGCATTCTGGGGGGAGGGGAGACTGGAAGTACCCACTATCAAAGAGGGACAGGATCAAAGTAGGGAATGGACCAGTTGGGAGGTGAGATGGGTAGGAGGGAAATATAATCAGTCTTTTACAATATATCTACTATAGTAATGTTTTGCATAGCTATACATGTACAACACATACTGAATTGCTTATCTTCTCAGAGGGAGCGGGTGACAAGGGAGGAAGGGAATGGATCTGAAAATCGAAGTTTTAAAATTAAATGCTTCATAAGATGTCCAGGCATTGGGCCTCAGAGATTCACCTTGCCCTAATGGCAAAGGCGAAGGGGGTATGGGAGAAGATATGGGAGAGAGCAGATTGGATGAGGGGATATCTGGTGGGACTGCTATTCTGGGGTGGTGGGTAGGGAAAGAACGGGGGAAAAATGTAACTCATAATCTGGTGGAAATGAATGATGTAAACCAGAAGTTAACAAAGCATTTGTTTAATTGAAAATTAAAAAAAAGAATCTAGCCTGCTGTCCTTGTGCAGTGTAACAATAAACTTTTACAATTTCAGCTTCAAAAAAAAAAAAAAGAAGATATGAAAAGCTCCATGGTTTGACTCTACCAGCATGATTTCATCTGCAAATACAGGCACCTGGAGGAATTCATCATCTGTAATACGTCCTTCTGTAAATTGTACTCTGCACTGAATTTCACAGATATCTTTTAGTGGGCATATATCTCCTGGATTATGCCTTGTTTGATATGAATACTCAGATGATCAAATAAAATTCTCTCTCATTAGATCTTCTAGGTATTTTATATGACATATATTCATGGGAGACCACTTGTTGGAGGAGAACCTTAAAAGAGGCATTTTGCTCTACTTTTTACAGTCAAAATACAATAAGCACAGTGGGGATCTTACATCCTTTAAAGCTTTCATGAATTGTGTAATGGTTACCATGCAAAAGTGGACTTGTTCCCTTTCAATAATTTCATCTAGGATGTCCTTAATTCATGTGTAGCTTATTCTCAATTTTTTTTTTGCATAGGAGGGAAAATAAGTAAATGGTTCAGTAGTTATTGATATTCCCTCAGTTCCATGTTTTGCAATAAGGACCAAGATTTCTCCCCACACTGTTGGTATTCTTCTTTCTTTTATATCATTGAAATCAAGCCCTCCATGCTCTCAAATTTGTGCCAACTCAAGTAAGGATCACCTGAGACCACCAGAACATGCCTTGTGGTCTCAGAGTTGGTGTCACTCTTGTCTGGTTTAATTTGGCTTCTTTTACCATCAATTCTTTATTCAGTGCTATTTCCACTTCTGCAGGCAGCATATCTGTAGCTGTGAAGTTCAAGTTCAAATGTAACAACTTATACGACAGCAAAAAGAATGTTATAAAAAACCTTTGTAGAGGCTTGACACTTTTATCTAATTGACAATATCTTATCAAGCTTTCTTTCAACTTGCTTTTCCCTTCACTGCTTCTTTTTCTTTTATGAGGCAATATTGTTCATAATCTTTCACTGTTCTCCATAAAATTTTACAAACAAGTTTCATTTTTAAATCATTGCTTCTTTTGATTGGCTCTCTGGTTAGTACAAATAATAAGTGTTGGGGAGGCTAGCTAGCACAGTGAATAGAGCACTGGCCCTGGAGTCAGGAGGACCTGATATCAAATCCGACCTCAAACACTTAACATACAAACAAAAAACTAGCCATGTGACCTTGGGCAAGTCACTTAACCCCAATTGCCCTACCTTCCCCCTCAAAAATAAAAAGGAAAAGAAAGAAAAAATAATAATAAGTGTTTCTGGTATCTTTTGACCTCTAGTCTTGCAATTGATCTATATCTGTTAAATTTTTCTATGACATTGTTACATAAAATGGCTCAAAGTCTAGGCATTTTGTTGTTAATCACATTTCATGTGGACCACATGAATTTTAAACCAAGAATTTGCAGCCACCCCACCTGTACTTTTTTGTTGCTTTTGCTAACCCCATCCTGTTCATCTGTGTGGCAAGAGGCTCTTGGAAGTGAATGAGATTTCAGAGCCTACTCTTCACACAATTCTTATGGAATTCTAGTAGAGCCCCCCCTGAAATAGATTTCAGGGACATGGAATTTCTATAATAAATTAATCAAGACTTATAAGAAATTACTAACCCTAAATTAGACAGTTGTCTAGGATAGCAAACTAAGATTCAGCTCTAGACACAGAAAGTTAAAAGGGAAAAAATACCATAATCTTAGCATAGGAACACTCTACCTGACATATTGAAGGCATTTATTTGGGCATGGTAGCCCTGGGTATGATTTTAAAGAGTGTCAACCACTCTTTATTAGAGATATTCTAGTCATTCATTGTACTGTAGTAAACAGAAGTCGAGATGTCCACCAGGTGACCCTGAAAAGATGAGGCTTAGAGGTAATAGCAGAAAGAAGCTTCCACAACCATGCACCCAGTGGAGACGCCCAGGAGTGTGGACATGCCCAGCAGCAACCAGGACACTACACATCTAGTGGAAAGCAGTATGATGAAATTACCAAAGAACATGCCTTGTGGTCTCAGAGTTGGTGTCACTCTTGTCACTTACGTTCCCTTACATGTGCCTCCCTACCTCCAACAAGGCATACTCCTTATGCATGGCCAGTGTTCCTTAAGATGGTGGACTGTGAGAGAGTATGCCCCAAGTTTATGGCATGTTTTTCACGACCTTCCTCCTTAGCCAATTTTGTACAAAGAAAGCACATGCTTTTTTTTAACTTGGAAGATCTTACCAAGCTCTTCACACAACTACCCCACTTCCTTATCCTCGGCAATAAATGCTCACTCATGAGCCATAAATGCTTTTGTACTTTTACAAATATTGATCATTTTACAAGATGACCAGATGTTCCACCTTATGTTTACTGTTGCTCTTGGACACTAGATAAGCCAGATTCTTTATTTGTCTTGCCAAGAAGAACCTGGGAGCCAGCCTTCCATTTGGCAGCTTCCTTTTGTCTCCTGGTTTTGTGTATGGCAAGGATGTCAAGATGTATATGATTCAGTTCCTCCCAGCAGCATGTTTATTCATTGTTCATTGAACAAGGTCCTTACACTTAGTGTAGCAACACTAATTTTTGATATGTTCCATAACACAGGGCCAACACAGGATCCTGGGGTACTCTAATGGACAGCTCCTTTCAAGATGATATAAAAGTAGTAATGAGGTGGCTCAGTGAATAGAACACTGGCATTGGAGTCAGGAGGACCTAAGTTTAAATCCGGCCTCAGACACTTAACACAAAAACTAGCCATGTGACCTTGGGCAAGTCACTTAACCCCAATTGCCCTCCCCCCCAAAAATAAAAGTAGTAATGATTATTCTTTGGATCAGCCATTCAGTCAAGTATAAATCCATCTAACTTTATTATCATTTATCTAATATACTCCAATCTTTCCTATAAGAACAGCATGAGAAATGAAATGGAATACTTTTATGCCATAAGAATTGATGAAAAGGATGGTTTCAGATGAATATGGAAAGATACATATGGAATGATGCAAAGTGAAATGAGAACAGAACGATTTATGCTACAACAACATTGTAAAAACAAGTGATTCTTAAAGACTTAAAAATTCTGATCAACATAATGATCAACCCTCATTCCAACTACTGGTGATGAATAATGTTATCCATCTCCTGTTGAGAGTGATGGACTTAAAATGCTAAATAATCTACACATTTTCAGACATCATCATGTAGGATTTTTTTCCCTGACTGAATATCTGTTACATGGGTTTTGTATTTCTTTTTTTTCCCCAAGAGGAGAAAGAAAAAATAAATGCTTGTAAACTGAAAAAAAATAAAATTTAAGTTCAAAAAAGGTGGTGCAGTGAGTAGAGCGTCGGCCCTGGAGTCAGAAGGACCTGAGTTCGGATCCAACCTCAGACATAACACACACAAACAAAAAAAAAACCTAGCTGTGTGACCTTGGGCAAGTTACTTAACCCCAATTGCCCTCCAAAAAAAAAAAAAAAAGAACAGTATGGAGTTTTTTTTTCCAAATGCTTTAAGATCTAGCTACACTAGATATGTATTGCCTTGATCTACCAACCTAATAACAATGTGAAAAATGAAATGAACTTAATCTGACTTGGCTTAATAAAGCCATGGTGACCACTTTTTTCTTACCTGTTACCTAAATTTCACTTTAATTGTACATTCTAGAATTTTGCCTGGAATTACTGTCCTACAGTTTGCAAATCCTATTCTCTTCCTTTTCTACACACTGGGACAATATTTGGCTTCCTTCAGTTCTCTAGTAACTTTCTTACTTCCATGATCTTTCCAAGATAGCTGACTACAGCTCAAATTGCAAATCTTTAAAATAGTCTAAGACTAGTAGCCTCCATGTATCTTTCCTTTGAAAGTGCCAAATTCCTAAACCAACTCGTAATATACAATTCAATATCCTAACATATTTATAATAAAACTATTGATTTAAAGTCATTTTAAAATGTCATTCATCTAGGCCTGGTCATTTGAATTCATCAAAGACAGTTAGATGTTATTTTCTAATTTCCCTGCTTATCTAAGTTGAAAATAATCTAAATAAACCAAAATGTCTATACTGTTCAGAAATACAAAATCTAGTAACCATGTTTTTTGGGGGAAGGGGAGCTTGAGATAATACCCTTACATTAGTAAAGATTTATTATATCAGTAGTAAAGACTCACTTACCCTCCTAGATTACAGCAATTCTGTTAGTAATGAGAAGAGCTACTTATCCAAGCCAGGTCCACTGGTGGACTACAAGTCAAAAAAGAGTCACAGCTGAGAAAAAAGACATTCTAAAATGTATCGTGTGAGCATCATACAGCTTGAAGAATATGTCTTAGAGGAGGATTCAAAGTAAACAGGCCAATTTCCTACCTAAGGAATCAGATGATGATGCCCTAAAACATGCAAAGGTAGGGGACAAGGAAAGCAAGATTACTAATAAGCCATAAAAGCTGATGAAAGGAATGATTTTAGAACTCCCCAAAAAGATTTGTGTGAACTGATGCAGAGTGGAATGAACAAAACCAGGAGAACAATGTATACAATGTATGTGACAATGTACACAAATGACAATGTTGTAACAAAAACAAACAACTGGGGCAGCTAGGTGGCACAGTGAATAGAGCACTGGCCCTGGAATCAGGGGGACCTGAGTTCAAATGTGGACTCAGACACTTAAACACTTACTAGCTGTATGATCTTGGGCAAGTCACTTAACCTCAATCACCCTGCCTTCCTCTCTCAAAAAAAAAAAAAGGAGAAAAAAACAACTTTGAAAGATTTTAAAACACTGATAAACACAATGACTAATCATGATTCCAGATAATGAAAAATGCTAATTACCTTCTGAGGGAGAATTTATGGAGTTGAGGTGCAGAATGTAACATATATTCTTTAGTCATGGTCAATTGGGGATTTTGTTTTGCTTGATTTTGAATATTTGGTATAAGAATTTTTTCTGTCTAATTGTGAAGGGAGGAAGAGAAAATCAATTTAATTTTAAATATGAATTACTTTTTTTTTTTGCTTTTCAGAGGGCATGTGGGGTTAAGTGACTTGCCCAAGGTCACACGGCTAGTTTTTGTGTTAGATGTCTGAGGCCAGATTTGAACTCAGATCATCCTGACTCCATTTATTATTTTGTTATGGGACAGAAATGGCTCTCAGGGTATTGAGGGAAGGACATATTTATAAATGGACATAATAAAATATATCCATATGAATAGACAGTTACTTATGCTTATTAGTTGCAATAATCATATTTTATACTCTCTCATTTGTATAAGTGTGTGTGTTTCTGGGGAACATATAGAGAGAGTTGTTTATTGCAAATTAGAACTTTTTTTTAATTAGGAAAAAAAATATTCTCAGTGGTGAAACAGGGAGAAAACAAGATGTAACCTTCTGATCCCTGCAGAAGAATTTGTTATCTAAAAGAATTAGCAAAGGTTTGGGTTTTTTTAGGACAATTCAACATTTATATAGCACCTGTTATGCACAAGACACTGTTTGCCAATACATCTGTCAGATAATACAAAAAAAAAACCCCAACCCATTTTAAAGAAAACCCCAGGAAGAATAGTCCCTAACAACTTCCCTTGGTAAACCAATTCAATGCTAAAAAAAAAAATCTTCACTGCTAGAATATTCTTCCATATACTCTGTACCAAGCTTAAAAACCTCTGTCACAAAACTAACCAAGCAATATTTGATAATGAGGGAAGAAATGGAAAAAGAAGAAAATGAATGAAAGAATAAGAAGGACATAAAACAGGGAATGATTTTTTTAAAATGACAAATAACTTAAAAAATATGAACAGTGGGCACTACCAATCTAAAGTGTTCCTCAACGTCATGCACAATCACCCTGTAAGGGTGAGAGCACGCTTCTTTGTACGCTTATGTTATGGATAAGGAACTTGAGACCCAGGGAAGTTAAACAACTTATCCAAGGTCACACAGGGAGTAAGAAATCAGAAGTGGAATTTGAATCCAGTTTCTCTAACTTCAAAGCCAATGATCCTTTAATGGTCTTCCTTCTCAATAGATATAAATAGTGTTTTTACTATACAAGAGTAAAGATGGGGGGCGGAGCCAAGATGGCGGAGTAGAAACAGCTCATCCAAGCCACTCTGCCCCCAGATTCCCCCCAAACTATGTAAAAGGAGACTCTGAACAACTTCTGAAGCCCCAGCACCCACAGAACAACACAGAGAAGCTAATCTCCCACTGAGGACAGCCCAGCAGCACTGCAGGAAGGACTAGCACAGCGGTCTGGGAGCCAGCAGCACACAGAGCGTGGGGAGCCGAGCCAAGCCCAGGTCCGCATGAGCCAAGGTTTTAGCCCCAGGGCGGCAGGGCCAGCAGCCAGCTGGAGGAACCCCAGAACACCAGCAGCTATGGCGATTCCAGAATTATCAACATAGACATGCCTAGGACAAAGTAAGAGGTTAGTGTCCTATGGACTTTGGGACCAGTATTTGGGGAATGCATCGGCTCCCTCCCCTGGGGGCTAGAAGCTGCTGAGGAGACATGCCATTTTGGAGTTTTCAGAGGCAGCTCCAGCTCCCGGCCTGCAAATTGTAGGGAGATCCAGTGATCAGTCTTGGGGGGGTAATCGCTCTTGCTTTAACCTCCCTGGATCTGGATTGTGATCTAGGGTGGAAGTCGTGGGTGGGTTTACAGCTTGCCAGAAACGGAAGTTGCCCCCCACACGTTCGGGACGAAAATTCCTCTATCTGGCCTTAAAGCCATAGTGTGGCAACAAGCCCAAAAGTCAAGTAATTAAGTGGCAACATGCCAAGGCAAAGGAAACAGAAAAATGCAACCCTAGACTCCTATTTTGGGGGCATAGAGCGGGAAAAGGACTGTGAGGTCAGAAGTCCTGCTCCAAAAGCCCCAGGGGAAAACATGAGCGGGTTGCAGGCCATAGAGGACCTTAAGAAGGACTTTAAAAATCAAATAAGAGAAGTGGAGGAAAAATTGGAAAGAAATGAGAAGGATGCAGGAAAAGTATGAAATGAGGGTCAACAGCCTGACTGAGGAAAACAACACCTTAAAAAATAGACTAACTCAAATGGCAAAGGAGGCCCAAAAGGGCAATGAGGAGAAGAATGCCTTAAAAAGTCGAATTTGCCAGGTGGAAAAAGAATCTCAAAAGTTCACTGAGGAGATTCATTCCTTCAGAGTTAGACTGGAGCAAATGGAAGCTAATGACTTTATGAGAAATCAAGATGCTGTTAAGCAGATCCAAAGAAATGAAAGATTAGAAGCCAATGTGAAATATCTCTTGGGAAAAACCACTGACCTGGAAAAGAGATCCAGGAGAGACAATTTAAAAATTATTGGACTACCTGAAAGCCATGATCAAAGAAAGAACCTAGAAATCACCCTTCAAGAAATTCTCAAGGAAAATTGCCCTGATGTTTTAGATCCAGAGGGCAAAATAGAGGTTGAAAGAGTCCACAGATCACCTCTTGAAAAAGATCCCAAAAAGAAAACTCCCAAGAATATTATAGCCAGGTTCCAGAATCCCCAGATCAAGGAGAAAATACTACAAGCAGCCAGGAAGAAACAATTTCAATATTGTGGAAATATAATCAGAATAACCCAGGACCTGGCAGCTTCTACACTGAGGGATCGAAGAGCATGGAATATGATATTCCAGAGGGCAAAAGAACTGGGAATGAACCCAAGGGTCACCTACCCAGCAAAACTGAGTATTGTGTTTCAGGGGAAAATATGGTCATTCAGTGGAATAGAGGACTATCAAGCATTCTTGAGGAAAAAACCAGAATTGAATAGAAAATTTGACATCCAGACACAAGAAGGAAGAGATGCCTGAGAAGGTAATCAGGGAAAAGAAATCAAAAGGAACTTATCAAAGTTGAACTATTTACATTCCTATATGGAAAAGCAATAACTGTGACTGATGATATCTTTCTCACTATGAAAGTCATGGAAGAAGGGTGTGTGGTCATATGAATACATATGTGAATGTGTGTGTATATGGTTACTGTTATATATGGATAGAGGGCATAGGTTGGATTTGTTGGGAAGGGAGAATACTCAAGGGATGAAATTATGAGGTGAGAGAGGAAAGTGGCAAGAGAAGATGGGGAGAGACAGGGTAGGGTAAACTATCTCATGTAGAAGAAGCAAGGGGAAGTGGTTGCAAGGGAGGGGGAGATTAGGAAGGCAAAAAGCAAAACCACATTCTCATTGAATTTGGTTCAGGGAGAGAATGACATACATACTAAATGGGATATCTCAACCTGCAGCAGAATAGGGGGAAGGGGGAGGAGAGGAGGGATGATGGATGGGAGGGCATCCTTGGGGGGAGGGGAGGTTGGAAGTACCCACTATAGAAGAGGGACAGGATCATGTAGGGAATGGACCAGGTCGGGGGTGGGATGAGTGGGAGGGAATTATAAGCTGCCTTGTACAATATATCTACTATGATAATGTTTTGCATAGCTAGACATGTACAACATATACTGAATTACTTATCTCCCCAGAGGGAATGGGTGACAAGGGAGGAAGGAAATGGATCTGAAATTCAAGGTCTTAACATTAAATGTTTCAAATATATATAAATAGTATTATTTAAAAAAAAACAAGAGTAAAGATCTAGAACAACTAGAAGAGTGCTGATATAGTTAAACTACATCAGGTTTGATATAGGTCTAGGTATTATAAACAGATATAAAATGGGACTTAGGCCTTAAGAGCCTCAGTTGGTAGTATGACATGAACACCAACGCAGGAAAATCCTATTCCAGTGGAATTTATCTTTTTTAAAGCAATTGGGGTTAAGTAACTTGCTCAAGGTTACACGGCTAGTCATGATTTATGTGTGGCTGCTCATTTTCTGAGGCCTGGATAGATTCCGGGTCGTCCCAACTCGGAGGCCGGCGCTCTTACTCACCTCACCACCTCGCCACCCCTCCAGTGAAATTTATTGAAGGATAGAGTACCATTAACCACCTCCCATGATAATGAAGGTGTCCAAATTTCAGACAACAAGAATTTATTAAGCACCTACTAAGTACCAGAAATTGTGTTAAGCACTGAGGATACAAAGAAAGGCCAAAGCGAGTCCCTGCCCTTAAGCATCTCAGAAGAAAGGCACTAGTTGAACCAGGGAAGGTATCCTGTAGAAGTTGTGGTTCAAGCTGACTACTGAAGTAACCCACAAAAGCTAACAGAGGAGATAAAGGCTCAGAGCCTTGCAAGCCTGGGGGACATCCAGTACAAAGGCCCTTGGCAGATGGAGTGTCTTGGGAGAGGAAGAGCAAATAGGCCTGTGGATTGCATTGTGTGCAGCGGGGAGGGGGTTAAGGATAAGATCAGAAAGGTAGGAAGGGCTTTCACAGAGATTTTACATGTGATCCTGGAGGTAACAGGACCCCACTGCAGGTCACTGAAGAGCAGAGCAGCATGTGCAGTCCTACAGTTGGGGATATTTGGTAGCCAAGGTGGGGGGCGGATTGGAGGGAACAGTGATTTGAGCCTGGGAGACCACTCAGAAGGCTCCTGTAATAGTCTGGGTAAGAGGAGCTACGGGCCTTCATTAGGAGTGTGGTTGTGGGAGTGAGAGAGAAGGACCTGTATAAAGGTAGCTGTGACAGCAGAATGGCTGCACAAGGTGCATTTGGGTGACGAGCTGAGGATGACACTGAGGTGGGACCTTGGGTGACTGGCGAGACCGTAGTGCCCTCAACAGTGACAGGAAAGTTAAAAAGAGAGGAGGGTTTGGGGGGTAAATAGGAAATCTGCTTTAGACATGCTGAGCACCTCGAAGGCATTTAATAACACCTTACTGACTGATTGAGGAGCTCTAGGACACCTAGAGGAGACGGAACAGATTGACGAGGTGACTTGAAACAATGCCATGAAGATAATTTAAGGAAAGAAAGGATACCTGGCCTAGTAAAGAGAAAACTAAAGGCAGATGTGATGACTCTCTTCAAGTTTTGGAAGTTCGTCATGCTAAAGAGGATTTTAGTCAGTTTTTTCTTGGCCCAGGAGGGTAGAAACAGAAACAGTGAAAGATATTGCAGAGGCATTTAAAAAAATTTTTTTTGTTTGGTTCGGTTTTTTTGCTTTGTATAGGGGAAAACTTCCTACCAATTAGAGTCATCCAAAAGTGGACTAGGCTATCTTGGGCAGAAGTTTCCCCATTGAGATATTCAAGTACAAAATTGACAACTATAATTTAAGTATGTCTTAGAGGGGGGGTTCTTGTTCTAGTACGGTCTGGACAAGAAGTCCAGAGGTTAAAATTTTATCATCCTGATCTAATTAAAGTCTAGTTAAGAGTTTGTATTAACTGGCATAATTCATGGGGCATTCAGTTCTCAGTTTCTTTTCCTTACCTCAACCAAAGCTCCTCAGTAGCCATGGGACCTTCTATGGCTGTTGCCATCTCTACCTAGAATTGTTCACAATTACATAAGAGTATCAATACACAGTAACTGGAATTTAGGCTATCTCTGCAGAGGTCATTGTATTCTGTATTCCACTGACTAGGCCAAATCCAGTTTTGTTTTGTTTTGTTTTCCCCACCTTACTAGGATCAAGGATTGGGTTACTAACAGTATCAAATATTCCAAGGTGGATGAGGACTGCAAGAAGTTCACTGGGTTTAGCAACAAAGTAAGCACCAGTAACTTTGGTGAGAACAATTTTCCATAGTGGGGTGCAATTGAGAGAACTTGATAATATAATAAGCAGAAGCACATCTTTTCAACTCCTTTTTGTCTACTTGAAAGTAAATTAACTAAACCTAATAAACCAGAAAAGTCACCCATAAACCTTCTACCTTAACCTATACCAAAGTGCCATAAAGAGAGAATGAGAGGAATGCTTCTCTTGAATTGGGTTTCCATGATCACTATAAATGGTAAATAGTTTAGAAGGTCATTCTATCTTATAACCAAGTTCTGTTGAACACAACAGGAAACTAAAATCTCTCAGCTGCTAAGGTGAGGATCATATTTCTGTAAATAAGCTTTCCTTTATAATTTATTATAATCCAATTGATCCATGAAAAGAAAATGTGGTTCCAAAGAAACTTAATGCTCTGTGACAAGAAAGAGAATGATTAAGGTATCTTACCTGTGTTACACAACCACATGATATACCAACATATATATTTTGATATAGTATGTGGAAATTCTAATTTTATTTCTATTAGTTTATTTTCTTAAGGCACAGTGCTAGCTTCTACAATTTCAAGGAAGGCCATACTCCTTTGACTCATACTTAGATATCTAAGATATGCTCCTTATCGAAACCTGTGATTCCATGTACCCCATGATTGCCTTTTGTCTTCAGAACATAGTTAGTATTTGTTAATTGTGTAATGCCTATTACAAGAAGTATAATGTGCATTACAAGACACTACCAATTTATTTGAACAAATGAGTAGAGACAACAGAAGATGTTCACACAGAAACAAGCCCTCCCTTCTCACCTTCCACCTTATATCATACCTAGCTTCAAAGCACAAGGTACCTTTCTTATATGGGGCCTTTCTTAATCACCTCCTACTTGATCCCCTACTCCTGAATCTAGAAATTTCATTCCAATTAGGGAAAACACAAATGAAGTATAAACAGAATAATCCAGAGTGAGTCCCTTGAGGGTAGATACTTTTTGTTTTTGTTTTTAAATTTGCCCCTCCCCCCTAGTGTCTTCCTTAGTGCCTAGGGATTGAACAAAATTACCAATAACTTCTAAATGGACAGATATTATTTCAGTTACTGGTACTTTCTTTCCCATGAATTTGCTATTTATGGCCTAAGCTTGAGTGTGAGTTAGCTTGTACTCTTCCTGAAGGCATATCTTAACCCTTCTGTGAATGTCAACATAGCACCATGTGGAACATGCCACCACCTCTGGACTAAGGATCATGAAATCTAGGACCCAGAGCTGGAAGGGACCACAGGCACTATATGTTTAGTTCAATCCCCTCACTTTACAAATATAAATTTGTAAATATAAATAAGAATACAAATAAAGAAACTGGGGTGGCTAGGTGGCACAGTGAGTAGAGCGTCGGCCCTGGAGACAGAAGGACCTGAGTTCGGATCCAGCCTCAGACACTTAACACACACACAAACAAAAACCTAGCCGTGTGACCTTGGGCAAGTTACTTAACCCCAATTGCCCTCCAAAAAGCAAAATAAGCAAAAACAAAAACAAAGAAACCGAGGTCTAGAAGACTTGAGACTTGCCTAAAGTCACAAATATAGGATCTGAGACTCTACTTGTACCCGGAGGATTCCAGGTTCAAAGCTCATACCATTTACACTATGGAATATTTCATTTTGTCCTATTACCCCATGGGGATGTTCCCTGAAGACCCTTTAAAATTGGAAGTTTTTTGATAACTTTAACTTATGAAACTTTTCCCAGTATGAGAATAGTTGAAGGGAATATAAATGTATATATAGACACACACACACACACACACACACACACACACACACACATATATATATATACATATATATGTCTATATAGGAGGGTATATGGGTGTATGAATACATATGTGTATGTGTATGTGTATGTGTGTGTGTGTATATACATATATATATATATATATATATATATATATATATACAGGTATACATAGACAGAGGGCACAGGATCAGTTGAATAGAGAGGGATGATACTGAAAAGGTGAAATTGAGTGGTGAAAGAGGAATATAATGAGAGGAGATGGGGAGGGACAGAAGGGGGTAAATTATTTCATATAGAAGAGGCACGGGAAAACTGTTACAATGGTGGGGAAGAACAGGAAGGCAGAAGGGAATGGGTCAACCTTATTCCCATTGAATTTGGCTTAGGGAGGGAATGACATACAGACTAAATAGGGTATCTCACCCTACAGGAGAGTAGGGGGAAGGGGAGGAGAGGGAGGATGACAGAAGGGAGGGCAGATGGGGGGGGAGGGTAGTTAGAAGCACATACTTTTGAAAAGGGACAGGGTCAAAGTAGAGAATAGAATGAAGGGGGTGGGGTAGGATGGAGGGAAACATAGTCAGTCCTTCACAATATAACCAACATAGAAATGTTTTGCATAGCTACACATGTATAACCTATATTGAATTGCCTATCTTCCCTGTAAGGGTGGGTGATGAGGGAGGAAGGGAAAGAATCTGGAATTCAAAGTTTTAAAATCAAATGTGTAAAAATATACATAAATTTTTTTTACATGCAACTGGGAAATAAGATACACAGGCATTGGGGTATGGAGATCCATCTTGCCCTACTGGAAAGTGGGAGGGGGCTTGGGAGAGGATATAGGAGAGAGCAGATTGGGGGAGGGGGTACACAATGGGATTGCTGTTTTGGTGTGGTGGGTAGGCAAAGGATGGGGAGAAAATTTGTAATTCAAAATCTTGTGGAAATGAATGATGTAAACTAAAAATAAACATAAAATTTAATGTAAATAAAAGAAGGAAATAAACAACAACAACAAAGATTGGAAGTTTTTAACCTTTTTTGTGTTATGGATCTCTTTGGCAGTTAGATGAAGCCTACTGAACCCCTTCTCAGAATAATGTTTTTAAACATATGACATAAAATGCTTAGGATTGCAAAGAAAACCAATGATATTGAAATAAAGATGTATTTTTTTTACCTATCCAACTTCTCAGACACCTCCACTTGACATTTTCAGTACAGATAATTCCAAGTTAGGAGCTTTCAAACTTTGCCCAGTATATGTATGATAGGCGAATAAAAGGTTTACAAAAATGTTGGCATCCTAAACCAAAAGGAAGACTGATTTCCTTTCATTTTGTCCCCCACAGAACCCAGCTCGTGGCAGAAACTCAAGCTGTCCATGTCCCTCTGAGGGTCCTGTTGGAAACTATAGCCCTCTACATGGCCTCTTCAGTGGCTGGACAAAGGAGGAAAACCATTTAGTTTAATATGCTGATGCTAGGTAACAATATCAGAATAAATGAGAAATCACAAAAGGATAGGAAAACAGAAGAAAAAATTTCTCCAAAACATTTTAACCCTAGGATCAAGAATGGGTAAATCTATTTGGGTCACACTATTTTTTCTTTTTTTGCTTTTTGGAGGGCAATTGGGGTTAAGTGACTTGCCCAAGGTCATATGGCTAATTTTTTGTGTTAAGTGTCTGAGGTCAGATTTGAACTCAGGTCCTCCTGACTCCAGGGCCAGTGCTCTATTCACTGTGCCACCTAGCCACCCTGGGTCACATTGTTAAAAAAAAAAAAAAGATTGCTATGTGCCAATATGATTATCTTTTTCAAGATTTCTATGAATATGCTGGTAACTTGAGAAAAGTAAATTGATACTGCTTTAAGGAAAACCAAGTTTGACATTTAGAGTTCATATTTATGTGGAGGTAAGTACTTCAGCTATTATTTCCATTCTATAATCTCAGAGAGTCTGAGACTGAGAAAACAATCTCTGAGACATTTGAGTGACTTACCTGTGGTCACATAGCTAGTATGAGAGGAAGGACTTGAACCCAGATTTTCCTAAATCCAAGTCTACCAACTCTATGTAGTACACCAACAGAATATGAATTATTATTTCACAAAAGTTACCCTAGAGGGTGAGGATTCAAAGTACAAAAGCACGTATGATTGCAATCTTGTGAAATGCCCAATTGGCACATTTCAGTTTAATTTTCTCCATACAAATTTTCAGGACATACCTACTACATAAAGGGACCTACTACAAGTGATAATGATTGCATTTACTAAGTAAGCAGCCAGTTATTTTGCCTGGCTGGAGAATTCTTCGTTTCTTTTTGTTGTTGTTGTTGTTGAAAATAGACATAATTGTAGTGTAATTCTGTAAAGAGCCTAGTGTAATGTCAGGCATACAGAGGCACTGAACAAATACTTTAGAATGTGGAGGATTTGCACTCAACTATTTTCAACAATAGGGGATATGAGCAAAGGTTTTTATCTTTATCTTTTGCTCCCTGGTATTACACTTCCCACCCCCCACCCACCAAACACACACACACACACACACACACACACACACACACACACACACACACATCCATTCTAAAATCTATCCAAAAACTTTTTAAAACCTAGCAAGAAAGTCAGTATCCAATCACTGGGAAATGGCTAGACAAATTAATTGTAGTATATGAATGTAATTGAATATTATTGTAAGGGAAGTAATGGGAATAGTATTGTAAGGGGAGGAAAAAACATTTTTGCTATGTCCAAGCAATGTGCTAAGCAGGCCAAAAGCCTAGGTGACTCACTTAACTTCTCAGCTCCCCCAAGCTAATATTCAGGACAATAGATTGCAAAAGAGGTGCTGGTCCATAGAGGGAATTTTCTCACCAGGAAGCACAGATGAATTTTTCAACAATCATTTACTTAGTGCCTACCTCATTCCTGGTGCATTCTAGACAATGACTGAGACCCCTCCCTCTCCACTTCCCCAAAGGAAAAAAATTAACTATATAAAAATTTAGTTAGAACATAGGAAGACTTATATAAACTGATACAGAATGAAAGTTATGCAAAACCAGAACAATATATCCAGATCACAGCAACAGAAAGAGCTGGCAAGAATCTCAAAGGTCATCCATCTGGTCCAATCACCTCAATTTATGGATGAGGAATCACAGAGATGTTAATAAGTAACTTACCCAAGGTCAGACAAGTGGTAGAGCTAAAATTTGAACTCAGGTTCTTTGTTCTTTTGACTCCAAAAGTGCACTCTCTCCATTGAACCACGTTAAATCTGTTACCGAAGAGGCCAATTTCGGGGGGAGAGGACTGATGATGAAAAATACACCTCCCTTCCTGGGATGGGGGGCCCAAGGTTGGGAGTTGTAGGATCTAGTGTATAGTCAGACTATCTGCCCAGTAACTGAGACTACTGTTAGTATTGTTCTTTTTGTTTTTCCTACTGGGGGGTGAGACTGAGGAAAGAAGGCTAAGAAGGGGAAATGACTGATATAAAAACAAAAAATAATAATGAAACTTTACAAAGCAGATCTAACAGCCAGCCCATCACTTCCACGGATGGGGTGCCAGATAGATGCATCAACACTCTGTGGGGGACCGGGTCTCCTTGGCCAGCGGCAAGTCAATTTCTAGTGGGTGGGAAACTGTGGGGATTCACCGAAGCCTGCCTGCACCGCTGCCCCCGCCTGGCACACCTGCCAGCTTCCCTCGTGGTTACCATGACAACCCCAGAGGAAGGACGTGGGGGAGTAAGAAGGTCGGAAGTTTGGTTTAAGGTTCTGGAGCGTCCCAAACAGATATGGGAAGTAGGAGTAAGGGAAGCCTAGGAAGCCAGCGGGAAAACAGATTGCCGATCCCGATCCCGGTCCCTCGGGTCCCCCTGAAGCCCGCACTCTCCCCCCGCCTCCAGCCTAGCCTCACCGGTAAGTGGTCAGCACCGTCTTGTTTACCAGGACGATGAAGAAAGAGCAGGTCCCGTAGAAGAGGGCGGACAGCAGCTTGACCAGCTGCGAGGGCACGGCGGCCGTAGGTTCCCCCTCCTCTGCCTTGGAGGCGGGAGGCATCTTGCCTCATGGGCCCCAACGCTTGCCAGCCGGTCTGAGACGGGAGAGCGCAGAGCAGCCCTGCCCGAGCCTGCTCCCGGCACTCGGCCACATTCCCGAGGCGGCAGCGGGCGGGGAAGGGGAACCGATCCAGCCGGGAATCCCTGAGCGAGGGAGAGAGAGCTCCAGTTCCGTCTCCGCCTCCTGTCCGTGCAGGGGGTGTTCCGAGCCAGACAAGAAGAGAAACCCAGGGAGAGGACTGGAGTTCCCCTCCCGCCCTGCCTACAGCAGTAGCAGCCGCGGCACCAGATCCCTGCCCTCCCTACTGCCCCGCGGCGAGAAGGGTGCCCTGGCCTGGCATTCCTGTCCCTTCAAACCGCCCCGCTTCTCCCGCCTTCCAATCCAGGATTTCCAGCCTCCCTCCAGAGTGCAGTGAGGTGGGGTGGCTGGGGCGGGGCAGGTGGTATAGGGGTGCCACCTCCGCGGCCAGAGCTCCTCCTCTCCCCCAGCCCTGGAGTCTGCTTTACAAGCAAAAACCTAGAAACCGAGAGAGTACCCAGTCTTTGGGGAGTGGCTGAGCAGATTGGGGCACATGAAGGTGATGAAATATGGGGGGCTTATAAACCTGGGGAGGGCATTTCATTTCAGTGCACCCAACTAAAAGGATGCATCCTGTCCTTTTCTATATCTCACTATGTAAACTAGCAGGGAAGCGGGATTTTCCCACAAAATGGAGGGGTGGGGGTGGGGGGGTTCAGCTCTAACGTCACAGTGAGCCTAAATTCATTCTAGGTCTAGAAGGCTGCCCCCCCCCCAAGGAGAAAACTTAGCCTTCTTCTCTCTGGTTCTTTAGGCCCCCCAATCCTGAGTGAAACTCTAAAGAAAATCTTTTGAAACAAAGTTTAGCCTTGGCTCATGTCTAGGTTCTCCCAAAAAGACATTAACAGGATCCCTTCTGGAAAATGTACTCAGTTTTCAAAATAAGTATCAGGTGAAGGTTGTTTATCTCCTTCACCATAAAAGAAGTTCTTAAAACACAAAAGATTCAAACTCACAGAACAAATATTTAAAAAACAAAACAATAGTCCATCACACCTATTATACTTTCCCAGAAAGGTAAAGGCAAATTTGTGTGATTGTTAAATATATCACTTTCACCCTAGAGCTGCACTTTCTGAGCAGTCCGCAAGGTCCAGATCTCCTGGACAGTCAGGGTATAGCTGGGACTTTCTTAGTCGTACAAATTCAGAATGATCTTGCCAGTGGTGTGACCTCCTTGGAATAGCAATGTAGTTGAAGGAACTACATTGCTATTCCAAGGAGGTATTCCAAGGAGCTAGCCTATGGGTGACTGACACTCAAGTAGGCAGGATCTTCCAAACTCACAAGGCAGTCACCTAGGCTACAAAGTCTACTCTCAGCATTGAAAATGGCAGACCAGTACTCAGGAAAGAAACACAAAATCTGAAGATATCCAGAAACTCAGGCTCAGCTAGGAAAGCACCTATTCTCATTCAGTATACTTGTAAGCTGCCATTGATGCTGAGGGGTGGGGGTGGGGAGGCAGAGGGAGAGGGAGAGAGATTCCCCTTCCTCCCTTTCTGAAAGCCAATGGAGAGCTGTCAAAGAGAAAGAGGGAGGGAGAGAGGGAGGGAGGCAGAAAGGAAGGCTTTTACAGCCATTCTTATAGCCTACTGAGAAGGACAGTTTTCATCTTCAGCACAACCCCAATCCGGGGGACCAAGGGACCAATCAGAAATTATTGTGTGGTGCCTGTTCTTTAGTAACACATCTGAGTGTACTCTCACCAAATGGGGCACAGTTCTGTGGGAAAAGCCCTAGTAACTAGTAGACTGGGGCCTGGTCCACCCATACCACATCTTTATCTCTAGTTTTTATCAAGTACCTTGTAGCACTAGGCGTCTCCTTTTTCCTGTGGAAGACAGAAGACAGCTGCAGGTGGCACTTGGAAGAATTGTATTTCTTCCTTTTGGTGATCGGTCTACATAACTTCTCCAAAAGCACTGGACATATATCCAAGAAGCATTTATTAGAACTGAAGGGTAAACTTACAGGTCAACTCATCTAACCTTTCATTTTATAGAGGAGAAAAAAGAAAGTCCAGAGGAAGGAAAGGAACTATCCACGGTCACACAGTTAGTGGCAGAGCTGGGATGTTAAGGTTTTGTATGGTTCTGGGAAAATTTCCCTTCAACAAAGGTGATTGGGGTTTACATGTCAGACTTCCCAATGCATTCATTGTCTATTTCTCTTCTAGACTGGAGCATCTGCTATAGAAAGAGTTCTGGACTCTTTGGCGAGCAGGTTGTACTTGTGAAAAAGACTCACTGTTTTTGGTGTCAGAGTACTTGGGTCCACATTCATGCTCTGCTCACTAGCCGTATGACCTGAGGCAAGTCATTTCTCACTTGATTCTCCTCACCTTTAAAACAGGAAGATTATCTCTAAAATCCCTCCTAGCTCCAGATTATCTAATCTTAAAGCACAAGGAAAGAATATTTCCAGGGAAGGAGAATGAATGATATTGTTTTGGGGTTATGATTTGTTGGAAATGTTCTATACCTGATGGATAAAACACAAACTTTGGTTCTTCTCCAGTGCTGCCAAATTTCTTTTCTAAAAGCTTGGAAAAGAGGGCTAGGTGGCTCAGTAAGTAGAGCGCTGGCCCTGGAGTCAGGAGGACCTGAGTTTGGATCCAGCCTCAGACACTTAACACACACACACACACACACACACACACACACAAACACCTAGTGGTGTGACCTTGGGCAAGTTACTTAACCCCAATTGCCCTCAAAAAAAAAAAAAGCAAAAAAAAAAATAAAAGCTTGGAAAACTAAGGTGGATATTTATCCACACAGTTCTGCACACTGAAAGAAAGGGGAAAGGGACCAAATTACTTAGGTCTGTTAAGGAAAAATTAGTTCTTATAAAAACTTGAACCATCATTTCTGCAACATTTGGGTTTAACAGTTTAAATGCCTTCCTTGACTCCTCACTCTCTCACCCCTATTTTCAATCTGGTGCCAAGTCCTGTCCATCTTACTCATTCATAATATCTCTTAAGTATGTGTTTCTCTGACACTGAATCATTCTGCTACAGGCCTTTATCACCTCATGCCTAGGCTATTGCAATAGCCTGCTGGTAGGTTGGCCTATCTCAAGTCTTTCCCCAGTGCAATCCATCCTCCACTGAGCTATCAAATTAGATCTTCCTAAAATGCAGATCTGTGTCATTCTGTTATTCATCTGGGTCCCTATCACTTCTGGGATCAAATATAAAATCCTCTTGTGGCCTAAGCTTTTCATAACCTGGGCCACTCCTACATTTACAGTCTTCTAACATCTTACTCTCCTCCACATATTATTCAATCCAGTGATGCTGGCCTTGTTGCAATTCCTTGAACAAAACAACCTATTTCCTGACTCTAGAATTTTCACTGGGAATTACTGGGAAATTTTCACTAAGAATTTCAAGTCTGGAATTCTCTCCCTTCTCATCTCTACTTTCTGACTTCCTTCAAGTTCCTTCAAGACTTCCTTAAAATTCTTCCTTCTACAAACCTTTCCCTGGCCAAATAAGCCATGGATGATGAAGGTAATTGAATACTACTGTGCTTTAAGAGATGCTGAAAGGTATGGTTTCAGAAAAAAAAAAACTGGAAAGGACTGTATGAACTGATGCAAGGTGAATAGAAACACAATTTATACATTAAAAATAATAATGTAAAGATAAACAAATTGAGACTTAGGAACTCTGGTCAACACAGTGACCAACCACAAATCCAAAAGACTCAGGATGAAAAATGATATCCACCTCTTGATAGAGAACTGATGGGCTTAGAGTACAGTGAAGCATTTTTTATTTTTTGGACATGGCTAATGTGGCAATTTGTTTTGCCCAACTTATATATGTAACTGATTTTTCCTTTACTTCTCAGTTGGTGGAGGGAGATAATTCAAAATTGAAAACTGAATTTAAGGTTTTTCCCAGTCCCTTTTAATATTAATGCCTTCCCTCTTGATTATCTTTATTTTATCCTATATGTATCTTGCTTGTGCATAGCTTGCACTGTCTCCTTCCTTCAACTGTGAGCTCCTTGAAAGCAGGTTCCTTGTTCCTTTCCTTGTATCCCCAACCCTCATCAGCCTGGTATAGAGTAACCCCTTACTAAATGCTTGGTTAACTCAAGTACCAGTGCCACCTCTAACACATGGAGGATACGTGACTCTGGGCCAGTTTCAATGCCCAAGATAAGTAATATCTTAGTTGCCTGTGTAACTAAGACTTTGAATTTCAGGGCAATGGCTGATCTGTATTGGGAGAGGATATTTCTCCTCCAGGAGTCCCTTCTACTGAGGAAATCTAAAGTCGGGGCACATTACTACCTCCAAAAAAGACATTGATTAGGCTTATAACAACCTATTACTTTAAACTTGGGGTTGGAGAGGGAGTTTTTAAAATTATAAACTTAATGAAATCTCTTCTTTCAAATAATGGCAACCTTTTAAGTGCTTTATGTCAGCCTTGCTTCTGTTCATCTAGAGAGGAGGTATGGTCAGTAGAAAGAATCCTAGACTAACAGTCAAGGGGAGCCCTTGGTTCAAATCTCTTCTTCATACTTATGATGGTAGACATATTACTTAATGTCTCTGAGCTCCAATCTCCTCATCTGCAAAGCGGGCTAATACCTACAATATTTATCTTCCAGGGCTGTTGTGATGATCAAATGAGATTATGTACATGAAGTACTTTAAAACCTTAAAGCTTTCTATAAAGACCAATTATAATTGATGGATGACCAGGAAGAAAAATAAGGGAAAAGGCATGAACAATTTGTAAAATGTTTTGAGAGGGCCAAAAAAGGGTAAATGCACTGTGTATTTTTCCAGTTGATAACATGGGTTATACACAGAAAAGTCTTTTTTAAAAGTATGTAATTGAGCAATTTCAAACTTTTATCCATTTGTCTTTCTAAATCATTTACCAATATTTTCAAGCATTGGGAGAATAATGGTAACCTAGTAAAGAAAATTTAGTTTAACAGTTTTAATAATGAACCATTGAGGAAAATCTACCTAGCAAAAAAACTAGATAAGAATGGCCATATGCTTTAAATTTAAAGTGAAAATGAATTTTTATTCAAACATCTATTAAAATTACAGCATATTTTTATGCTGTTAACTCATGCTAAAATAAACTTTGCATGTGAAGCATAAAAAAACTTCAAAAAATTTTAAATGTAAACCATATTTTAAAACAAAAAGCAGACTTAATACACTTCCAATTTTAGATCTCAATTTAATAGTGCCAAAGAATATAGCTTATATCAAAAAAGGAAGATTTTAATGTTACTGTAGTCAAGTGCTTAAAACAATTTATTAAATTGTTCCAATTGTACAATTAAAATATGGTTGCCAATAAACTATTGAAATGAGCAAGAACTGACTGGAGAAACTATAGAACAAAGTTTAATTTTGAAGGCTTGAAATGTTATTTCCTATGCAATGTCAGATACTGGCAGGAAGGTCTAAATTGCTATTATTCGTGCTCTGCCAGATAAGTGAATTGTAGTTTAAACGTCCCAAGATAAACAAAAGTGCTGCTCTTCAGTTCTTTTAAAACGAATCCTCAATTGGCCAATTTTAATTGTTTACTTTGAGGGGGAAAATTCCAGAGGTAACATTTGAGACAACAATCTTCATGCCTTTAGATGACACAGACTTTCTTACTACTGCTTAGGTTAAGTGCTCCAACAAGGTAAAACTCTATGTACCAGATTACAAACAGAATTCTCATACCATTACAAATATAAATTCTCTATTACAAAAAAAAATCCCACAACCTCAAGATTGGCAATCTACTGTACAGAGGAATTACATTTTCAAAATAGGTCCTCATCATAAACATTATTTGCTGCTATCATAACGCCTTTTGTATTCTTTAGCTACATGTCTTGACAATTAAATGCATCCCCTTCCCATGGCCACGTGTCAGGATGTCTCTGTACTGTAACACACTGGGATTTTTGGAAAAAGAAGCCTAAAATGTTTAAACTACAGTTGCAAGATATCATTTCAATTAAGAAAAAAAAAGCTGAAATAGCCCAACTTTATCTAATATTCTGATGCTTACTCTGTTAACCAATTAAAGCAATCTACAAATTATGGTGCTATACTTGTTAGTCACTGCTTAAAACAAAAGCTAAAATGATCAAACTTAACACAAAAGATGGACTGCTTAGCTTTTGTTTTTTCTCTTTAAGCTTAAGTACATTAAGTGATGTTTCATAGCCTAATCTATCTGGGAAATGGCATAAAACCACTATGTAATTTTAATACACTTGCAGTAGTGATTATCTCTGGAAGCCTACTTATTTGAGTAATTAATATTTTTCTGCAGTGTTTAACTGGTAGCTAAATTTAGTGAACACAAGATAACTTGGCATGTTATTCTGAAGTAAAGCAATAAGGTGACTTGATGCACTGAAAATGTAAATATGGAGGCTTCTATTTACTAATATCTCTAAACAAGCAGTACAGTTAACATTTAGTGTTTGCTAACAGATCTAAAATAGTTCACTATAAATCAAAATAACCCTGTAAATATTCCCTTTTATTAACAAAAGCCAAGTGCCAAATCTCATTACAGGGTCTGTAATATGAAAAATATTACCAATTGTTATCACATCACCTAGACTTTGCAAGACTAATCATTCAATTTTAGCAAATGAGAATTCTGGTAATGTGCAAAAGTTCCCAACTTAACAAGTGCTTTTCAGGCCTAGAAATTTGACTGAGTTCTAAAGCCCAGACAAAAAAAAGTCAGACTGATTTTGTTATTACTGTGAAGATCCTGAACTGTTAATCCCACCCCCTCAAATAACTAGCTGTTTTCTAGCACATAAATTAGAACACTTTTTTTCAAATGGCCCAATTTCTCTTCCCTCATTAGGCACACTATCTTTCAATTAGAAATATCTTACATGTATATATAAGTACATATATATGTACATATATGTTCATATATATAGTACTATCTTGCCTGTTTCACTGTTTACAGTATTTTTTAAAATACTAATATACATTTTAAATGTTTTGATAAATAATCTCTTTTGACCTTCTTTGGCTATGTGCACCATTCTGTTGTTCAGACAAGTGTCATACTTGGAAAGTGCTTTTTGTAAGAACTGCTTCAAATGAATGCATTAAACTTGCAAAATCTAGCTTCCCCCACTACGGAGTTTTTAACACTGCACTGTGCAGTCCCCTATTTACAAAATACTTTAAAACTTTACATCCAATTCATTTCCATACAAAAAAAAGTGCAATTCTCTCTTGCCCCATTTTCTGGGGCAATAACATTCTTCATAAATTTCTACAGAATAGCAGCCTATGATAAGCAAATTAAGGTGCTTAGCTTATGCCCAAGGATCTACTTGTTAAGTAAGCTGGGCAGTACATTTTGTACATTGAAAGACGGAAGTTCTCATGCTACTGACGAAGCGGTGCTCCAGTCAGGTTTGCAAGCTCTATGAGAGCGAGAGCTCCGTGCAGGCGTTCCCGCTGCTCTTGAAGGAGTCGGCGAGCCCCATTTTTCTCATCATCCTCTTCATCAGACTGAATGTATTCCAAGGGATCTTGCTGTTCTTGATCTGCTTTCTGAATGGGCTTTCCCTTCAAGGTTGGGGTTCGCTGTTCTCTTGTTTCCCAATACCTTTAAAAACATGAGTATACATTGATTTCATAGCACACCCTCAAGCTCTTATCACTTACTTTAAACATACTTAAAATTACCAATCACAAATCACACATTCAATACCTACTACAAGCAAAGCATGGTTCTAGGCACTGTAGGGGAACAAAGGGACTGGCTTTTTAAAAAAATTATTCTTGTATCCCTAGTGCTTGATAGTAGGTGCTGAATGTTTATTGACCAACATATAAGCTACAGTACTTTTGTCCACTAGGTTTCAATCTGTTATAGACTAACAAAATATGATATATGCACAAATAGAGAAATATATTATAAAGATTATATAAAGTGAATTCAATGTTACATGTTTAATGTCAAGAACTCCTGGCTGAGATGATTCACCCCATATACTCATCAGCCATTTCTTAAATGGCTACTAGGGGTAAAGTCACTGTGTTAGTCCCTCTGGGATATAATTACGATGTGGTGTCTACAAGCTTAAAATGTAGCCACTTAAGGAAGGTATCATGGAAGTGGCATATTAGCTCCATTTGAAGGATAACCAGGATATTGATCAGCAAAGGCTAGTGAAAAAACTTTAATAAGATTATGTTTAGAAGACAGGGAGCAGATCAACTTGACTAAAGCAGAGGATATTATAGGGAATTAGTAGCTAACACTGAAAAGGTTGATCTTAACATCTTGCAGGTAGAAGCAACTTAAGAGATCTAGTCCACCTCATTTATAGATGAGGAAACTCAGCTCTCCAGAGGGGTAAAGTGACTTGCCTAACAATTGTCTAATTGGGACTAGAACCAAGTCTCCTAATTCCTAGTCCCGTCATCTTGACCAAATAAGTTCAGTTGTCATCATTTTGGAAAACTCTAAATATCAAGCTATGGAGTCTGGACTTGCAATAAGCATCAAAGAGACCATGAAGATGTCTGAGGTCTGTAGCACAATCAAAACAATATTATAGGAAAAGTTTGATGTGTAAATGCATATTTTTTGGTCTGGTCCTGTGATTCCTTTTTTAAAAAATTCCATCCCGCATATGAACTACAGCTCTATAATGTAGAATCTTAAGAGTTGGTATACTGAGAGGTTAAATCAGTTTCCAGAATCATATAGTTAATATGTAATAAGAACTTGAACTCTGTCTTCTTTACTAGAGGCCAGTTCTTTAATATGCCACACTGCCTCTTGTCAAAAAAGTTTACAGCCTCCTAAAAAACAATGGCACCTTTACTCATTTTGAGTGTTTCTCTTAAATGATGTTCTCGGTCCTGCTAATTGCTAGGAAATGGAAGAAAGGATCAAAACTTAAAAAACAAAGTTTTCTAAATTTTGTATTTCTTTCCCTCAACCCAATCTTAAAAAAATGAGCATTTAATCAACCATCAAGACTGCACTGCCATCGGCAAATGTGTAATCCCTGCTACTGAAGAGTCTGAGGCTAATGGATCTCATGGGTTCATGACACCTGAGGCACAGTGTACTAATCAGGCATCCAAACTAAGTCTGACACCAATATGATGAATCCCTGGGTGCAGAAAAGGTGGACACCCATTGCCTAAAGAGGGGCAAACTGACCCAGGTCAGAAAGGGGTCAAAGTTCTAATGCCAATTAGTAGTGAGATTGGGTCCTTGAGTGGCATTTATATCACCAATTTAGGCAAGGTAGGGAGACCCAGTCTCCGAAAAACCTCACCAAAACTCAACCGAAATAAAGAGATGAACTACGATCAGGCTAGAATGACAAGCCAAACTGTGTAAGATAAAATGGAGATAACAACGAAGTCCTCCAGAAAAGAGCAACTTTTCAAGTACAGTTATCCCTCCCTTCCACATTGCGACCTTCGCCCTTGTGGTTTTGACAAATCAAGGCCGGCATAAGAAATCAAATGGGAATTTGGGGGGAGCTTTTCAGAAACTGCAGACAATCCTCAAAGGTCAGCAGACAACACAGAACAAGTTGAGAAGCTCAGAGATACATAAAATATATGCATAGTATTGTATAATTTCAACATATTTTAATCTTTTAATATCATAATAATTCAGACTTCTCTGGTACAAAGGGAGGGACAAAAAATTTTTTTTTAATTTTCCAAATTGTGGGAAGTTATATGTCCCTGGTGACCCAGATGTAGAAGAGGTAACTATATATAAGGCACAGAGGAGGGACAGTTAGGTACCAAAGTGGATAGAGCACTGGCCCTGGAGTCAGGAAGACCTGAGTTCAAATCCAGCCTCAAATACTTGCTAAATATATGACGCCAGGCAAGTCAACCCCAATTGCCTCCAAAAGAAAAAAAAAGACAGATAGATGTATTAGACAGCATGAAAAAAATCATAGGAATTTTAGAATAGGTTCAATGTTATCAGCAGAGTAATTTGGGAGCCAATAAAAGTTTGCATAACCTTGACTGGACAAAGAGCAACACATAGATCATATTGACAATCCTGCTATACTCTTCTAGTCATACCATATCTATAGTACAACATTTGATTCCGTTCATTGTGTTTTAGAAAAGACTGACAAATTGGAGAGGCTGCAGGATGGTGACCAGGATCACTAGGGATTCAAGGTCATGCTTTATCTTCACATTCCTAATACTGGTTAATGGTACAAGGGATGCTGAAACTGAAAAAGATGAGGTGGGAAAGAAGAAAATGTCTGCAAAGATTTTAAAGTTTGTCCTGTGGAAGAGTTATTAGACTTGTTCTTATTGGGACCACAAGGCAGTGGTAGGAATTTCCACCTACTGGTAGAAGCTAATCAAAAGTAAAATAAGTTACCTCAGGACAGACTTTCTTCCTCCTGATGGTCTTAAAGTAAACGCTAGAAGACCACTTCTTAGAGATGCTATAAAGGGAATTCTTGGAAGGTATGACTGACAAAATGACCATTAGGGCCCCTTTCAACTCTTTAATTCAAGAGCCAACAGAATACAATGAACTTGCCATTAATTTCTCAAAGTTACTATTCCCTTGAAATTTCTGATAACAGAGCATAACAATTTGATTAGTCAACATAAGATTCTTAAAGGTAAAGGTTATTGGTGAGCTAGTGATACGAAGGGTACACACCTAATCTCTGAGGATGACACCTTAAGGACAACTACCATAAAACATCAATGAATGACACTATCAGAAACATGTGACTTTTAAAAAATGTTCTAAATGAAAAGGTACATAAAGGGGTGCACCATCTAGGTATCAAGGCTGATACTGTAAACAATCTGGGAGAGCAGGGGATAGTTTACCTGTCAGGTTTATGGAGGGGGGAAGACTGCATGACCAAACAAGAGTTAGAGAGAACTGTGAATGCAAAATGGAGAACTTTGATTACATGAAACTGAAAAGCTTCTGTACAAAGAAAGCCAATGTAACCAAGATTAGGAGGTAAGTGGAAAATTGGGAATTTTTACAACCAGTGTCTCTGATAAAGGCCTCATTTCTAAAATATACAGAGAACTGCGTCAAATCTCTAAGAATACAAATCATTCCCCAATTGATAAATGGTCAAAGGATAAGAACAGGCAGTTTTCAGAGGAAGAAATTAAAGATATCTATAAGCATATGAAAAAATGCTCTAAATCACTATTGATTAGAGTGATTAGAGCAAATCAAAACAACTCTGAGGTACTGCATCTCACTAGTCAGATTGGCTAAGATGACAAAACAGGAAAATGACAAATGCTGGAGAGGATGTGAAAAAATTGGAACACTGATGCATTGTTGGTGGAGTTGTGAACTGATTCAACCATTCTGGAGAGCAATCTGGAACTATGCCCAAAGGGCTATAAAAAAAAGTGCATACCCTTTGACTCAGTAATACCACTTCTAGGGCTGTATCCCAAAGAGATCGTAGAAGTGGGAGAAAGACCTGTATGTACAAAATTATTTATAGCAGCTTTTGTGGTGGCAAAGAATTAGAAATCAAGGGGATATCCATCAATTGGGGAGTGGCTGAACAAGTTGTGGTATATGTATGTAATGGAATACTATTGTGCTATAAGAAATGAGGAGAAGATGGACTTCACAATAATCTGGAGAGACATATATAAACCGATGTCGGGTGAGGAGAGCAGAACAAGGAGAACTTTGTACACAATTACAGACACATTGTATGTGTGAGAACCAACTTTGATAGACTGAGTTTCTCTCAGCATTGCAAGGTTATAAGACAACTCCAAAAGACTCATGATGTAAAGGGATAACCACATCCAGAGAAAGAACTACAGTCTGAATGGAGATTGAAGCAAACTATTTTCTCCCTCTCTATTTTTGTTTTGTTTCTTCTTTCTCATTGTTCACTCCATTGGTTATAATCCTTCTTTTCAACTTGACTAATGTTTAATGTGAAAGTATTTGTAGATCCTATATGTGATTGCATGCCACCATGGGGGGAGGGGGGAGGAAGGAAGGGGGAGAAAATTTGAAACTCAAGGGATTGTAGAACTGAATTTATAAACTAAAATTAAATGAATAAATTTTTTGAAAAAGAAAAGAAAAACACCCTGACATAAGCAAACAAACAAATAAATGTGCATACATTTAGACCTAAAAATGTTGTTTGTAATCTTTAGTTTGCTAGAAAATCAGAAGGGTTTCTCCCTTACAAGGGAGGATACTGATCTTATAGGAGCATGTAAAAATTAGAGTATTTTTTGCTACAAAATAACTTCTGATAAGATGTGGTTATAGTTTAACATTAGTTAGATATCAAAGGGAGAAAAAATGCATTATCATTACTGTAGAAAGAGAACTAAATTTGGAGTCACAGGACCTGAGTTTGAATCCTACATCTGCCACTTACTACCTTTGTGTGAACTTGGGCAAGTCACTTATCTTGCTGTGAGACTTAGTTTTCTCAGCTATAAAATGTGGGGGGTAGAATTAGATAACCTCTAATGTCTTTATCCATAGCACTGTTATATTCTTTTTTTTTTTTTTTGAGGGCATTTGGGGTTAAGTAACTTGCCCAAGGTCACAGGGCTAGGTTTTTGGTTTTTTGTGTGTGTGTGTGTGTGTTAAGTGTCTGAGGCTAGATCCGAACTCAGGTCCTTCTGACTCCAGGGCCGGTGCTCTACTCACTGCGTCACCTAGCTGCCCCCCACCACTGTTATATTCTGATGAACATTTATGCTACTTATATCCTACATTAAAAGGAATGTTTCATATTATGTTAATAGTTGATTATATTTGTTAAATAGCATTCAGAGTCTTATTCATGTATACTTGCCTAATTATAATATGAAGCCTTATGTGCCAGTATTTTTTGTATCTCATTTATTATTTTGAACCTTATAAACTTTAATATTCAACAGTAATATGACACATTAAACTTGTTTTACAATTATTTAACTTAAATAAAAAGAATCTTGAAGCATACAGTTTCATAATTTTTGTATAGTCATTTCCTTTAAGACTCCATCAGGTATCTTTGCTCATTACCATAGAGCTGAAGTTGGTCTGTATTCTGTTCTTCCAGTTCTGCTTTCATTATTTTATATTATTTCATAAAGGTCCTTTGGAGATCATATTTATCATATTTATGTAATTTAATTAAAGTATTACATTATATTAATGTATAACAGTTTATTCAACCATTTGCCCTATTGGTGGGCATTTAATTAGCTTCAGTTTTTTGCAGTTACCAATAATGCTGTTAATAAACATCTTTAAACATTTCTTTTTCAGTAACACTCTCAGAGTATATTTCCAAGAATGAAATTATACAATATCTAGCACACATTACTGTTCTTCAAATATGTGTAGACGCTTCTGCAGCTGATAAAATATAAATTCATTTAAGCATTAATGAATTCATAGGAATGTTTTGACATTCTATATCTTCTAAATCCAATGGTATTCAGAAGTAGGGAACCTGCAGCTCAAGCTCAATCCAAACTTCAGAAGATTCAGTTAAACGGCTGCACTTGAAGACCTAGAGGGCCACATGTGACCTTGAGCTGCAGGTTCCCCACCCCAGTATAGATATTATCATGTAAGATGTTCTATGAATTTTTTTTACTTTAAAAAGGGGTCCTCATATACAAAAAAAAGGTTGTGAGCCATTGTTCTAAAGCATGAATTTTGCCATTGTTAATTAAATATGAAAATATTTCTAGTGACTTTTAGGACCTTTTTCAGAAGACCCCTTCCTCCCAACAATCTATCATTGTTATTGTCAGAATATTTACTAAAACACAGAGAAAACAAAGGTCATTTGTAGTGCTGGTATATCAAATACAAAATACTGCACAACATAAATAGATTTTTAAAATATTTTAAGAAAAAATAATTCATAGAAGAGGGAAAGGCTCTTTTCATTGTACGTTGAAATTCTGCACCTGTCTCTGGCTTCTGTTCTTTTACCATACAGTTGATTGTCAATTGTGTATTCTGAACTTACTTTGTCAATTGTGTACGCTGAACTCTAGACAACTTACTTTGCTAGCCACTCCGCCACAGCCTTGTTGTCAGCAGTCTGATTTTTACTTAGTCCATCAGTTGGCTCTTCCCTCTTCAGCCTTGCATAAGGATGCTTAGGACAGTGACGATTTGCATGTGTAAATCGACTTAAGCACCCTTAAAAAGCAAGTTTGAGGGAAAAGTGATCAGATCCAGAATTATGTAAAGAAAAACTTTGAGGAATAAGAAAAAAAGAAATCTGTTAACATCCTGTTTTTGTCAGAATTTTCCCCTATCAGAGGAGAACTGACTAATACAAAGAACACTGAACTTACAATCAGGAAGACCGAGGTTCAAACCCAGTCAATACTTACAAGTTGTATAACTATATGGAAAAATCACACACACACACACACACGTAATTCTCTATAACTACATGGAAAAGTCTCACACACACACACATGTAATTCTCTATAACTATACGAAAAAGTCACATGCACACACATGTAATTCTATATAACTATATGGAAAAGTCACACACACACATAATTCTATATAACTATATGGAAAAGTCACACACACACGTAATTCTCTATAACTATATGGAAAAGTCACACACACACACACGTACGTAATTCTATATAACTATATGGAAAAGTCACATACACACGTAATTCTATATAACTATATGGAAAAGTCACACACACACGTAATTATATATAACCATATGGAAAAGTCACACATACACACACACACACACAGACACGTAATTCTATATAACTATGTGGAAAAGCCTTTCAGCTTCAGTTTCCTTACCTCTAGAATGTAGATAATAAAACGTGTACTACATAACTCACAAGGTTGTTGTCCAGATCATAATAAATACCCTTACATGAAAAATGCTTTGAAAATTTAATGTTCAACTTAAATATCAGCTATGATTGTTATTCTGATCATCTACAATTGAACATAGCACCACCACTTTAAAAAAATAATTACAAGCTTAATTTTAAATATTTTAAAGCCAAACATTACACAAAAAATAAACAAGTATTAAAGCAATGACAGCTTTAAAAACTACAAAAAAATACATTCTTTTAAGTGAGAAATGTTTTAAACCTTAACTCACATTACACATAATCACACCCACCCCTCATTTAAGATCTAAGAACATAACATACCATTTTCAGAACAAACAAAAGGCTTTTCTCCTGTGTGGAGACGTTGATGTGTTTTAAGTTGTCCACTTTGAACAAAGGCTTTCCCACAGTCTGGGTAGTCACACAAATAAGGCCTTTCACCTACAAAACAAAAAGAACTTTTAAACAAATAATTGCATCCAGGATAAACAAGCATAACAAACATGACTCTTCTCTACCTAAATGGACACCAGAAGCAGAAGTCCAAACAGATTCACTTTAGTAAAAGAAGGTACCTACCTATGAACACAGCATTGTTTTTATTAAGGCTTAATCTTCAAATCACCAAGACTCAAAATCCTGAGGCATTTTTCTTTATTCTTCATCTATTCCCTATATCGTCAGTCACCACATTCTACTGAATCTTCCTAATGCATTTTTTCTCTAGCTTTCTCCATCCCCATTGCCATCACCTTGATCTAAATCCTCATCATCTCTCATGGAAATTATAGCAGGGCCCTCACTTCTGTGCCTCCCTTCGCTCTCTTCTCAAACTCATCCTGTATAATTATGCCAGCAAAATGTCCTATACCACCAGTCTTATATGCTCTGAATATCCAAACCTACTCTCTCTCCTGAGCTCTAATCTCGCTCATCTCCAACTGCCTATCAGACACTGCCAATTGGACATCCCATAGGCATCTCAAACTTCTCAGCAGAGAAGTAATTCTTGTTCATTCGCTTCTCTGAGCCCTACCCCATCTCCAGCTTGCCCACCCTCCAAAAATGAAGTTTGCTTTTTACTGAGGGCATCAGCATCTCCAGCCATCCAGGCTTACAGCCTTAGAGTCATCTTTAACGCTTCCCTCTTCTTCAAATCTTCCATCCAATCAGTTGTGGATTCTTCTACGCCACCTCACATCTCTCACCTTCTCTCTAGTAATAGCTTGTAGCACACCCAAGTAATGTTTTCACTGTTTTCGGTTATTTAATGTCTTAGTCTTACCTCCTTAACTATATAGTAAACCCTTGAAGGCAAAGACACTATCATTTACTTCTTTTTTATTGCCCACAGTATTTACAATTGTTGTTACATAGTAGGTACTCCATAATTATTTAGTATTTGTATGTACTAACATCACTCCAAAAACAGTGTTTAGATGGAATAATGTAACAAATAAAACACTAGTATTTTTATTCCGTTTCATTGAACCAAATGCAGTTTTTTAAAAAAAATCTTAAGCTGTCATTAAAAATTACCTCTAAAAATGTTTGATAACTAAAAAGTAAATCCTTTATCCTTTAAGACAGTACACATTAATAATGATAACAAGGATGTATGGAGATGTTCAAATTATCAAGGGAACAGCCTCTTTATAAATCAGTCTCATCTATTTAACAAAACACATTTTCCAAGACAAAAGTGTGGTATAGTGGAACAAGCAGTGAATTTAGATTCAGGATTTGGATAAGTCCTGGCTCCACTACTTCACCAGCTATGTGACAGAGCAAGTTGTTTAACCTATTCCCATCTATAAAATTAAAATAGTAATATTTGTACTACCTATGTCATAGGCTTATTATATAAAAAAATTTATAAGCTATAAATGCTACATAAATATTTATCACAAAAGAATAAACTTAGCTTACTTTGATTTGTATATGCCTCAAAAAGAATGGTTATTCATTTTAAAATATATGACTAGCTTTTTAATTAGCTATGTTCTACTGGAAAGTACTTGTATTGAATCCTTCAAGAAGCTGGTTTGGCTTAAACCACTTACAGTCCCTGACCTCAAGAAACTTTCCTTCTATTAAGGAAAACAAGATATAAATCATAAGAAAACACAAAATACACACAAACACTAATAGCTAACATTTATACAGGGTCTTAAGGTTACAAAGTACTTCATATGTATATACATATAAAGTATATACATTACATATTATATTAACATAATTATATTATAATATACATTATAACATAATCACCACTTAAACCCCTACGTAGGTTGCATTATTATCCGGTTTTATATGTGATGAAACTGAGGTCAAAAGAAGGCAGACGTAACAAATCCAAAGTCTTACAGCTAGAAAGTGTCTGAGGTAGGACTTGAACCCAAATCTTCTGACTGCAAATTCCATACTCTACCCACTACCCCATACTAGATCTAAACAAATTATCCAATGGAGGCACTAGCATCCAATAGTAAGAAGGAAAGATGTTATGTAGGAGGTAGCATTGGTGCTGGATTTTAAAGGAAGCTAGGGATTCTAAGAAATAGAGGTAAGAGAAGGTGACAACCTATGCAAAAACACGGGGACAGGAGAAAGTATCCCAAGTAAAGAAGAGTGAGAAGACCAGTTTGGCTGACCCATTGAGCACAGGAAGGGAATTAATATATAGTAAGGCTGGAGTCAGGATGTAAAAAGTTTTAAATAACAAACCAAAGAGTCTATATTCAATCCTAGAGGTAAGAGGAAGTCATTGTAATTTTTCTGAGAAGGGCTGCAACATATTCAGACTTATATTTTAGTAATATTATTTTGGTAGTTATGTGGAAGATGACCTAGAAGGAGATATTTGAAAAATAGACTACTGAAATAGTCCAGGTGAGAGATGATGAGGCCCTGAACTAGGATGGTGGCCAAATGAGTAGACAGAAGAGGATGGATACAAAAGAAGTAAAGTAGAGTCAATAAAACTCGGCACCTGAGGTGACAGAAAGTAAGAAGCCCAGAAGGACTCCACTGTCACAAATCTGCATAACCAGAATGGTGGTGACTGACAAAAAGTAGAGGACCTGGGGCAAGGGGTAGGTTTGGGGGAGAATATATGGATGTGTTGAATTTGAGAAGCCTATTGGACATTCCATTTGAAAGGTCCAATAGGCAAATTCTGAGAAGAAACTATTAGCTCAAAAAGGAGAGGAGGGTTTAATATATACATCTGGGAGTTATTGTGCTTAGAGATAATAACTGATTCATGGGAACTTTTGAGTTCAACAAGAACAGAAGAAGTATAGAGAGAAAAGAGGGTTCATAACACCTCAGGGTCACCCACTGTTAGAGGGTAAGGTATGAAGGCGAGAAGAAACAGGAAGAAAAGTATGAGGCGAATCAAGAGAGAGCAACATCACAATTCCAGAACTCTTCAGGAGGACAGGGTGGTCAGCAGCTACCAAGACGTAGGGTAGGATGACTGAGAAAGTCATTAAGTTTGGCAACTAAGAATTCACTGGTAAGCTTGGCACATGCAGTTTCAGTTAAACACTAAGTCAGAAACCAGAATAGAGAGTCTGAGGTATCAGTGAATGGAGGAGTAGAAATTATAACTTCTGGCTAAAAAAAAATGTATATCCTGGATTAGAGATAAATGTGTATTCAAGTAATATTTTTCATTTTGAACCTACAAATTGACCCACAACAAATGAATTCTTTCTTGTGGCACTGATAGCTCTTTTTGTTTTTTTGGTAGAAATAACATGTTTTCAGAAAGACTATCCAAATTGTCGTCCATTTTCACATTTTGTTTACAAATAAATAATTCACTGCAACAAGTATAAACACATGAATTTAACAGAGTATTGCAATATGTGTAGTTTGAGTTACATAACAGTTTAGTGACAATGTTTATACGATGTCTACTGAATTGACCTGAGTTAGCAATCTAAGTCACCTATCCCCAGAGTTTACAAACCATCTTCCTCTTACCTCCATAAAGAAATCTTTCTCTACTCCCATACTTGTAAAAACTTTGCATTTTTTGGTCTACATATGTGGTTTTGTTGGTGAAGGGAACATCCCGCACAGACTGGCAACAACTTTTCTATAGTTTATAAATCTTAAAATGAGTTGCCTAGGGGAAATATGAGGTTAAATTACTTACCTGTGGTCATATAGTTAATATGAATTAGAGACAAGGCCAGAATCCAGTTCTTCCTGATCCTCTAGACATCTGAATATACTGCCCTTCACTTAATTAACACGCCAATATGCCAGAATGATAATAAATACAGGAAAGATATATTTTTCAGTAAAAAGTATATTCATATGCCTACCAGTATGGGTCCTTTTGTGTGCCTGGAGAGATTTTTCCCTCGGAAATACTCTATTACAGATGTTACAACGGATTCTGCTAGAAGAATGTTCTCCCTCATTTATTAAATCCCGGACAGTATCTGCTCTGGGTCGACCACGTCTGATCCCATCCTGCATTTAGAAGGAGGAATTTTTAAAAATCCTGTAAACATCATGATTTTAGGCAACTTATATGGAATCACTTAGCAGTAAAGCCAACACTCCTCCCAATTTCCCACAAAAGAAATTGCATGAGACAAATAGCATAATTTAAAGACAAACCCTTCAAACAAACTGCAATAGCATAAAACTCTATCAATAAGTAGATCAAATACCAAATTTGGTTAAAACCCAATTAACAGCTGATTACATGTGATCCATAGTTAACTTGGAAAGGACAGAGAAAATTTCAGTTCATTGTATATACCCAGCTTCCCTACAGATAAGTTATATAAATGGAATATAGGTAGGTTGGTAGAAGTAAGCATATTTTTAAAAATTGTTTGTTTTTAACATTTAAAATTTTTTTGAATTTTAAATCTCTCCCTCACTCCTCTCCTCCCCCATCCATTAAGGCAAACAATATTTCACCTATGCATGTGAAATTATACAAAACATACTTCTATATTAGCCATATTGCAACAAAAAATAGAAAAATAAAGAAAGTGAAAAGATTCATTTTGCACTCAGTTCATCAGTTCTCTCTCTGTAAGTGAAAAGTATTTTTCATTATTATTCCTTTGGAATTGCCTTCAATCATTATACTATCAGAACAACTAAGTGCTTCACAATTGATCATCATTACAATATTGTTGTTACTGTGTACAATTATTTCCTAGTTCTTCTCCCTTCATTCTGCATCAGGTCATAAAATCTTCCCAGGTTTTTCTGAAATGATTCCTCTCAACATTTCTTATAGCAAAATAACATACCATCACAATCATACACAACAACTTGTTCAGTCATTCCCCAATTGACAAGCTTTCTTTCCATTTCCAATTCTTTGTCACCAAAAAAAAGAGCTACTGTAAATATTTTTGTACACATAGGTCTTTTCCTTTTCCTTTGATCTCTTTGGGATACAGATCTAATAGCAGTATTTCTAGGTCCAAAGATATGTATAGTTTTATAGTCCCTTTGGTACAGTTCCAAATTGTTCTCCAGAATGGTTGAATTAGTTCACAATGACATAAAAAATGCTTTAGTGTCCCTATTTTCCCATATCCCTTCCAACATTTATCATTTTCCTTTTGTGTCATATTAGCTAATCTAACAGAGTTTTATTTTAACTTTTTTTTTTGCTTTTTTTTTTTTTTGGAGGGGAGAAGATAGGGCAATTGGGGTTAAGTGACTTGCCCAAGGTCACATGGCTAGCAAGTGTTAAGGGTTTGAGGCCAGATTTAAACTCAGGTCCTCCTGACTCCTCTATTCACTGTGCCACCTAGCCACTCCATATTTTAATTTCTTTTAATATGCAGAATTGCAGAAAATGATTTAGAGCATTTTTTCATATAAGTACAGATAGCTTTGATTCCTTCTGCCTATGCATAATGATTTGACCATTTGTATCATTTGGGGGATGGCTCTTATTTTTATAAATTTAGGTTGGCTCCTTATGTATTTGAGAAATGAGGCTTTTATCAGAGAAAACGTAAAATTTTTCCGATTACCTGCTTTCTTTATAATTTTGGCTGCACTGGTTTTGGTAATACAAAAACTTTTTAATTTCATGTAATCAAAATTATCCATTATATTTCCTGTAATCCTCTATTTAGTTTGGTCACAAACTCTTTGCAATATAGATTAAAACCTGATATTATATTTATATATTCTATATAGTTATATATTAATATATAATATTAAAATATTTCATATTTTCTTTTATTGATTCTCTTGATATTCTGACATTTTGTTATTCCAGATGAATTGTTGTTACTTTTTCAACAAGTATAAATTAATTGATTGGTATGGCACTGAATAATTTTTGTAGAATTGCCATTTTTGTTATATTGGCTCGGCCTACTCCTGAGCAATTCACTTTTCTCCAATTGTTTAGATCTGTCTTTATTCATGTGATGTGTTTTGTAATTGTATTCACATAGTCCCTGGGTTTGTCTTGGCAGATAGACTCTCAAGTATTTTATATCATTTGCAATTAATTTAAATGGCATTTCTCTTTCTCTTTCTGCTGGATCATGTAGGAAATATAGAGAGATGCTGATAGTTTATGTGGACTTATTTTATATTCCTTTTTTTTTTTTTTGGCTTTTTTTGGGGAGGGCAATTGGGGTTAAGTGACTTGCCCAAGGTCACACAACTAGTTTTTTGTGTGTTAAGCATCTAAGGCTGGATTTGAATTCAGGTCCTCCTGACTCCAGGGCCAGTGCTCTATTCACTACACCACCTAGCTGCCCGGCTTATTTTATATTCCTCAACTATGGTAAGGTTCGTTGTTTCAACTATTTTTTAGTTGATTCCCTAGGGTTCTCTAAGTATACAATCATATGAAAAGTAAAGTTTTTGTTTTCTTATTGCCTATTCTTATTCTTTCAATGTCTTTTTGTCTCATTGCTACAAGTAGCATTTCTAGTACAATACTGAATGATAGAGGTAATACTGAACATCCTAGCTCCATCCCTAATCTTATTAGGAAGGCTTATAGCTTATCTGCATTACAGATAATACTTGCTGATAGCTTTAGATAGATATCATTTATTTTAAGAAAACCTTTTATTTCTTTGCTTTTTAGTACATTTAATAGGAACAGTTGCTATATTTTGTCAAAATCTTTTTCTGTATCTACTGGGGCAATGATGAGATTCTTGTTACTATTTTTGTCAATTATGATTATACGTTACCTAATACTGAACTACTTCTGCATTCCTTGGTATAAATCCCTTTGAGCATAGTATGTGATCTTTGTGATATACTGCTGTAATCTTCTTGCTAATATTTTATTTTGATGTATCAATATTCATTAGAGAAATTGGCCTAGTCTTATTTCTCTTCTCTCTGCTTTAACCATATTTGTGTCATAAAAGGAATTTGGTAGAAGTCCTTTACCTATTTTTCCAAATAGTTTATATAGTATTAGAATTAATAACTCTTGGGGAGGCGAGGTGGCGAAGTGTATAGAGCACTGGCCCTGGAGTCAGGCGGACCTGAGTTCAAATCTGGCCTCAGGCACTTAGCACTTACTAGTCATGTGATGTAGGGCAAGTCACTTAACCCCAATTGCCCTGCCTTCCCCCTCCAAAAAAGTAAAGTAAATAAATTAAAAACAATTTTTTAAAAAAATTAATAACTCTTTAAATGTTTAGTAGAAGTTACTTGTAAAAATCCATTTGGTCCTAGAGATTTTCTTAAGGATTCATTATGGTTTGTTCAATTTCTTTTTCTAAGGGAGGGTTATTAAAGTATTCTATTTCCTCTCCTGTTAATCTGGGCGATTTGTTTTTGTAATTATTCATCCATTTCACTTAGATTGTCAATTTAATTGGCATATAATTGGGCAAAATAACTCCTAATAATCTCTTTAATTTTATCTTCATTGTTGGCACATTCTTTTTTCATTTTTGATACTGGTAACTTGGTATTTTTAAAATCAAATTCACCAGTATCTTATCCACTTTATTGGTTTATATAATCAGCTCCTAGTTTTATTAGTTCAATCTTTGTAACTTTCACTTTTATTCATCTCTCCTTTGATTTTCATTTTGGTGTTTAATTGAATATTTGAAATTTGTTTTTCTATTTTGGTGTTTAATTGGAGATTTTTTATTTTTTCTTTTTCTAGTGGGGTTTTTAAAAACTGTATGCCCAATTCATTGATCTGCTCCTTTTTACTGATGTCAGAGTTGAGAGATTTAAATTCTCTCCAAGTACTGTTCTGGCTGCATACCACAAATTTTGGTATGGTATCTCATTATTGTCATTATCTTTAATGAAATTGTTGTTTGTATGAGTTGTTCTTTGACCTACTCATTCTTTAGGATTAGATTTAGTTTACAATTTTTTAAAAATCTCTGTTTACAAGGGTAACTGAATGTAATTTTTTAAATTTTGCATTACAGTACCAAAGAGGTGCATTTAATATTCCTGCTTTTCTGCATTGGTCTGTGATGTACTTAATGCCTTAGTACATGACCAACTTTTGTGAAGGTATCATGTACAGCTGAAGAAAGGTATACTTTTTTGTTCCCATTCAATTTTCTCCACAGGTCTATCTTTAACTTTTCTAAAATTCCATTCATCTCCTTAACTTTTTTTGTTTATTTTATGGTTAGATTTATCTCATTCTGAAAGGGGAAAGTTGAGATCCCCACTAGTATAGTTTTATTGTTTATTTCATCTTGTAACTCATTTAATCTTGCCATTAAGAATTTAGGTGTCATGCCACTTGGTGCATATGTTTACTGTTTATATTACTTCACTGTCTATGGTACCTGTTAGCAAAATGTAGTTACCTTGATTATCTCTCTTAATTAGGTCTATTTTTTGCTTTTGCTTTGTCTGAAATCATGATTGCTATCTGTCACTTTACCTCAGCTAAATCATAATAGATTCTGCTTTAGCCCCTTATTTTAACTGTGTATATCTTTCTCTTTCAAGTGTGTTTCTTATAAATGACATTGTTAGATTCTGGTTTCTAATCCATTCTGCTATCTGCTTCCATCTTATGGTAAATTAATCCCATTCACATTCAGAGTTACAATTACTATGCATTTCCCTTCTCCTATTTCTCTTTCCCATCCTTTTTTTTTTTAACCATGTACCTCCTTAAAATTTTATTTTGCTTTTGATCATTGCCTCCCCATTTATCAGCCCCTCCCCCCCCACTGGATGTGTACCTATATTCTCTCTTTGAATACATTCCAATGTGAAGCTCAAACATTAACCACCCCTTTATCCTCTACTGTAAAAGTTCTTCCCCTTTTATGTGAGATAATTTCCCTTGTTTTCCCTCTCCCTTCCCCCTTCTCCCAATGCATCCCTCTTTCATTTTGTTTGAGATCATCCTTAATATACTCAGCTCAATCCTGTGCCCTCCACAGACTCCATCTACCTGCCTTAATAATGATAGTTTTAGGAGTTATGTGTATCATCTTCCAATATAAGAATGTAAAAAGTTTAACCTTATTAAGTCTGTTATGATTTCTCTGCCATATTTACCTTTTTTATGCTTGAGTCTTGTGTTTCAATGTCAAATTTTCCATTCACTCTATCTAGTCTTTTCATGAGGAGTACTTTGAAGTTCCCTATTTCATTAAATATACATTTCCCCTCCTGCCTCTCCCCTACCCCTGCCAAGATAGATTATACTCAGTATTGCTAGATAGTTTATTCTTGGTTGTAATCCTAGCTCATTTATCCTCTGGAATGATATTCCAAGCTCTCTTATCCTTTAACATGGAAGCTACATGTCTTGATTGTGACTCCACAATATTTGAAGGCTTTCTTTCTGGCTGCAATATTTTCTCCTTGACTTGAGAGCTCTGGAATTTGACTATAATATTTTTGAGAGTTTTCATTTTGAGATCTCTTTCAAGTGTTCATTAGTAGATTCTTTCGATTTCTATGTTACACTCTGGTTCCCAGATAATAAGGCAGTTTTCCTTCATAATTTCTTGAAATGTAATGTCTAGGCTCTTTTTTTAATCATGGTTTTCAGGTAGTCCAATAATTCTTAAAATTATCTCCCCTTAAGAATATAACCTCTTTTTGACCAGGTGTCCAATTCCCTTTCTGCATCTGGGCTGAGAGCTCCTAAAGGCCTCTGAGGTCTACTTCTGGTATTGCCTCTGCACACAGCCAGCCCATTGTCACAGAGCTTTCCTGCCAACTTTCTAAATTATCTTAGGCTGGAAAAATATTTTACCTTGACCTATTGTTGGCTATGGTGCACCAGAATTCAATTTGACATAATATTTTAAAGTTGTCTGGAGGAGAATATGAGGGTTGAGCTGGGTTGCTGCCTCTACTCTGCTATCTTAAATAAGTTCATTTTAAAATCAAATAATCCTTCATTTTGCTAAGAATGGAAGGAATCAAAATCCTAAATGGCCCTTCAATTAAGTCAGTAAGCAAAAATTGGTAAAATGATAGCATCTGAAAATGATGGTCATTGCCCATCTCCCCCTCCCTATCATATTCATTTTTTTCCTCCTCTTCCCTCCTTCATAAACATACCTTAGACCTGCCAATGACAACCAGTGTTATTCATTGGCTTGGTTTTGCATCTCTGCATGCTAAAGAAATTGCTGGTCCCTGTTCTAAGCAGAGGAGGGTTGTAACTAGACACAAACATTGAGGCAACAGCAAATACTGGACTCTGACAAGATGTTTAACTGTGTTAGTTCTGTTTAAAAACCTCAATTACAGAAAAGCACAGAATCAAGGATTCATAAAATTAATTCTTTATGGGAAGAAATAACAAAAGGGATCTGAAATCAAGATAGGATCAATTCAAAATATAAAAAACAATATTGGATAAATCCCTGTACCCATATCATGAAAAAGGCATTTCTTTTGTGGGATTAGATTCTTAACTTTTAGAATAACAGTAGTACTGAAAAATTACAGTCTGTTTCCACAATGTCAATTGGACAAGAATTCTTTTTTTTTATTTTGATACAATTTGAAATATACCTGATTTTTTGAACAGCTTGTCATATAAAATTTTGCAACAATAAAGTGCAAATTTTCCATTGATATGATAATGTTAACTAGAATCATACTCATTTGTATAAACAATCTTAAAAATCAAATTTTGAAATTACTTAGCAATCTAAAAATAACTCTCTTGTCCAGCTGCAGGTATATGTGTGTATATGTAATAATAATTCTCATCAGGAGTGTAGATATAAAGTCCAGAGGAATTTCACAATAACATGTCTCAAAATTCCCTGCCAAAAATGGAGAAAGGCATATTCTGACAGCAGGGAAAGTAAGCCAAAAAGCAAGCCATGCTTTCCTGTTAAAGTAAATAAGGAGAAATACACATGAAACATTTTCAATTCATTGTATCAAAAAAATATGCACAGTATCACTTAAATAAGAACTTTTTAGCTAGAATAAAAATGCTGACAATTACACTGTATAAAATCTTACAACCAAGTTCATTATAGTGGCACCCTGGACTCTGGAAAGGGATGTCAGCTAAGTACAAGTTCTAATGGCTCCTAACAAGATGATGGGCCACATAAGTCTCATTTGACACTTTCCCTAGCAAGGTTTAAAGATACTTAATTTCACTAAGTTAGTGAACCTTGAGGAATGTTTCCTCTAGTGGGTCTGCAAACTATGTTGCTTAAGAAGGCCCACACTAATCAAATCACAGACCCTTCAAATGCCAAAATATGAAAAAGAAACCAAGATTTTATACCACTACCCTCTATAAGGAGTGGGGGGAAGAAGAAAGCTAGATCAGGAGAGAGAGAAAAACAGAGACATCAGAAAAGGGGGGAAATCAGTCTTATTGTTTTTGTCTACAGAAAAGGGAGATGTTCATAGGATAACTGTGGGTACAACCACATCCTGAGTTTTGTTAGGGGCTTTTTGCCTTTTTTTTTTTTAACAGCACCAAGAGCCACCGCCATCCAGATCAAACAACAGAGATTCTTCTCCCAGCCTAGACCCATGCCAACCCTGAATTCTCATATTTATTTTATTGTTGTTGGAGAGAAGAGACTGAGGGATCAAGAGGAGGTGGGTCATTACAGAATGACTGGCAGAACTTTGCTAGTCAATTAAACCTACCATATGCTATAGCTCATTTTAACTAGATTTTAATCTGATTAAAGGCTGACTAAATTATGGATTAAGTAGCTTTTATCCAACCAGTGTTTGTATAACTGAAGAAAAGCATTTAACCCAAAAGAATATAATTAGTTTGAATATTCTACTAAGAATTCTAGTGTACAGTGTAACTTTTTCCATAAAGATTTCCCACCTTATCCAAATAATAGCTTTCCTGAATGTCTACCGCTCAAATGTTTCATCATATACTGCCTTCAGTTCTCAATTCAACTAATACCGAGCACTTATTGAGCAAAACCTTTGATCTATTTTTAACTGTGGTTAAAAATGCTGCAGCTCTTCATGTGTTTGTACTTCTCTCTGTTCAGACAGTTTTTCTATGAAGAGTTATACTCCATCAGTGGTATGGTCACAAAAGATTATCTTGATTGAATAAATGTAAATGAAGATGTATGGTATAATACTTATCCTTAAAAAGCAAAGCACAACATATAGGAACTTTAATGAACAATATTAAGCTAATATATATTAATATTAAACTAGCTTTTAAAAGATAGAATTCATTGGGGCAGCTAGGTGGCACAGTGAATAGAGCACCAGCCCTGGAGTCAGGAGTTCAAATCTAGCCTTAGACACTTAACACAAAAATTAGCTGTGTGACCTTGGGCAAGTCACTTAACCCCAATTGCCCTCAAAAAAAAAATATCGAATTCACTAATGGAAAAGTTCAAATGGACTTCCACCTGTTACCTTCATGGAGATTCATTCACCATATGTTTAGTTTGCTTTTTATTTACTCTGAAGTTATAATTAATACTCTCCCAAAACTCCATTACTATGCTTATCCTAAATCTCAGATTATCTTTATGCTTGAAGTAAGTCACTCCTATGAAACAATCGGGTATTACCATCTAGATAGAACTTAACCAATTAAACAGTAATGTTTTAAAAAATATGGGTAGGAGTAGACAGTCATAGAAAGTCATTTCTTTATTACATTTACAACAAGGTGGTATAATAACAAATCTCAGGGATTGGGTGACAGGTGGAAAGGAAGAATAATAGCTTTCATTACTGCAACTTCCATTGCTTGCTCCAACTATCTGGATACCAAAGCAGACTGGGTTGTAATGGCAAGAGTTTAAGCTGTGGGAATTGATTTTCTGCCACTAGTAACATTTACAGTAATATGTAGAGTTAATTCTATAGTTATGGCCTCTTCTGCCTTCTGGTGATAAGTGAATAAATGTTGATAAAAGTGACGGGAAACTGTTACCAGATAAAGAAGATGAAAGCTAATTAGGGCTGCAGAACTGTTTCATAATTGAAGAGGGGTAAGATAGTGTGGCCCTTTGGTTTTTGGAACACCCACCTCCTTCAAGAGGCCTTTCCTGATAGATACCCTTAGTGCTATTCTCCCTACCCGTCCCCCCATCACTGTATATTTTATATATATTCTGTTTCCTAATCAATGAAAATATTGCATATCCCTCTAGTAGAATACTTAAGGATGGGGGGGGGGGGGGCTGTCCTTTTTCCATCTGCATCCCCAGTACCTTGCATAGTACCTGCCACAGGGCAGGAATTTAATAAAGCTTAGTTGACTGATTTTGTTAATTGATTTTTTTGTTTGTTTCTTATTGTACTTGAGGTGGTGTAAAGAAAACTGAGTTTAGTTGGAAGTTTTCACATCACCAGGACATCATTTCATTCCCAAGGAGGTCAGAGAGGGAGGGAAAGTTCCTACATAATTAACTATTATGGATACTTACAGAAGCACCTTTTTCATCAAAGAACTAGAAAGAAAGAAGGTACATATCAATTGAAAAATGGCTGAACAAACTGTTGTATATGACTGTAGAAAATATTACTGTGCCTTAAGAATTCAGAGAAACTTGGGAATAGAGTAAAATGCGAAAAATAAGGAAAAATATTTAACACAATAACCACAAAAATGCAAAGGAAAAAATAGGCCATCAGATCTCTTATCAATGCAGCAACTAATGGTGACTTCTGAGAACTGATGAAGGTGGAGTTTGCTTTTCTTGTCTCAACAGGGAAATAGTGGACTATAGGTGAGGAATGGTGAATTTTAAGAATGGAATGAAGAGTGGGTGTTTAAGCCTAGTCTGTATGCTTAACTACTCAATTTCAATGGTAGGTTAGGTCACTGCAAAGTAACATCAGAGGAAAAAAAAGAAAAAAGCATTGAAAAAACATCTTTTAGAAGAAAGGTTTTTACAGGAATTAAAGTATAATTGTTGTTCTGGGGGCTAATGACCTTCTTTTTCTCAGTAATCAAACAAACCTTTAAAGAAAGTAATATTTTATGCATAAACATCTAAAGGTTAGTGCTTAAATGGGGTTGCTGTGACAGTTTACCAGCAAAATTGCTTTTACATCAGTCTTTATGAAGATTTCAGTCTTTTGCCTTACTACAAGAGATCTCCCAGTATAGGCTAGATGATTTGTCATTTTTTTTTCAGGTAGAGGTCAAACTAGAAGACATCTTAGGTCCCTCCCAATGCTGAATTTTATAATTCCAAAGGATATGTATTTTTGTAAATAAGTTTGTAAAGGTATTTGTTGCTAGTTGTCTTCAGACAAAAGAGTTATCAGTTGTTTTTAAAGTATGTGTACTGTTTTTCAGACACAATATCCAATAGCTTATAGAGTTCCCTCTTTATCTACAAGTGACACCAGTGATTCACACCTTTTAAAAATCACCTCTTTCATGACTTTTCCCAATTTCTCTCATTTACCTATACATTTATTTGCTTCCCATTCTTCACCCTAAAAGTTGCCTCTCTTCATAATCAATTAATCTATATTGTTAATCTATCATCTCCATGTAGAAATTGAACAAATTCCCATCTCCAGCTTTGATCTCTCTAGGTTTCCAAACTCTCTTCCAGGCATCTCCACCTACATGCCCAACTAACTAACACCACAATTTTAACATGTCCCTAACCTAATCCAACACTTCCCTAAAAATCGTCTTTGGTCACCATACCACAACTCGTGAAGTCACCCAGACTTGAAACTTCTGACTTTTCCCCTTGCCTAGAACAACATCCAATCAAAAAGCTGTCCTAAACAGTTCTGAAATCTTTCTCCAATCCTTCCTATCTCCTTTCCACTCCAACTGCAAGTCAAATGAGTTTAGATACTCATCACTTGCTACTTCAACTGCTGAAATTACCTTCTTTTCCTCCAAATCTTCATGTTCCAGACAGATTAAATCTCTGAGGGAGTTGTTTTTCTGACTGGCTCTCCACAAGTTATCAGATAGAGCCCTAACTGCTTAGTCTGGCATTTAATGCTTTTGGTTTGGCCCTAATACGCTGTTCTAGCCTTATTCCTATTACTCCTCTTCACGAAGCCTACCTTTTCAGGCAACCTAGCAGGATACTCACCCCCATGCCCCCTGCTTTTTAACTTTTTAACTTTTACTTGTTACCCCCTTTGCTCAGAGTTCCATTTTCAAAAACCCTACACATTTCAAAAAATAGCTCAACATGACCCATTCAGATTACCCCATTCCCCATTCCAGAACATCCTTTCCTTCCATCACCATTAGGTCATTTCTTCTGCCTTTGAATTCCCACTGAATTTGACGCCCTTGTTGCACTTCTTCATCAGAGACGGTAAACTGTTTCCTACAGCATCTCGTGCTTAAGAAAGGCCTTAACCCACAGACGAGACGCTCACCAAGTGTTTGTTTAACAGAAAGCAACAATAAACCTAAAATCACTGTTGACACTGAAAAATACGTGGTGCCCTTCCAACGGGCTACTTTTGAATGTCACATTCAACAAGGCAAGTGGCCACCCCGCGGCGGCGCAGGCGCCCGAGGGGCTCCCTTTACTCTCCAGGTGGGCAGCTCACGTCCCTTCTTAACTGCGACAGAGAACTCGAAATGGCCAGGATCGCGTCGGTCTGCCGCGGAGCTGTCGGGAGACCTCGGCTTTCCAGGATCAAGGCCGCGACGCGAAAGCCAAGACCAGCCGCGGGGTGCCCCTGGGCACCGCCCGGGCACGGGCCGCGGGCTCCGGTCCCTGCGCTTTCCTCCCCGAAGATCCGCTCGGACGGAGCCCGCGGCCCACAGCGGGTGAGGGGCCCCCCGCTGTCTTAGCCGTCCGGGGCCGGCTGCCGAGGTCAGGCTGAAAAGCCCGGAGGGCCGGACCGCCCTGCAGCCCCGCCCCCGCCGCCCCGGCGCCCGTTTCTCGCCCCGCCCCCGCGCCCTCGCGACGCGCCCGCCCCCACCGCCGCCCGCTCCCCAGAGGTGGGGGGCGCGGGACGCCCAGACCCGTTTTTTGGCGCGCGGCTGTGACGTCGGCTCCCTGACAGCCGCCTCCGCAGCTGCCGCCGGCCCAGGAAGCCACCCCAGCATTTTAAAATCCTCCCCGCCCCGCCCCGTTCCATTCCCGCGGTCCGGGGCGCTGGGAGGAGACTCCGAGCCGCTCCACCCGGCCTTCCGTCTCCCCACCCCAAGTGTCAGGCAGGGCAAGCTGGGGGTGAGGACGGGGCTCCCCCGCGCCCGGTCCTCAGGCTCCGTCCGCTCTTACCTACGCAGGCATCGGTTGCCCGTTAACGGGTCCGAAGCTGCCCCCGTTCGTTCCTCCTCCCGACACACCCCCTCCTTCCTCCCGGGTCTCGGGGAGACTCACCCTCAGGTGGCTGCTGTCCGGGCTGCCCGCCTCCTCCTCCTCTTCTCCTCCCGAGACTGCGGTGGCCACCACGGTGGAGGCCGGTACCCCCCGGCCCCGGAGCGGCTGCTGGGTGCCGAGGGAGGAAGAGGCGGGGGAGGTGGCCACGACCGAGGCTCCGCAGCAGCCGCCCCCGCCGGGCCCCCCGGGGCTCAGCGTCACATTGTGCGCGTTTTCGCCCCAGCGCCAAGGGTACACCATGAAGTCACTGAAGCCCGGGCTGGTTGGGATGAGCGGCGGCGGCGGCTCCTGCTCGCTGCTCCGCTTGGGCTTGATAGGGGTCGTCTTGATGACCGACACCAGGACCCGTTTGGGGGAATCATGGCAAAAGATGACTGGGGGTGGCGGCGGCTGCTGCTGGAGCAGCGGGGACTGATTCTCCGCCATAGCTGCCTCGATGCCCCGAATCATCCCCTCCTCTCCAACCAGCCCCCCAAGTCCCCGCGACTCGCACACACGCCCGCCCCGGGTCCCTCTCGATCGCTGAGCTTCACACCCTTGGCGGTGACTGCGGGGCCACAATCGCACGGTCTTTCCTTCCCGGCTAAGTAGAGCCACGGGAAGGCTCGGGGTGTCTGCGGCAACCGGTCGCCGCTCCAGCCCCAGCAGAGCTTTCCCCGCTGAATCTGACACTAGAAGAGCCGCAGACTCATCGCGGGGGAGGAGAAAGTGACGGCGGCGGCCGCGGCGACGACTCCCGGGATCCCTCCGGTAGCTGTTGAAGAGGGGCAGATTTCGCCGATCAGGAGTTCGGGATCCTGGATAGAAGCCGCGGCAGAAGAGGAAGCCCTGCCAGGATTGCCCTCCTTCTCCCGGTATCCCCCCGCAGCAGCGGGGTGGAAGGGAAGCGCAGTCAGCTCAGACTCCTCTCGAAGCCCCGAAGTGACAATAAAGCCAAACTCACCAGCCCTGGAAAATAACAACCTGCCGCTACCACCGACGTCCCAGCTCCGGCTTTTCCCGCGTTACATTTCGCGCCTGGGCGGAACCAATCACTGTAAGACTCCAGGACCCAATCGGCTCCGGGCTGAGTGACAGGCCTTTCCAGCCAATGTCAAGCCCCGAAGCTTTCCCGGTGGAGCGGGGCGAAGATAGAGGAGGGCCTGGGGGAGCGCGCGCGATTGGTCTGTGCTTTGCTATTGGCTACTGCTCTTAATTTTGTCCTCAGCCTCGGGCCAACAAGGTTCGAAACTTTGGGGGAGCGCGCGGCCCTCAATGACCCGCCCCTACGGAAGCCCCACCCTTTTCTTGCCTCCGGTTCTGTTTGTCTAGTTTTGGGCCGCGCGAGCGGAGAGAGGATGGGCCAGGAGCAAGGTGGTGATTGGTTAACTCTGATGGAAAAAGGTGGAGTCCGGGTGGAAAGAGCGAGACGGTTGTACCCAGTTGGCTCTAACCCGCGCGCCGAGGACCCCGCCCAGCCTACCGCCAGTAGCTGTTGTGCGAGCCGTTCGCGCGCGAACGGTCTGCGTCTCGTGCTCTGTTTAAAGGGACAGAAGCAATAAGGGTGATGGAATCCTTTCTTTTGGCTTCGGTCCCGTCCCTGCCCCGCCCCAAACTCCGCTCTTCCGCAGCCTGCCATACGACGGGCTTCCTCCTTGTCTCTCTAGGAGAGCTGGGTTTAATCCTTAGAGAGATCCCCGGGCTGCGGTCAACGAAGAAGGCGTCAGCTAGCGGCCGGCCACCCGCTTGCTTTGGAAGGTCTCCTGGTTTACCGGGCTGGTTCCGTGCTCGAGGCCACGCTCTTGCCGGACCTCAGGGAACGCCCCGTCAGTACCGAGGACAAACCCCTCGTTTTCCAAACTGGGTGCAGTCTGTCTAACCTTAGCATTTCACTTGCATCATCTAAACACTTCCCAGCTGTTCACTTGACTTTCCAGATCGCGCCTTTTACACAGTCACTACCCGAATCCGTGATTTTTACAACCTTTCTCCCCCGGATAGTAGTTTGATAGCTGGGGAGGGAGGGGGGAGAGAGGGGAGAGCGGTGAGAAACTTCAGTGAGGAGAGGAGGCGACTCTCCTTCAAGCACTCCTCACGCTGAAACTGCCCTCCTGAAGGTTTCCGGAGCGTGACGCGTCCAGCGCCCGCGCCTTTGCACAGGCTGTCCTCAGCTCTGAAATGTATTCCTGTCTCTCCTCCTAACCATCCTTCCAAAATAAGGCTCAGGTGCTACAGGAGAGAGAGGACTTCTAGTCTCACTAAAACTACATAGCCTGTTCTCTTAGCTCTAGGCGTTGCGAGGTAAACCTCTTCACAACACAGGGCGGCTGCAACTCTCTAGCTTGCTTGGCCTCCCTTGGTACTTTGGCCTCTTTGGGGACAACCTTGGCATTGTCAAATGAATATGGTTTTATTAGCAGAAATATTAAAGAAGGACCATGGGATATTTCCATCTGACTTAGAGCTGAAATCTCATATACATACATATATATCCATATTTATCTACCTATAGCTATCTATAGCTATATAAATATATATCGATATATATTTCACTCTGTTAGAATGTGAGCTCCTTGAGATCAAACACTATCTTGGTTTTCTGTTTGTATTTTCAGTGCTTAGTAGAGTTTTTAATGTTTTGTTTTGCTTTGTTTTTTTCATTCATTCATTCGGGCAGTGAACAAAGCCAAAACACAAAGGCAATTCTCCTTGAAATCAATTAATCATGCTCTACACTAAGCAAGTACTTTGTATTTAGTTACAAAGATGAAAGTATAACAGTCCCTGCAATCAAAACGCTTACATTCTAACTAAAGAGACAACACATCCATAAGGAGCCATATGCACAATATATACAAAGCAGATACAAGGTAACCTTGGAGGGGAAAGCAATAGTAACTAGGGAAGCAAGAAAGATCTTGTGTAGAAAGTAGTGCTTCATCTGAAGGAAATCAGGCTTTTAAAGAGAGAATTAAGGTATGCGAGCATTCCAGGAACAAGAGACAGCTGATGCAAAGGCAGAGTAGCTATAGTGTCATTTGTGAGGAGTGCTAAGAATACCAGTTATGACTGGGTTGTAAATGGTTTGGAGAGGAGTAATGTGTAAAAAGGGATAGAAAGGTAGGATGTAGCCAGCTTATGAAGAATTTTAAATACTAAACAGGGGAGTTTATATCTGATACTAAAGGCAATAGATAGCAACCAGAGTTTATTGACATAGTCAGAAATGCACTTGGGGAAAATTACTTTGGTAGCTGCATAAAAGATGGATTGGAGAGAGTAGAAACTAGAGGCAGGAAGATCAATTAGGAGGCTAGTGGAACAGTCCAGGTGAAAGGTGATAAGAGACAGAACTGGTAGCTGTATGAGTAGAAAGAGGAGAGATATGTAAGAGATGTTATATAATAACATTTGGCAACTGATTAGCTATATAGGGTGAGAGCTGAGGAGACAAAGATGACACAAAGGTCTCAAACCTGGTAACTGAAAAGGGTGTTGTTCAGTCACATCTGACTGTCCATGGCACTATTTTGGGGCTTTCTTGGAAAGATACTGGAGTGATTTACCATTTACTTTCCCAGGTCATTTTACAGATGAGAAACCAAGGCAAACAAGATTAAGTGACTTGCAATAATGCCAATTGAGGCAGCACACTGTAGTGCCAATGCAATATTTATAGCACCCACTATCACTATAAATATACCTGCATAGTGCTCAATCACAAAATATAACAGACTCTCCATATAGAAGACAGAAGCAAAACATTTATTCAGACACCAGAAAACCATATACCAACACCAGGAAACCAAATCTATCATAGCAACATAGAAGTTAATGTATTAAAATGTAGCAGAGAGCCACATTACCTTTAGCCTTCCCACAAACCAATATTTGAACAATATTTACTCACAAGCCTATCTATCTCCTTCAGAAACAAATTCTCCTCCCAACTATCTAGCAGGCTCTGATTGCCAGCTATGGGCTCTGCTCCACCCTTCAGCAAACTCCTCCCACCACATACTCCATGTGATTATATTCAGCTTATTAGGGGGCAGAGTTTATTTTCAAAGCTGGGAAAGTCTTCAAATTCCTTTAGCCTTATTAAGGGGCAGATCTTCAAATTCCCTCTACCATTGCACACACCTGGGGGCTACTGGAGTGGATAATTTTAAGGGTCTAATCACAAGATATAAGAAGCACTCTATTCAAAACTAAATCTTATTCAAGAGACTAAAGCATTCACAATTCATAACAAGATAACAACTTATTACCAAGGTGTTCATATGGCCTTAAACAAAACATAGCATTCAGTATATCATTGGATTCAATATGGAACATGGCACACAGCACATATGTCATTAAATGGGAGAGTTCAAATAGAGAACAGTCACGATGTGGGTGATAACTAAGAATGAAGGCTTGGCCTCTGCTCTCTTTCGAATTCTGCTCCCTCTATTTAAATGCATGTCTTTGTTAGTCCCATACCGAAGTCCTATACCGAGGTCTTAAACTGTTGTGAAGGTAACCTTTGGTTCTAGAAGATTGCCATTTCAGTTCAGGTCCTCAAAGCTCCCAACAAGCTGGAAGAGCTTGGAGGATGGTCTCAGTGAAGGGTATATGTCTGTTTTCCCAAAACTCCCTAGCTAAATTTGGAAGAACCCATCACCAAGAAGACTGCAATCTGATGGATGTGTTTAGATAGAATCTAAAATATTCCATAATCTATTATATAATTGTTGCTGTTCAGTTCCTTCAGTCAAATCCAACTCTTCAGGACCCCATTTTTAAAGGTTTTGTTGACAAAGATACTGGAGTGGTTTGCCATTTCCTTCTCCAGTTCATTTTTCAGATGAGGAAGCTAAGGCAAACAGGATTAAGTGATTTACCCAGGGTCACACAGCTAATAGGTGTCAGAGGCCAGATTTAAATTCTTGTCTTCCTGGCTTCAGGTCTGGCACTACATCTATTATGCCACCTAGCTACCCTCTATGATATAATCAATTAAATCATGGATGGTTTGTGATTTGCATTGGTAGAAAGTATCTATACAACAGAAGAGGCAGGCAACTATAGGAAACAGGTGGTATATAGGAAAATTTTCCTTTATCCTTAGCATTGATGATGGATGCCTTGTACTAACAATTATTTGTTATATTTTATGTATTAAGTATAAGTACTTAAGAGAAAGTATACTTCTACTCAAATATAGTGTTCTGAACTATAATCCATATACATTTTGTGCTTCCCTCTCCTTCCCCTGCCCTTGGAGATATACATTGAACTTGGAGTGAGAAAAACTGGGTTCAACTGCTGACTTTGTGACCTTGGTCATGTCACTCTTCCCATTGAATGTTTTCTTGCCATCATGTAAAATGGAGAAATGGTTGTAAACAAGGTTTTTTGAAGGGGAACATTTCTGTATAATATAAAGTTTACAAATGCAAATGTCTGCTTTTATTATTCAATATTTTAAAATTCTATGGTTTCATGTGTATAGGATTCAGGGGTGGGGAACCTATGACCTCAAGGCCACATGTGGCATCCTAGATACCTGGGTGTGGCCTTTTGAGTGAGTCCAAGTTTTACAGAACAAATCCTTTTATTAAGGGGATTTGTTCTGTGAAGTTTGGATTCAGTCAGTCAAAGAGCTGCACGTGGGGACCTAGAGGGCCACATGTGACCTTTAGGCCACAGGTTCCCCACCCCCTGGACTACTTTGTCCACCAAGCAAAAATTTCAGTATGGCTAAGTTAGCAATAATGCAAAGTTGTAGCAGCAGAAAAAAATCATTACCTACTGGCTAACCTCCAGGCAAGAATCTCTTCACATTTTTTAGAACAGTCCGTAGGCAATAATAGAAAAACGACTATATTAATAGCTGATAGCTGTACAGTGCTTTAAGGTTTGCAAAGCACTGGCCATATTTTATCTCATTTAATCCACATTACAAACCTATAAGGTAGATACTGCAGATATTATTCCTGTTTTACAGGTTCATCATTGTTGTGGCCTGCCCATCAGCATCCAGTGTCAAAGGAAAGAGTCATTCTCATGTTTTTCTGAAATCAAGTCCAACATTCTGTCATACCATGCTAACCTGACAGACCCAGTCACTGAGCCCATATTCGAAGCCTTTCCATCTTGGTGAAACATGCTGGACTTTGTGTCCCACTGACACAGCTTTCGAGGACCCACAGTGAGTAATAAGTAGACCTTTGGTAGAGGGGGCTATTATTTGACTGTAATTCATCTACGTGGTCTGACAATATGCTCATTTTTTCCTCATACCATTGCCTCTAATGTCCTCAATATAGCAGGGAAATACGAATTATGCAGTTTTCCCATGTGTTTCCTGCTTTTACATCTTTCCTAATGTGGTTTCCTATGATAACACCCTACCCACCTCCACCGCTAACATCCTACCCCTCCTCTAAGACAAAACTCCAACTTCACCTCCTTCAGGAAGCTTTCTTTAATCCTCTCTCAATTAAAACAAATTTCTCCCTCATCTGATCTCAGTACTTTTTACTCCTCATACAATTACCACACTTTAATCTGTATTGTACTTACCTATGCGTCCAAAACCAAATGTGTTTCATTTTCCCCTACTAGATTATAAACTTAAAAGTAGGGTCCATGTGTTTGTTATTTACCTTTGGCTCTCCCCCAAAATCTGGCACAGTATTTTGTTATGTAGTAGACACATAATAATATACTCTCTTAACCCTATTGGACCTTTACTAAGCACAACTACACAGCTAGGATTGTATCTGGGGGGCAGAGATACTATGTGATAGTTCTGTACCTAAATACAGGAGAATTCTAGATTATAGAATAGAATTTAGAAATATGGACAGAATATATCACTTCCCACAAAAGTGATTGGTTGATTCAAACCTTTAAAATGAACCCAGTAGACTGAAATACTAAAAATGTCTTCAGAGTGCTTTCACACAAAATCAAATTCCCATGAAATTCTAATATAGACAATGATCAATTGTGTTGCTTGTTTGTTTCTGCTACAACTTTCTTTCTGGAATGTGCTGGATCCAGACTGAACCACTCTGTGATGTATAATTGCTCACTTTTCAGTGTGAGCCTTTACAACTCAGAAATGAACAAATGCTATAATTTAGGTCCTGACTTTGTTGATTTCCCGACTTAAGAAATTGATAGAGGAAATATAATAGTGCAGATTAAACCTAAGAGTGTATCCTGTGCACACTATCGTTATTTTTTTTTCTGGAGAGCTGGTTGTCAAAAATTTATCATCACACCCTTCTTTTATATTCTTGTTGGGTATTAAAATAATACCATTATAATTAAAGTGAAACCAGTTAATCAACCAATCTAGTATGTCTTCAACTTGGATAAGGTTCTCAATAAAATAAAAACTAATACATGATTCCTCTCTTCAGTGTTCTTAATATCTGTTGAGAAGGAAAGACTATCATGAGGGTTTGCAACTTAGAATAATGGACTGACTTGGAGAAAGCCTTTGAGAGGCACCATGCTATAATGGAAAGAACATTGAACTTGGATTTAGGAAAACTGGTTTCTAGCATTGTGTTACTAACTAGATGTGTGGGTATAGATACTATAACTTCTTTTGGGCCCCTCATGCCTTATCTGTCAAAGGAGAGGACTAGAGCCTTTAAGGTCCAGATTTAAATGGTACCCCATTCACATTAGCTTTGTGGTCATGGGCAAGTCAATTAACCTACTTCAACTCATTGCCTAACTTATAAAATTATAATAGTAATAACACCTACTTCACAGGGTTATTTGAGGACCAAATGAGGTAATGGAAGTACAGGGATTTAGCAGGAGTATCTCTTAGAGTCCCTTGACATATGAAATGGGCTGGTTATTTTCCTTTAAAAGTATTGAAACTGACCTAGAGACTTAATTGGCTCAGAGGACTAAGGCTCAGGTTGTTGATATAGTTTCCTGCTTTTATTGAGTACAAAAAGTTATGAAGAGTTGTAGCTGAGCCATGAGGCTTCCAAATGGCAGATCTGCAGTATTGATCAGGAAGCTGTGCTTAACTGAATCTCCTGTACCCTTGATACTTCCCTGTTCCAAATGTCCTTTTATGGTATAGTTAAGTAAATCTCCTTTGTTTAACTGTTAAATAGACTACTAAACGCCTCATTTTTTACAGTCTCAAACTTGAGATACCATCTTGACCTTGTCAGCTGTGGCTTATTATATTACAGGTAATACATTACCACCATGTCATTAAAAGTCCAGTACACAGATCATCTGAATTCTGGAAAGAAATATTGACATAAATGTGTTACTACAGAGATAAGCTTCAGCCAGCTGGATCACAGATGGATGACAAGTACAAGAAGAACAGAAGCTGCCAGTAGTCCCCTTATTTACTTCTTCCAAGCCCCTAGTGGGTTCTTTCTGGCCCCATACTAGTTTACTTTGATACAAGTACTAGTATGCATGTGAGCATGATTCTTTGTCTACCAGACAATTTGAGGTTAAATTATTCCTATAATCATAATCAAAATCTCTTCTTTTAAGAAGAATTATTGGTGAGGCCTCCATTCTTCAAGTGTTCTTGAAGATATAAACGCACTAAGTACTCATGCAGCACATTCCTGAACTTATGGATATTCTTTTCTTAGTGTCAATCGGCCAGAATGCCCCAGCCTAGCTCATGGACAATTTTTTCTACACTCGTGACTAGTCATTTTCCACACACTCATGATTGGCCATTGGAGTAACAGATTTGGCAAATTGTCTCAGCAGCCTTAAACATAGGGGCAGGAAAGTCTATCATGAGCTATTGTTCATAAGTAACCCAAAGATGATATTGATAGGTGACATTGGGAGGTGCCAATTATTTCAGAATGAACAGTCTATTCAGCTTGGACAATTAATTGGTTGGTTGGTTGTTGTCGTTCATTTTTAAAGAGGACCAAAACAACATCACTATTTTAGAGTCAAGTTACAATGCATCTGACTGTGGCTGATCAAATGACTATGAGTTCAGAATGCTCTACCACAGGTCAGGCACAAATAGTCCATGTGAATATTTGGGGGGCAACTCTCTAAATTTGAGCATCTCATGTTTCTTTTGAGCTACTGTAGTTCTGCTTTGCCCATAGAGCATAGCACCTTCTCTGATGAGAGCGTGCCATGCTAGGCTATCCTGTGCCAGTGTCTCCCATGTCACACAATTCCAAAGTTTTTAAGAGAGACTTTGAGTGTCCTTGTATTGCTTTTTCTGACCATCATGTGAGCCTTTGCCCTCAGTGAGCTCTCCATAAAAGTCTTTTTTGCCAAGTGTACATCTGGCGTTTAAACAACATGGCTGGTCCATCAGAGATGCACTCTCTGCAGTGGAGTTTGAGTGCTTGGCAGTTTGGTTCCAGAAAGGAGCCTCCTGGTGGGTCTGCCTGCCTCAATACTCTTCCCACTCTAGTCCATCTTCCATTCATCCACAAAAGTGATTTTTCTAAATTACAGGTCTGATGCTATCTCTCCCTTCCCTAGCTACTTAATAAATCCCAGTGGACTCCCAATCATCTCCAGGATCAAATATGAAATCTTCTCTTCAGCATTCATTCAGAGGCCTTTATAACCTAGCCTTCTCCCGTCTTTCCTGTCTTCTTATACCATACTCTTTGACCTAGTGACTCTAGACTCCCTGTTGTTTCATAAACATGATACTCCATCTCTCAGCTCTGGCCATTTTCTCTGGCTGTTCCCCATGCCTGAAATGCTCTCTCCCTTCTCATCTCTACTCACTGGCTTCCCTGGCTTCCTTTAAGTCCCACCTGAAAACCCCTCTTTTACATGAGGTCTTTCCCCCTTATAATTATTTGCTATTTATTTGTTTTCCTGTTCTCTCTCCCATTAGATTGTGAGCCCCTTGATGGCAAGAACTATCTTTTACCTCTTGTTGTATACCCAGGACTTAGCACAGTTCCTGCTACATAGTAGGTACTCAATTTTTATTGACTAACTGACTATAGGATTGGCTTGTTTTTTCATTGAGAGACTCCAAAGGAAAGTATGGGAGAGTAAAGGTATTAGACTGACTACCAAACTTAAGGTCTGCTGAGCTGTTGTGTTGACCTTATTATCATATACCTGTGAAACCTGGACAATATATCAGCATCATGCCAAGAAACTGAATCACTTCCATTCAAACTGTCTTAGGAAGATTCTGAAGATCACCTGGCAGGATAAGATGTCAAACACTAAGGTCCTTTCTTGAACTAAACTGCCAAGCACTCACAGAGAGCATAACTCCGATGAGCTGGGCATGTTGTTTGAATGCCAAATGTATGATTGCCAAAAGACTGTTATGGAGAACTCACACAAGGGCAAGTGCTCACATGGTGGTCAGAAAAAAACAATACAAGGACACTCTCAAGGTCTCTCTTAAGAACTTTGGAATTGACTGTGTGAATTGGGAGACACTGGCACAGGATAGCCCAACATGGCATGCCCTCATCAGAGAAGGTGTTGTGCTCTATGGGCAAAGCAGAACTACAGTAGCTTAAAAGAAACATGAGATGCACAAATTTAGAGTCTCTACCCCCAAATGTTCACACAGACTATTTGTGCCTGACCTGTGATGGAGGACTCTGAACTCATATCAGTCTGATCAGCCACAGTCAGACACAGTGTAACTTGACTCTAACAGTGATATCACTTTGGTCCTCTTCGAGAATGAAGGACAGCAACCAACCAAACACAGGACTGGACATGGGTCTTAAAGGATGAGTAGGATTTCTATAGGCAGAGAAGAAATGGAAAATGGGTATTTCTGGCAGGAGAGTATGGTATAATAATGTTTATACAGTTAAAAAGGAAATCTGTGCCCTTACCTACTCTGTTTCCAATTATTAGTATTTCTTTTTACTTCTATTTTTAAATGAGCGATATCTATATTAACTTCTAGTTTAAAGTTGACAGTTACTAGAAATTTGAATTACTGGGAAATGACATGTTTTGAAATATGACTAATTTTAAAGGTAGCTAAAAATTAGTATGTGTAGTCAGATTTGTAAAACACAATTCTTGCTATCTAAATATCAAAAGATTAACTTGATGTTTGGGGTTGGGAGTGGGGGATTCCTTCCCTTCTAGCTCAGTGTTTTGATGTTTAGACTGTGATCAGCTAATTCAAATCTTTGATTCACCAATTATAATAATTAAGAAAATATGAATAATTTGCTGCTTGGAGGAAAGGGGAAGAGGAAACAATGGTATCTGGACACACCCAACCAGACACAACTCCTTTCTATATACATCAATATACATACAAAGATTTGGCCTCTTTCCTGCTGAAATCTATAAAGCTTACAAACAATTTCTTCCCTTAAATTAGCCTTTCCCTGAAGAGGCTTGATTCTCTTAGGCATTTTCACAGGAATTCCTCCCATCTCTGGGTTGGCCCTCTATCAGCTAGGTTCTGTATTCCTCTGGTAGGCGAAAGACCTTCCAGGGGTTGGGAGATCTAAAACTTTCCAACATACTCCTTATTCCCACACCTCTCATAGATTTTAAAATCCTTGCAATTGGACCTGATAGAAACATCATCATCATCATCATCATCATCACCACCACCACCATCATCACACCTACTGTATGGCCAGGCACTGTGATAATTGCTTTACAAATATTACTTTATTTGATACTCACGACAACTCTAAGAGGCAGGTGCTATCATTACTCCCACTTTATAGTTAAGGAAACTGAGACAAAAGTAAGTGACTTATCCAGGGTCACACAGATAGTGAATGTCTGAGGCTAGATTGTAATTTGAGTCTTCCTGACTATAAGGCCAGCACTCTATTCTACCACCCTACCTAGTTCTGTTTCTGTATTACAGAGGTCTAGTTAAGCCAAATTAGACCAAATATTCCAACACTAAAGATAAGCAAAGAAGGGGGTGGCTAGGTGGTGCAGTGCGTAGATCACTGGCCCTGGAGTCAGGAGGGACCTGGGTTCAGATCTGGCCTTAGACACTTAACACACACACACACACACACACACACACACAACCTAGCCATGTGACCATGGGCAAGTCACTTAACCCCAATTGCCCTCCAAAAAAAGCAAAAAAAAAAAAAAAAAGAAAAAATAAAAAAGGATAAGCAAAGAAGAAAAAAAAGTTTGTAATGCAGAATTTTCACACACATACCTCCCAATTCCCCTTTTAAACCTTTTGTTTAATGACGACTGTGGCTATATTCTCCAGTAGTCATGAACTTGCCTTTTAACAGGCTTCAGGAATCTCTCTTTGTCTTTTACTTTAGATGTTTGCCTATGGGTTTTGTTTGGTTTTGTTCTTTGACTTGTTTTTGTTTCTGACTATTCAAAAAAATCTAATGTGTGTTTTCCCCCAGGGTTGGGAGGATAGATGAGAGGCAGATATAAACTCCCATAGCAAACTGTAACAGTTTGGTAACATAGGCCAAAGAGCCTCCTAATAATTGGCTAAATCTCTCTTAGTAACATTTTAAATTAAAATGGACAATATACAAGCCATTATTATAAAATATACCTCCTCAAAGAGAACTTTAAAGTGAAAATTAGATCAAAGAATTTCCAAGGGAAATATCAACAATACAAACTATCACTTTATGAAACTAAATCATCTATTATTTAATCCCAAACACATCGTAAGAAAAATTTATTTATCTGAGAAGACTCTGCAACAGTTTAACTTAAAATAGGGTGCTTTACTTTTAATGCAAAACACTGTTTTAATATAAATAATTTAATATGAATCTAAATAAAACCATAATAAGTAATTGCTGAAAAAGCTTCTTTCTTAATATGTCATAGTTTAGAATGAGAAATAGCATTTTATTAAAAGTAATTCTAGGGCAGTTAAGAGGGCATAGTGGACAGAGTGGTGGACCTAGAATAAGGAAGATCAAGTTCAAATTTGACCTCAGTAACTTTCTAACTGTGTGACCTTGAGCAATTTGCATAACCCCTCTTGCCTCAGTTTCCTCATCTGTAAAATGAACTGGAGAAGGAAATGGCAACCGAATTCATTATCTTTGCCATGGAAACCCCAAATGGGGTCATAAAAAGTCAAATACAGCTGAATAACAACAAAAAAGTAATTCTGCTTTCTTCAAAATAGTATTTCAAAAAATATTAACAGTATTTTGATTTCAATCCCACATATTAGTAGTTCATAGTACTCTGGCAGAACAGAGTTACTGCCCTAAAAAATGATAATATTTCAGTGAACTGAATAATTTATGTTTTTCATTTGTAGGAACTGGTCTCATAGGATACAGGGATTTTCATTAATGACTCATCTAGTTTGTATATATATATATGCATATATATCACCTTGTCTCTGGTAAAAACCTAAAGAAGTATAAATGAAAAACCCACAAAACCCTCGCAAATTGTTCGATTATTCCTTGGAAGAAATACCTCCTGACCAATTAATACCCAGGAGGGTAACCTATAGGCCTCGCTAATTTTGTCCTTTCTAATGTAACTGTAACACCAGCACCAATAGCTTCTCCCAAAGAGATGATAGATATTGTTATACATGTAAGAGTAGATGGAATCTGAGATAGTTACAGTTTAACTGTCGTTATTTGAGGAGTCTGTTAGGAGACTGACAATTTAACTGTGATTCTGAAGAGAATGTTAATTGTCATACATTGAAAGAAACTGAGAGAACAGAGAGAAAGGGACTAAGAAAACTTTGTTCTTAAGAAAATTGTTTTTAAGGGGCGGCTAGATGGCGCAGTGAATAGAGTGCCGGCCCTGGAATCAGAAGGCCCTGAGTTCGGAGCCGGCCTCTGACACTTAATCCATACGAACAAAAAAACCTAGCCGTGTAACCTTGGGCAAGTTACTTAACCCCAATTGCCCTAAAGGGGCGGCTAGGTGGCAAAGTAAGAGCGCCGGCCTCGGAGTTGGGATGACCCGAGATCAGATCCAGCCTCAGAAAATGAGCACCCACACATAAATAATGACTAGCCCTGTAACCTTGAGCAAGTTACGTAACCCCAATTGCTTTAAAAAAAAAAAAAGAAAATTGTTTTTAAGTCATCTTGCAAAGAAACTTGAAGAGAATTCCGAAGAGGCTTTACTTGCTATCTGGAAAAGGCTGAATGGTGGGAATGAGAACTGAATGGTGGGAACCGAGAAGTGAATAATAGTGATGGTCAAAAGTAACACTGGTAATGGTCTTTCTCACAACAGATACTAGTTATTTGTGCCTGTTTTATTGTTTGTTACATTATTAATAAGCTGTATAACCAGTAGCTTTGATTTTCATTTAACCCTGGGAGATGAGGGCAAAATCAAAGGGGAGGAAAAGATCAAAACTACCAAAGCTTCCCCAAAGCTTCTCCTACAAAATGGCCACAGAAAACAGCAAACAGAATTCTAAGTTGGAAAGTCCTAAAAAAAAGTCACAATGAGTCATTTTTACAGCCCAGGACAGCTGAGAATGAGGTCTGCAGACACGGGGGTGGAGGCTGCCTGGAAGAAAAGCATAGTAGAAGCAGCTCCTGCTGTGGGTTGTGGGGCAGCAGCAGCACCCAGGGGCAGCAAGAAGAATGAACACCAGATCAGAAAAAGATCCTAGAGGAACCATTGTACTAGCTTCCATTAGAAGCTTTATTAATCATTACTCAGGCCCTGGTCACAGTTCCAGGGCAAAGAGGAATAGTTACAGTTATGAGGGACCAGAGGCCCTCCCTGGGTAAAGACCAGAGCAGACCAGGAAGGCAATGAACAGGCCCCTCCCCAGATCACACCACATTAAAAGACCAAAAACTTATATTAAGTGTGAACATAGGACATAAAAAACAGAATTCAAACCAGTCATCCCCCCACCCTCTCCATCAAGCTGAGCAGAGCCCATGTTTAATCTAAAGTCCAAGGTCGAGAAGTAGGCTAAAAAAAATGCATAAACAACAAGAATTAAAAGTATTATGGTGACAGGGAAGATAAAGACACAAACTCAGAAGAAAACAACTACTCGAAAACATCTAAAAGCAAAATCTCAAAGAAAAATACAGATTGGACACAAACCCAACAAGAATTCTTAGAAGTACTTTAAAAATTGTTTTAAAAATCAAATAAGAGCAGTAAAGGAAATTTTGGGAAAAGAAATGAGAGCTATGCTAAATCACTGTTGATTAGAGGAATGCAAATCAAAATAATTCTGGGGTACCACATCACACCTATCAGATTGGCTAACATGACAAAACAGGAAAATGATAAATGTTGGAGAAGATGTGGGAAAATTGGAACACTGATGCATTGTTGGTGGAGTCGTGAACTGATCCAACCATTCTGGAGAGCAATTTGAACTATGCCCAAAGGGCTATAAAACTGTGCATACCTTTGACCTAGTAATACCACTTCTAGGTCTGTACCTCAAAGAGATCATAAAAATCCAGAAAGAACCCACATGTCATGTACAAAAATATTTATAGCAGGGGTGGCTTAAGTGGCGCAATGAATAGAGCACCGGCCCTGGAGTCAGGAGGACCTGAGTTCAAATCCAGACTCAGACACTTGACACACTTACTAACCACGTGACTTTGGGCAAGTCACTTAACCCCAATTGCCCTACAAAAAGCAAAATATATATAGCAGCTCTTTTTATGGTGGCCAAGAATTGGAAGTGGAGGGGATGCCCATGACTGAACAAGTTGTAGTATATGAATGTAACGGAATACTATTGTACTATATAAATGATGAGCAGGTAGATTTCAGAAAAACCTGGAAAGACTTACATGAACTGATGCTGAGTGAAGTGAACAAAACCAGGAGAATATTGTACACAGTAACAGCAACATTGTGTGATGACTAACTTTGATTCAGCAATGCAAGGATCTAAGACAACTCCAAAAGACTCATGATAGAAAATGTTATCTACATCCAGCAAAAGAACTATGAAGTCTGAATGAAGAATGTGACTTGCCCAAGGTCACACAGCTAGTTTTTTTGTGTGTTAAGTGTCTGAGGACAGATCCAAACCCAGGTCCCCCTGACTCCAGGGCCGGTGCTCTATTCACTGCACCATCTAGCTGCCCTATCCAGCAAGAAGTAGATACCATTCCAAGCAGTAATAGAAACAAAGAGGCAGTCACTAGAAAGAGAAAGCAGTTTCAAGGAGCATGATCCCTAGAAGCAGAGAACTGACCATGGATTCAAGAGAGAACTATTTTTAGCAACTGAAAAAAAAGCATCATGAAAACTTTCCAGAGAAAGAAAAAATACCGTGGTCCTGCAGTGCCAGAGTTCTGATTTGCCTCGGTTACATGTGACCTCACTACTATGTGTGTGCCTTACTGTTATTATATTGTAAGTTTGAATACACTCTTTGTGTGTATCTGTGGGGAAAGCACTCCAGAATTATGGGAGGAATAGTTGATAGCTATTCTCCTTATTATATCATCTGACTAAGTGACTTTACTATGAGCTAATTGTGTTTAACAGCTTTTAATAGCAAGGAGTTAAACAGTCATTTTAAAAGTGAGTAAACACAGAATCCCCCTTGAACTTCAAAATAGTAACCAATCTACATGTACATATAATATATAATATTATCATATGTAGTAATAAAAATTATAATTGCTTTTAATATGATTAATTCTGACTTCCTAATGTTGAACCATCCTTGTATCCCTGGTCAAAAAAACAAGTTGGTCTTAATGGACATTTTTTTTTACATGTTGCTGCATTACTAACATTGATTAGTAAAATGCTGATCTTTGTGTATCCTGTAAGCAATGATGTTATCAATTCATTTATTCAATTAACCAAACATAGCTGGCAACTATGTGCCAGCTTTTGTGATAAGTGGTGGGGAGACAAAAACAAAAAATGAAAAAGTCCCTGTCCTCAAGGAGCTTACATTCAATTGGGATGAAACAACATCTACACAGATAAGGAAATATCAAATACTTACAAAGTAATTTCTGGGCTGAAGGAAGGACATTTACGATTAGGAGGACAGGGATAGGACTTATGTAGAAGCTAGTACTAGGGCTGAGCTTTAATGGGCCTGGAGGTGAAAGACTTCTCTTCCTGAATTCAAATCTGGTCTCAAACTCTTACTAACTAGTTATATCACTTACTAGTTGTACTAAAAGTGTATCCTGGGCAAGTCAACTAGTAAGTAATATGACTAGTTAGCCTCAGTTCCCTAATTTGTAAAATAAGCTGGAAAAGGAAATGACAATCCACTCCAGTGTCTTTGCCAAGAAAACTCCATATAGGTCATGAAGAGTTGAATATGACTGAAATGGCTCGACGACAGCAGCAAAGAGGAGTTTCTAAGCAGTAGAGATTAAGAGGGAATACATTCCAGGCATGCAGAACAGTCTTATAAATATGTGGAGAAGGAAGGTAGAATGTTATGAATGGAGGAACTGCATTTAAACCAGTTTGGTTAGAGCAGAAAGTGGAAGAATGGGAGAAATGGGAATCAAGTTTAGAAAAGTAGGCTGAAGGCACATTGTAAAAGATTTTAAATGCCTAACAGAGAAATTAAAATTTCATCTAAAGGCAATTGAGAGCCACTGTAGCTTCTTGAGCAGTGGGCTGACACACTGCTTTGAGAATATCAATTTGGCAGCTATATGAAGGATGAATAAGGAGGGGAAAGAGGACAAGGTGGGGAGACCAATTAGCAGGCAATTTCAATATTCAGGGTGAGAGGTGATTAATGCTTAAACTAGGGCGGTGGTCATGGAACAAGTCCAGGACATAATATCATCAGAGTGAAATGCAATATAATGCTGGCTTCAAATGGATATATTAATGGCGATAACAGATTACAAATGGGGCATATGGGGTGTTCAAGGAGGACTAGCACCTCTGGTGTGAGGGCTTGCTGAGCTGTTTTCAGGGCTGCTCATCTTCCTCTGGTGTCCACTTTTTACTCAACTCTCATGTGTGGTCCCCAGAAGCTGTCCCATGTGCAGCAGCCACACTCCAGTAATACCATCTCCGCAGATGGGCTAAAGCAGCTTGAAGGTAACCAATAGGCCTAAAACCCATCAGTCAGGGGAATGTTTGCTTCAAGCTTGTGAAGACTTCCCCTGGCACAATGGGCAGATGAACACAATATGTTCTGATGGCCATGAAGGGGACTGAAGCAGATACTCAGAAGTACTCAGAACCTGGTCAGACATCAGACACCAAGGCCATCCATTGCATCCTTGGCCCATCACTAGTTGTGCTGCCTTTTGTCCTGCCACTGGCCTTTGTTGACTTTGGAAGAGAGAGTGAAGCTTATGACTTTGACCAACGCTGTCTCACTTAGATACAATTTACTCCCAAGTCAAGACATTACCCTGTGATGTCATGGGTTCTCTTAAAAAAAAACAAAACAACCCAAAGGATGAGCAACAGATTACAAATGCAAAAGGACATGATTTAATTTTCACGTATCAGCTTTTACACATTATTAAATTCAAAGCATTCTGCATGAAAAGGGAGATGCGTTTTTACTAGCTCTTTGAATATTAAGTGTTCTTTATTCAGCACATTTTGAATGGAATATACCACTTACAAATGCGATAGGTTCTTGAGACACACACAACCATGAATCAAGGAGTCCCTGACCTCAAGAAGCTTGTGATTAGTAGAAGAGATAAGGCATGTATAAACATAATTCCATTTGACAAACATTCTAAGCACTTATTCTGAACAAAGCATTGTGATAGGTATTAAAGATACAATGAAAGAGACCATGTTCACAAGGAGCTTACAGTGTTGGGGAAGAAGAACCTTCTACAGAGATCACCCTGTTAAAGAGAAAGTAGGAAGTATGCAGAGTTTCAGGCAAAGCATTAGGAGAAATGAGAGAGAATAGAAATTGTTTTCTACTGGAATGGTGCTGTGTGGCAGAGGAAGTTTCTAGAAGAAGTAGCTGCTGAGTTGTGCATTAAAGGAAGGGAGTGATTTATTTTATGGTGACTGGGTTTGGTGATTAAGTGGGCAGGGGAGTATTACATGTGCTTTTGGTTGGTGTAAGCAAATATGAATGAAAAAATGAAAATATGAAAGGGTAGTATAGGAACACTGTTTTAGAACAGGCCTAACACAGGCTAGTTTGGTTTAGGTTTTGGATTTGAACAAATAAGCCACTTAAATGCCATTTGACAGTTAAGAAAAGGAAGGCAAAGTACCCCATTGCTTCACTTAGGCTCAGCTTCCCTATCACCATATTTGCCATGATACCAGTTCAGAACCTTATACAGAACTGAGGAAGGAGCCTTGACTCCTTGTGTGCCGGCTTTTGTACTCAGGCTATCAGGAAGCTACATCAATAGGGTGCTGGGCTAATTAAATCTAAAGGATAGTTTTAATATGAGAAAAAAAACTAGCCTATATGGAGTAGATGTTACTCCTACAAGAAAGTAGAACAAGTGATCAAGAATAGCATTAAAAAATCTAAAAAGTAGGCTGGACATAGAATGCAAAAAGGCTTCAGAGCTGCCTCATGATCAGAAATCTGCACTTTATTCAGTAGATAACAGAAATAGTTGAAGATTTTAACAGAGGAATAAAGTAATTAGTTCAGTGTGCTCAGAAATCCAATGGGACAGTTGGGTCAGGGTTGAGTTGAGGAGGGAATAAACTCAAGGCAGGAAGGCCACTTAGGAGGTTATTATAGTCATCTAAGTGAAAAGCAAAGGGGGTCAAACCCATGATGGCTTCGTGAGAGCAAAAAAGATCAGAATGGCATGAGGAATGTTTGTGAGGACTTGGAAATGTTTAATGTGAAGTGAGAGGGCGAGAGACAAGCCAAAGATGCCTCCAACGTTATTACTCTTCAAGAATAAAAGGATACGGTAATGGCGCCATCATCAGTGCGGAAAAGGGAGGGGGAGAGGGACACTTGAAGTCTTTGGTTAATTCAGGTTTGAACATACTGGACTTTGAAGGGGTTCAAAGGACATCCAGCAGGAAACTGAAGATAAGAAAGTTCTGAGAAAGGAGTTCTGAGGAGAGAAAATAATCGAAATGATAAAATAAGATGAAATTTCTAAAGAAGATGATGTAGAGATATGAGAATGGGATTAGGGAAAGAACTTGGGGGGCACCAATATATGAGGAAAGGAGAGCAAAGGAGATAGGGAAGGAATGAGAGAAATGGGAGGAAAACCAAGATGTGCAGTATCATGGAATCCAGTACAGGAGAGTATATCCAGAAGATCATTAGTGACCTTGGAGAAAGGTTTTGTAGGTATAGGTGAAAGCTAAATTTAAAGCTTTAAGAGGTAAATGGTCAGGAAATGAAGGCTTTGAGGGTGCTCACACTGTCTAAAAGATTATTTGTGAAGGAGAAGATTAGGATAGGGCAATAGTTTGTGTTAATACCAAAATCAAGTTTGTTTGTTTTGATTTGGTGAGAAGGGAAGACACCTCTTTTTTTTGAGATGAAAAGGAAGAGGCAGATAAGAAGGTAGTTGATGACCTTGGATGACCTCAAATCTTCTCAGTAAAGTAGGAAGAGAAGTCGGTTGTTGATAGTAAGGGAAGAGAAAGGGGAATGCTATAAGTAGATAAGAAAGATAAACAAAATGGGATAATGAGTGCAGAGAAAGAGATTCTTTCCAGCTTCAGGGCCATCAGGGAGAGACTTATGGAAAAGTAGCGTTTGATTTGAGCTCAGAAGGATCACAGGATTTGTTTGATACTCTGACGCCCTGTGTTCTCATGGATGTAAGTACTTCTTCCAGTGTTGGGGATGGAACTTCATGAGTGTCTTCTAATCCTGTAAAATTCTTAACTGTTTCTTTCCATAATTCCCCCATAGAGGATATATCCAATGTCCCGCATGCTTTCTTATTGTCTTTTTATGTTCATGGATACCATTTTAGCTCTGGCATCATAGTGTGGCACAAAACCCCTTTAAGGTATTTGTTGACTAAATCAGCAATGAAAGAGCAAAGAGGTGGAGGATACAATATCCTTGTCCTAGGAGCTTGGCATTGTCTTTGTGCCATCACCCCATCTACTCATCCACATGGAAGAACAGATGAGAACTGGACTTTGAAAACTGGTGAACCTTAAATTGCAGAGTTGTTTGGTTGATTGGTCTAAGATACAGAGGTGGGGAGGAAGGCAGCGCTGGTGATTGAGCTGAACCTTGAATTTAAACCTCTGCCACCACTTTGACCACTACCTCATCTTAAACTTTTGTGAACAAAATCCAGGATACTTGAGTTGAAGAGTTTTTGGAATAGCAGTGGTGCCCAGAGCCTGGCTTCCAGCCCAGCTTCCACATCCAATCCTTTTGGAAAATAGGTTGCTTTCCTCATCACCACCACCAAAAAGTGCCCCACAACTACCACCAATAGGCAAGCAAACCTAAGAGCCTAGGGGAGAAAAAAATTTAAAAACGTAATTTCCTGGATCAAGTTGGTTTCCTGGTATTCAGTTACCTTGTGTATATGGTTTAATTTCCCTACCCCAGACCAAATCAGAGACTTAAATATGGCAGGAAGGTGTAAAAGCACACACATCTTATACCTTTTATTGTGCTGCAAAATCAATTTATATACTGTCAATAATCCTATAATTCAATTAATTCAGTATAGGTTCAATAAAGCCTGCAATTCAATCAACTTAATGTGATGTTTTTTCAATGTCCTTTGGAATCCTGAAACCAGACTAGCACAAAACCTATATAGCTAACATTATTTGGAAATTTGGCAGAGATATCTTGGAATGAGTGGGCCATTATTGAAGAATAGCCACTCATTGGGAAGGATGTGGCATTTGAATGTGGAATTTATGGACATGTTTGGCTATCCTCAGAAGACTCAGGACAACAACAGGTCAATACTGAATTGCCTAAAGTCACAGAAGCTTGTAAATGGCAGGGAAGGCCTCTGAAACTAGAACTTTTTATTCTAAGTCTTATAACACCCCTTTGATAAACAGATTCAGTCTCTTCCATCTAGTCATTTGATCTCATGATATGATGAATACAGAGTCAGAAAGACTTGGCTTTCAGTCCCAACACATACTGGCTGAATGATCTTGAACAGATCCTTTAATTTCTTAGTCTCCCAGTCAACTAATTTTCTAAGACAATAGATTGAAGAAGAGTTGCTAACCTGCATGGGCAGAACAAGTTCTTCACTAAGATTTCTCTCCACAAGCAGTATCAAACATGCAGGACCCACAACACGACTGAGTGCTGCTCAAACTAGATTAGCATGGGAAATCTTTAACAAAACAAAAATACAATAAATCATTGATAATGTTAATGTGTGGTTTTCTAAATCAATATGTGACCTGTAGGGATCCTTGTGAATAGTTTAATGGTACCCTGTTTCCATTTGAATTTGACATGACTGCACTACAGCAGAGAAATCATATCTCTGGAGAAAAAAAAAATTTAGGGGCAGAGAAGCAAAGTGTCTCCACAACCTCATGGGGATGGTCTGACAAATCGGCATAATAGCAGTCCTGGAAGATTAATGAAACTTCCCCAAAGATTTCAAATTACTTCCATAATATATTAAGAGTTGTCTCCCCCACTCTCCCATTCAATTGAGAAGCACCCAGTTTCTAGGAGGTGCTTCATAATGGCCAGGTTTCAGATTGTACAAGCCAGCTGCTGTACATTCTAATTTATTGGAAATAAGTTAATAATACCTGTCTTGGAACTGCTCTTCGTAAGTAGTGGGAGTATTTGTGCATGTGAGAGGGTGGGGGTGAGGTAAGGAGGCAAACATATTTTGGGGAGCCAAATACATTTGAAGTGGACATTTTCATTGCATTTTAATGACCATTGTGACCATATTACTTTGAGAATAAAATGACAAAATAAAAACCCATATGAAAGTCCATAAGAGTATTTTCCCCCAATGACATTGCTAACAGCTAACAGAGCACTAAAAAGAATTCAGATATTTTATTCGAAAATGATTATTAAAGTGATTTTTGTTTATTTAGAACAATTAGGTAAAATAATATTATAGTGAGGCAATGGCTGGTGTTTGCCCCCCAGTGTTAGGAAAATAGTTTGGGTATGATGATTTCCTTCTCACATTTAGCTCTCTCAAAATACTGAGCAAATGGAAGTATCAGAGTATGCCTGTGGCTATTACTTCTTTGTGGCAGTGCCCTCTGAAATGATATGAGACTAGAACTTTCCATATATAATCAAATTTTATTTTAATTATCTTAATTTATTCTGAGTTTGGAAAAATATTTTAATTTGTATTTACTTATCTTAAAAATATTCATTTAGATATGCAGCTAGGACTGGAACAAAAACATTTTTTGGTAGCAAAATTGTGATTTCTTTGCCATGTGGGGGGTTCCTGGTGAGAAACTTGCTCTTGCCAATGAAAATCAGCACTTGCCCTGCAATTTATAGACTTGGAGAATTAGTGGAGACACTGAGTGAATGAGCAGCTTGCCTAGGATCATGCAAGTAATATGTTCCAAAGGCAAGACTTGAACCCAGTGGTCTCCAAAGTGAAGGCCATGGCTTGGTCCCTACTCTCGATAAGGATGTGTTATCAGCCAATGAGAGAATGTGAAGATTGGTCACATCCTATCCCCATGTCAACAAATATTTTTACCTTAAACACCAACTATATCACTCCCTAAATGCTGCCTCTACATGCTTTCCCCACCTCTTGCCTTTCCAGGTTGCAATGTATGAACAGTTTAGAGCTGTTTTAACTACAGTGACCTAGATAACATTAGGTAGAATTCCTCTTGACCTCCCCACCCCCCTATATCCCACACCCTTTCTTTACATCACATCATGGCTTCACCAGACACCCCTAATGGGCTGTTTCTATGATTCAAGGAAGGGACAAGGAAATGAGCTCCCTTTTTGACCTTGTCCCATTTTGAGGAGGGAAGGAGTGAGTAGCACAATGTGGGTAGGCATGGATGGATTATGATTATATGCTCTTTCCCCCAAACACACCCCTCTTCCAAACTTCTCAATTTCTATCATCCTCCCAGTCATTTACTTTTATACCCTTGGCTTTATCCTTGATTCCTCATCTCCCACTCAATAAATACTATCAATTACCAAATTTTGCCTTCCACAACATCTTTCACATCCATCCCTTCATCTTCACTCACAGAGCTATAACCCAAAAGTTTAGCTACTTGTCCTTTCTCACCTGGACTAATCTAACGGCCAATGTAGTGTGTAATTGGTCTCACTGCCTCAAGTCTGTCCCCTTTCCAATTCATTGTGTACACAGAGCTATCAAAGTACTTTCCTAAAACACAGCTCTAAACTTGTCCCTACCCTACTCAAATTCTAATAGATGCCTATTAACTGTAAGATCAAATATTTTCATCTATAATTCATATTTTAAATGTTTGTGTAATTTCATAATGTCCACTATAATTAATATAGTCACATGTGTAATTTATAAATAAATATACAAATACACAAAAAATAAGGTTGTGCATTTATTAAGCAACTTCTATGTGCCAGACACTGTGCTGGTGACACAAAGAAAGGAAAAAGTCTCTTCTCTCAAGGAGCTCACAGTCTAATGGGGGAGACAACATTCGAACAACTTTGTACAAACAAGATATAAATAGGATGAATTTGGGGGTAGTCTCAGATGAAAGGAAGTAAGATTGAAGAGGATTAAGGTTGTATAACCCCCCAATTTTTTTGCCAATAGTCATACATGACCAAAAAAGTTTTGATACTATTATACTACATCAAGATTGTGTCTCTCTTTACATGCTGTTATTCAATCATTTGTAACCACTAGAAGTGATGATAAGAAGCAAATCCTGTCAACCTAATTCCCAGCAGTAATATACTCCACCCAACACCAGAGGATGCTCTAAGGTAATACCAGAGAATTGGTTTTCTCTCTCGCCTTCATACTTCCTTTTGGCAGATGGCAATAATCACCTGAACAGACCAAGAATTTATTGTCTATTTATATTTATCCAGACATTTGACTTACACTATCCCCTACCCAATAGGAAAAAGTCTTCAACCTATTCAATTCTTGCTGTAATTTCAAGTGAACTAATTAAGAAAAGCACAGTATAGGGTAGCTAGGTGTTGTAGTGAATAGAGCAGGGGCCCTGGAGTCAGGAGGACCCGAGTTCAAATCTGGCCTCGGACACAACACAAAAACTAGCCGTGTGACCTTGGGCAAGTCACTTAACCCCAATTGCCCTGCAAAAACAAGAAAAGAAAAGCACAGTATAGTTGGGGACAGTTCTTTAATCTCAGTATTTTAAAAGCAATAAAACCAATACATTAAAACAACCAGCACTGATTAGTAGCCCACAGATTTTCCCCATACTAGGCAATCCACATCCCCTTTGTCCACAAGCTAGCCAGATCTTAACAACACAAAGAAACAGTTTGAACCTTAAAGAAGGAAAGGTATTAAGTACAAAGTTCCACAAGTAATTTAGATTGTGTAGATCTTAGTTAAATCTTTCTATGGATCAGCTCTTCTGCTCTGGACCCCACTCTTCTCCCTACTGTAGCTGCTGATAACTCTGTTCAGACTATACCTCCTGTCCTGAGTGTCTAATGACCTATGTGACTGCTATCACCTACATCACAATTTAAAGTACTCTTGATGTAAGAATTTCTACAAGTAGATGTGAGGCTAAATGATGTACCATGCTCTAGAATGGAAATGGATAGTTTATTTTAGTCTGAAACTGCAGGTTCTACCCTATTCTCAACTGAGTCCTCACTGTAGGAAGGCAATCCTTTCTCATTTGCTCCTTTCTAATTGATTTCTATACCATTCACCACACCAGCTTTTCCTACTGGAGCCATGGTATAAGTGCCTTCAGAAGGGAGAAAACAATCCAGCCCCTTAAATAATTCAATAATCCATTTATTAGTGCCTATTATATGCCAGGCACTTTGTTAAGTGCTGGGGACGCAATTATACAAAAGATAGTCCTTGCCAAGGAGCTCACAACCTAAAGGGGGAGACAGCACATAAAAGGAGGCAGAAAAGGTTGGAACTAGGTGGGGGTAATGGGAAGGGATAGCAGGGGGTATCCAGTGTGGAACCATCTAGTTCCCAGCAGAGTTGAAACCAAAAAGGGCAGCAGCTGCAAAGTGAAGTGAGCTAAGTCCAGTTTCTCCTCTCCATAAAGGAAGACATTGGAAGAGTTTGGCCCACCATACCTCCAATCAGAGGGGAGAGGAAGCTTAAGGAGGTGGTATCAATGAAGGCTTAAGTTAGTTTGGCAGTGAGTTCAGAAGTGATGGGTCTCTATTAGAAAACAATGGGGGGGCGGCTAGGTGGCGCAGTGAATAGAGCGCCGGCCCTGGAATCAGAAGGACCTGAGTTCGGAGCCGGCCTCCGACACTTAATCCGCACAAACAAAAACCTAGCCGTGTAACCTTGGGCAAGTTACTTAACCCCAAGTGCCCTAAAGGGGCGGCTAGGTGGCACAGTGAGTAAGAGTGCTGGCCTCGGAGTTGGGATGACCCGAGATCAGATCCGGCCTCAGAAAATGAGCACCCACGCATAAATAATAATGACTAGCCGTGTAACCTTGAGCAAGTTACTTAACCCCAATTGCTTTAAAAAAAAAAAAAAAAGAAAACAATGGGGCTCTATTTGAAAAAAGAGTTTAGAAAATATGAATCTCTAGAAGGGACAGAGAAAGGACTATGAGCACATGTAATATCACAAAGGAACTTAGCTTCAACTATGCTTCCCAGAAAGAATGGTGTCACAAGCACCTGGCATACACAGTAGAGATTCATACTGTCTGAACAAAATAATACAACCACCTACATACACCACAGGATTGAGAGAACACAAACCTCTGAGTAGTGGGGGCTCTTAACAAATGGCTATTCAGAGTCCTGTCCAAAGAATCAAAATGTCCTCATCATAAGTGAACCCCCAAAGTAAAATACTAGTCTCCCAGAATACATAGCTTTCAACTAATAGACTCAGAGCCAGAAGGCGTTACAACCCTTGTGACTCAGTGCCTAATTAGCTTAGTACCAAAAGGTGTGAAAATATTCCTACAAGCAAACCTCCCTGTAAGCAAGATCCTCTTTAGGCTAGTTCCTCCCCCAGTGGGCTCCATGTGACTCAGGATGTATCACAGCTGTGGAAGCAGCAAGACATACCTGACTGAAAGACCTGTGTACCTTTAGACCTGGGGACATGGCTCCTGTTCCAAGGAGAAAAGGGACATATGTGGTTACATAGAACTATTAATGAAGGGGGAAGATCTTCATATTCCATTAACATTACAAATGGGCAGTGTTACATATATATATTCCCTGCTTCTTCCTCAGCTTAGGTCATTCTCAAGAGAATGTGGCTTAGCTACTAAAATCTCATCTCTGGAAAATGACTAAAGGGTAACATTCAGGCTGGATTCATGCAAATCACCATCCCCCATTCCCCATCTCACCCCTATCTTCATCAAAGTTCCTATCATCCCACTCAGTTTAAGGATATAGCATCTTCCTAACCCTCTCCACTCCCTCACTAGATTTTTAAAAATTCCCTTCACATAGTTCCCTCCTTCTGTTTGTACAAGCACTTTCCTTCTCCATTCTTGTGTGGCAAGAAGGATGTGGTTCGGAGTGAAAATCAGTGTTAGATTGACAACATTTAAAATAATACATGTTCACACAGCTACTAGACTCTGAATTGTGATCTTGTGTAGGCTACATTTTCACTAACAAGCAATTATAAAATATTAATGATCTCAGTCTTTTCATTCAAAGAAAAAACAGAAATCGAAATGCATGAGTATGTTACAAGTTAAAACTAGACAAGTTAAAGGTAGTATTCATATAATCTTCTCAAATATTCTGTTTCAAAGACTAGAAGCCCTGCTAATATATTAGTACATTTTCTTGAGCTATAAGTGCTTGATCCTGAACTTTCTGCAGTACTAGGTGCCTACGGAAATACACTGTTATACTAGTTTATCTTCTATAAGCAAGTTTCAAGACTTGTCTGTCTCCATGCCATCATCTCTCCTCTCTGGACTTGGATTCCTTAGCACTTCCAATTTGTTCTCAGGACAGGATGTGGGCTTTTTTCTTCTCCCTTGTGCTATTTGAAAACGTCACACAACACTTCTTTTAGATGCTTAATTTTTTTTTTTTACTACTAAGTAATCTGACCTTTGACTTCCACCATTCTATTCAAATTATGCTCTAAAAGTTGCTACTGATTTCCTAATTCTTAAAGCAGATGATATTTTCTCAGTTCTTATCTTCCTTGATTTTTCTGAAGCATTGCTACCCTTGCTGCCCATGCATCTCCTTTTAGCTATTTTCTCCCAACTGGGCTTTTGTGATACTGCTCTTTCCTATTTATCCTTCCACCTGTCTGACTGTTCTTTCTTGATCTGCTTCACTAATTCATAATTATCCCCCTCCCCTTCCAAAAAAAAAGTCCTGGCCTTGTTATTCCTTTCATTTCCATCTAAATTTTTCCTCTATGGGTTCAATTATAATTGCTATACAAATGACTCCCAAATCTGTGCAGTCCCTTTCTCTCTGCTGTATTTTAGTTCCATATTTCCAATTGCCTGATCAATATCTTGTATTTCTATTCTGTACCTGAAACTGTCTGTTCAAATCTAATTCCATTATCTTTCTCTGCTTAGGAGTTTGGGGGACTTTTGGGAGGCAGGAGAGGTGCTTGAGCTCACTTGACGTTTCCCCTACAACTTACTAGTACCTTCTTTCTAATTAGGCAATCTTGTGGTAAGTCCTTTATGTATGCCATTTAATGCAATGATGATGGAATATAGCATCTCCCTCTGATCTTCCTTCTTGGCTTATGACATGTCTCTAGATCATTGCACTGACAGTGAAGTTACACACTGATGGAGAGGGGAAGGGAAGGGAACAAACATTTATTAGATATCTACTATGTACCGGGCACTGTGCTAAGGACTTTATCTCACAACAACCCTGGGAGGTGGGTGCTATCATGATCTCCATTTTACAGGTGAGGAAACTGAGGCAGAGGGAAAGTCACTTGCCTAATACCACATAGCTAGTAAGTATCTGAAGCTGGATTTAAATTTAGGTCCTCCTGACTCTTGGCCCAAGACACCACCTAGTTGGCCTGTGGAAGGCAGCCAGTCAATCAGATGTCGTGCAAAATGATAGTCTTAAATAATTAAGAGACTCTAATTTTTGGAGTTATCCACTTTCCTACTTCAGAATTAAAGGCATATGAAGAACCTTGGTTGAGTGTCCTGCAACATGCTGGGCAGGGGGAGCATTTCTTTTGGAGGAGGTACATTATATATTGTTTCCTCCTATCAGAATGTGAACTTTTAGGAACAGGGATTATGTTGATTTGCTATTTATAGTCTTAGTTAGCATATAGTTTTACAGATAGTAAGTGTTTAATAAATGCTTTTTTCATTCACTCATTAATTTATTCATTCTTTGGAATCCACTTTTTTCTCTTCTTAGGACTTTGGCTGTCTTTCACTGACCATGGCAATTACTATACTCTGCTGAAGAGGGTGATGACTTTAGTACATCTCTCTTTCTCTTAGCTCACCTACTCTTGGTGGATTTGTGAAATAAATCCACTAGCCAGATATACTTACTACTTCCACCTTTTATGGTAAAAAAATTTTTTTTAAATACTCTGCAGCCTTAGATAGGCATCTGGGCTACTTCCTTTCTTGAGGCTATGTGACCCTAAGATCACAGTATAGACTTCTTGGTTCATTTCCCTGAGATCCCGTAGTGCTTTCTAGCAAATGTTTCCTTTCATATTGGGCTATTTGTGTTTCAAATATGTTTGCCTGGTAACCCTCCTTTCAAATTCCTTTTTAAAAAGACTATTTGGATAATACAATTAGATGTAATAGCCATACTATTCCATTAGTGGAATAGCCATACTCAAAGAGTCATTAATGGGTCAGTGTCAGCTGAGTGGGAGGTCTCCAATGGAGTGCTCCAGGAATTTTTGTTTGGCTCTGTGGTGTTTAACATTATTATCAACAATTTGGATAAAGACATATTCAATAAATTTAGATAAAAGCATAGTTGGATAATTTGGATTAAAGCACATTCATTAAATTTGTAGATGACAAAAGATGGGAAGTTAATTTAACCAACTGGATTAGAGTCAGGATCCAAAAAGATTTTGACAGGGTAGGGCATTGGGCTCTAACTAATAAAAAAGAAATGAAATAGGTATAAATATAAAATCTTCCATTTTCATAAGATCAGCCTCTAAAGGGCAGGATGGAAAAGGTATTGTTTAATATCTGAAAAAAGATGTCTTAGTTTTAGTGGACTACAGGCTCAATATGATCAGCAACATGATGTGGAAATCAAAAAAGTTAACGTGATCTTGGGCCAGAGTCAGATTCTGCCCTATTCAGATCAGTTGTGTTCAGTTATAAGCACCACAGTTTTAAAAGGAAAGCTTCAGAGCATCCAGAGAAGGTAACCAGCTTGGTGAGAGGAATTGGAGATTTGTCTTATAATTCTTAGTTAAAGGAACAGGGGATTTTAATTTGGAGAAAAGAAGACTTGGGAGCACGATAGCTGTGAAAGAGAGATTAGATTTGTTCTCTTCCTCTCCAAATGGCAGAATCTGGAGAATTGGTAGAAGTTACAAAGAGGAAAATATGAACTGATGGCATGAAAAATTCTAATAATTAATAGTGTCCAAAAGTACAATGGGCTGCCTTTAGAGGTAGTGAAAACCTTGTAAACCTTGGAGGTTTTCAAGAATAGGGTGGATGAACAAGGTCAGTATGCTATAATGGGGGTTCCTTTGGGCTACTATTTGGACTAGATGACTGCAGACATCCTGTCTGTCTCTAAATTTTGTGATTCTGTAATACTAGATCTTAGCTCATTGTTAGAGCTCAGCTAACAAACTAGATCTGATGCACAACGGATGCTCCCTCCTGGCCTATCTGCTCATGTCTAATCATCCTGTGCAGCTTTAATTGTTCATCTTCATGTGTCAGTAGCTCTCTGGACTCATGGCTTTACAAATTACCAAAAAAGAAAGCAAATGATAGCAATAATTCTACCCACAATTAGGGTAGGTCATAAAGCACTCAGGCTTCAGAGCCACAAACTGGTTTATGCTGCTTTAAGATTACCCAGAGATATTTTGTTACAGTAAAATAAACTACAAAATATATTATAACAAATATGCAACATCAACAGAGCTTGACTGATTTGCAGAGACAGAAACTTTCAGAAGTTATAAGCTAAGAAAATAATGAATTACTTCATTATGATTTTCTTAAATAATTGTTAATATTCATTTTAAAAAACAAATTTGAACTCTAAATTCCCTCTTTCCTTCCCACTCCTCCTCCACCCACTGAGAAGGCAAGCAATATGATATCAGGTATACATGTGAAGTCACCAAAAACATATTTCCATAGTAGTCATGTTGGGGGCAGGTAGGAGGAGGAAAATAACAATAAAAAAGGGAAGAAAAATAAAGAAAAAATCTTTAGTAGTTTGGTATAGTACTGAAAAAGTAAATCAATTTTGGTAGAATTGTAATTTTTATTATATTGGTTCAACCTATCCATGAGCAATAATATTTCTCCAATGGTTTAGATCTCTATGCTAAAAGTGCTTTGTAATTGTTTTCATATGGTCCCTGGGTTTGTCTTGGCAAGCAGGCTTCCTAGCATTTTATAATGTCTGCAGTTATTTTAAAGGGGATCTCCTTTTCTATCTCTTCCTGCTGGGTTGGGTTGATTTTGTTTTGCTGAGGGATGGGGTAATGTAGAGAGATGCTAATATTTTATGTAGGTTTATTTTCTATCTTGTGACTGCAGTAAGGTTCATTGTTTCAACTAGTTTTTAACTGATACTTTAGAGTTCTCTAAGTATTCAATCAGCTGAAAATAGTGATATTTTTCCCTTGTTGCCTATTTTCGTTCCTTCAATTTCATTTTCTTGTGTTATTACTAGAGATAGCACTTCTTGTTTATTTAGTATTCTATTTTTCTTTTCAGTTACATGTAAAAACAATTTTTAACATTTATTTTTAAAACTTTTGAGTTCCAAATTTTTTACCTTCCTCCCTCTCCACCCCCTTTCATTGAGAAGGCAAGCAATTCAATATAGGTTATATATGTATATATAACATATATATATGTATATATATATCTTATATAACATATCCATAATGGTAGTGTTATGAAAAAAACAGACAAAAAGACTCAAGAAAAATAAAATTTACCAAAAAAAAGTATGCTTCAATTTGTATTCAGACACCATCAGTTCTTTCTCTGGGGATGGACAGCATTTTTGTATTGCTGAGAATAGCTAAGTCATTCACAGCTGATCATCTTATAATATTGCTGTTATTTTGTACATAGTACATTTCACTTTGCATCAGCCCATACAAGTCTTTGCAGGTTTTTCTGGGAGCATCCTGCTCATCATTTCTTATAGTACAATAATATTCCATCAAAGTCACATAGCACAATTTGTTCAGCCATTACCCAACTGATGGGCATTTGCTCAATTTTCTAATTCTTTGCTCTAGAAAAGAGCTGCTATAAATATTTTTGCATATATAGGTCTTTTATTTTTTGGCTTTTTAAAAATCTCTTTTGTGATATAGATCTAATAGTGGTATTGCTAAGTCAAAGGGTATGAATTGTATAGTTCCAAATTGCCCTGCAGAATGGTTGAATCAATTCACAACTCCACCAACAATGCATTAGTGTTCCAGTTTTTCCACATCCCCTCCAACAATTGTCACTTACGTTTTCTGTCCTATTAGTCAATGTAATAGGTATGAAATAGCACCTCAGAATTGTTTTAATATGCATTTTTCCTATTAATACTGAGAGTATTTTTTCATATGGCTATAGTAATCAAAGCTATCTGTAGTCATATAAAAAAATACCCTTACTATTGATTGTAGAAATGCAAATTAGAGTTAGCATTTCTAACATAATATTGAATGATAGTGGTGATAATGGACATCCTTGTATCACTGCTGATGTTATTGGAAAGGTAGCTTATCCCCATTACAGATAATACTTGCTTTTGGTTTTAGATAGATACTACTTATTTTGAGAAAAGTTTCATTTGGGGGTGGGTAGGTGGTGCAGTAAATAAAGCTTTGGCCCTGGAGTCAAAAGGACCTGAGTTCAAATCTGGCCTCAGACCTTTAACACAAAACTGTGTGACCTTGGGCAAGTCACTTAACCCCAATTGCCTAGCATAAAAAAAAGGCTTCATTTGTTCCTATGTTTTCTAGTATTTTAATAGGAAAGAGTGCTGTATTTTGTCAAATTTTTTGTACCTATTGAGATAATAATTTGATTTTTGTTGTTTTTTTTATTGATATGATCAATGATGCTTATAATTTTCCTACTATTGAACCGGTTCTGCATTCCTGGTATAAATTTCACCTGGTCATAACATATGATCTTTGTGATATATTGCTATAATCACCTTGCTAGTACTTAATTAAAAAATTTTGCATCAATATTCATTGGGGAAATTGACCTATGGTTTTCTTTTTCTGTTTTTGCCTGATTTAGGTATTAAAACCATATTTGTGTCATAAAAGGAATTTTGTTGGACTCCTTTACCTCCTTTTTCCCCAAATAGTTTATATTATTGGGATTAATTGTTCCTTAAATGTTTGGTAGAATTCACTTGTAAATCTATCTGATCCTGGGATTTTTTTCTTAGGAAGCTTATTTATGGCTTGTTCAATTTTTTTTTATGATCACATTCTTAAACTCCATGCTGTCTTGCATTACCTACCCTCTCTTTTCCTGGTAACACCTCATTGCAAGTGAAACCTCAAATGGATAAGGATAAAACATTTTATAAATTTTAAAGACATTTTTCTTATTGGTAAGGAGAGCTATTTTCTCTGGAATACACTGAGACATTTGATTCTAGGAATAAATTAGCTTAAATCTCACAAGATTTTGAATCTAGTAATGATTTTCTTTCACTAATGCAGAAAAGTAATATCATTTCCTAGCACCAAGTATCTTATTGTTCCAGGAAATGGTAGTGCTTTTTGTTGCACTTTGGTGCTTATCAAAGGATTCAAGAATGAAGGAAGGAAACAAAAAATCAAATATATATTTGTGCAACTCTTGACTTAAAGGGTCAATTACGTAGGAATCTTTCCTCATATAGATTAATTGCTCAATGTCCAGCATCTGCATGAGGATCAGGGCAGAATTGGTGAAAGGGCCGGGGGGGGGGGGCGGAGACTGAGAGAGAGACAGAGAGAGATATCCTGGGTTCTTTGGACTCTAGCTCTGGGAGAAAAGATATATCATTTCCAACCTATCTTCAGGTCACTGAAGGAATATAAATCCTCAGGGAAGAAAGCAACTTGTAGAACTTGGATCATGTCCTAAGTTAGTTTCCTACACTAAAAACTTTGCGTAATTTCCCCTTGTGTGACATTTGAGACTCTCTTCTGGCTTAGCTGAGTTATGCCCCCAAAGGGAGAACTCATTCAATTTGTATGATCTAATATATTTTTTTAATTTTTGCATCAATACATATTTATTGAATAAAACAAGCATTTCCTATATTTATACTTTCTTTGACTTCTATTTTGTTGTGGTTTTGGGTAAATGGGTTTCTTTAATGGAATAGAGAACTTTCAAGCATTTCTAATGAAAAGTCCAAAGCAGAATAGGCACTTTGAAATACAAACACACAGGGTCCAAAGAAAACCAGAAAACAAAATTTATTTGAACAATTGGAAGGAGCTCTATGATGATGCACTGCTAATGTTCTAATAGGGGAGAAGAAGCAAGCCTCTTTTCAGAACCTTAATATCTTCAAAGCATATTCAAATAATTAAATAAGAAAAACAAGGGAATCTGGGGATGGATTGGTTCTGTCCTGGGGGTTTTAAGAGGGGAAAGAGAAGGGAGGGTAAGAGGAGGTATACACCAATATAGAAAGAAGAATGAAGGGGTTAGAACTTGTTATTTCTCATGACTGGGGTGCATGAAAATATGCAAACATGGAGGAAGGAATGGTGGGGAAGCACTGGGCATCAGATGAGCTTCATTATTACCAAAAACTAACAGATGAGGGTCGAACAGACACATATTATAAGCAAACAGTTTGGTGGAAAGTTCAGCATGAGAACAAGCAGAAATGAGATGGGATATGTAAGAGGGTTGATAATATGGGGGAGGGACTAGTCACAAGGAAAACAAGCTTCCTGATTCTGAACGGGAACCTCAAAAGGAAAAAAAAAGAACTAGAATCTAAGGGAATGCCTTGGATTACCTTGCAGACAATTAGAGAGTAGCTGAACAAATTGTGATATGTTAATGTAATGAGATATTGTTACTTTATGAAATGTTGAAAAAGGATGATTTCAGAAAATCCTGGCTAGTATGAACTGATGCAGAGTTAAGTGAGCAGAACCAAGAGAACAGTTTTATAAAGGGACAACTTAGTAAAAAAAACAATAGTTAACAATGTTGAAAGACTTAAGCATTCTGAACAAAGCAATGTCCAGCCATATCTCCAGAGGACCTATAGTGAAGAGTATTAACTCATCTCCTGACAGAGAGGGTATGGGCATAAGTTTCAGAGACATACCTTTTTGGACATGGCTACTGTGTGAATTTATTTTGTTTGACTATGCTTTGTGATAAGAATTTCTGCCCCCCTTCATCATCTTGGTTATAAGGGTTGTTGAGTATTCAGAGGGTTGTCAAAACAGATGTTCCAAAAAAGAGGGCTACTGAACAATTTTTTAATGTACAGAGAAGAACAGAAAGACAGTCAGAAAGAAGCTTAAACAAGCAGGACAGTTTTGAAAGTAATACATGGAATTTATTACATCTTTTTTTTAAAGCAAACAGTTTCATAGAATTCATAATATTGACTTCCCAGATAAGTGCTCCATTATTATTTAATCAATCAACATCAATTTGCTTTTACAAAGGGATTACTAGAAGGTATCAAAAATAGGAGAAACATTTCCCCTAAGAAATGTTATAAAGTATTAAGAAGAATGGCCTGTCAAAAAGCTCAGATACTTGGAATTCACTTCATTCTTTCCAATGTACATGGGAAGAAGACAACTGTTTGGACTATGAAGTTATCTTTGCCCATGGTTGAGGTTGAGAAAAGAAAAAGGTCATGGGAATTCAGGAGGCTGATGATCTAGAAAGTCAGTGTATTTAAGGGAACATAAATATGTATATCATAGTCCTCAAGTATGAGGGCAAGGGTAGGGACAAAGGAACACTATGAGTCAAATATTTCTAGATGGCACAATGGAAAATATAAATAGAGGCAGAAAGGGATTGGGGAAGAGTAAAGTTGAACTGGATATGAATGAAGGACTAAGAAATAGTAGGAAGGGAAGGATGTTTTTTACTTTGAAACAGGAATGCTCTCCATTCTGACACCTTCTTCCAGGCTTTCTTCAATTTTCTTTAAGTCTCAGATGAAATCCCACTTTCTGGGAGGCCTTTCTGGGTCCTTTCCTCTTCTCCCACTGCTAGTGCCTTACCCCTGAGATGACCTTCCATCTGCTCTGTATGTAGTTTGTACATTTGCTTGTATGTTGTCTCCCATATACAAAAGTGAACTCCTTGAGGGCAGGGACTTTTTATAAAAATTTTTTAATATATATCTATAATTTAATGTAGTGCATAGCATAGAACAAGAACTTAATAAATGCTCATTTACTGGTAGTAATTTTAAATCACAGGCATTAGGGGAGGAAGTAAATATTTTCTAGACATAGGATAGAGAAGGTGCCAATTTACTAGATTTCTTAATCTCCAGGGTCCCATGTTGACAGAGGGTGGCATTATCTTGTACTCTTTAAACATCAGGGAGCAGAGGATTGAGTCAGTAGGAATATGAGGTCAGTCATCTTTGGAGTTGTTAAAAAAAAAAAAACCCAAGAATTGAGTTGTGTTTAAAATCAGATTCAAGTCACATTTTGTTATTTCATGCAGTCTCAAGAATTTCACAGGAACTCTGAGAAACAGTCAAGTAGTTTTTATACATTCTGAAGATAATATAGAGAGTTGTTTCTGGTTTAATATTTAATTGCAAAATGTTACAAACCAGGCTAGAACTGTTAGCTCAAAGAAGTAAGCTCAAAGATCCTTTTGTGGTGTTAACAATACTGGGTAAATCACATATTCTCTAAGAGATTCTGACTGAAGATATTGCGGCTTCCAAACAGGCATATTGTTACAATTTCAGAACAAACAGATTTCGATTGGGCTCAGCTGTTTACTCCCTATTTTCTACTAGGATATACACATTCAAGTTCAGCTGCTGTTTGAGGCCAATTTCATATACTTTCCACAGGGTAGTTCCCAGGAAAATCTAAATGTGCATTTTGGATTTTGAATGGGGTCCTCCTATTCTGTATTCAGAATGAATATTGAATTGTAGATGCTGGTTGAGAGAATAATCTAGAATATCATAGACGAACTCATGACTACCTAGGAAGGGAAGAGTTTTTCAGAATCCAATCAAGGGTATTAGAGTCAAGGGCCATAACTATGAGAATGGATCCAAAGTCATCTATGGGTTTGAGTTGGACTCCCCTCTCAATTCTCAATTCTTTGTCCTCTCAACCAATAGAGCATCTAAAGGTCCCAAACCACAGATCTGGAAGTGGAGATAACATTTAACACTTGGATTCCTCATAAGTCACCATTCTGGAAACTCAGGGGAAACAAAGAAAACTTAATAGCAACCATCAAAGATGGGAGTTGTTAATTTCCCCAACAGCAAAATGCGTTGGATACAGATTCCAACACTTCTGAGGACTCCTTCAAAATAATTTCATTCGAATATGCATATTTTGTACATAGGCTCTCTCTCCTTTTTTCTTCCTAAGATGGATGAAGATTTAATTCAATCACAACATGACTTTTCTGGAGGAAAACTTACTGCTACGGCATGTAAGGGTTCCCCCCATCTTCTAGGGAATGGCTGATCTGTAGATACATATCCCTTTAAACCATAATTCTCAACCTCCTATCAAATAAAATTTTTGCTATTTTTTGTTTTTGTATTGCCTTTGCTTCCAAATATTCCCCTTTCCTCAGATATATCCCCTATTATGAAAAATAAAGAAAGAGAAAAAAGTTGGGCAAAATTAAGGGGGAGGGAATAAGCATTTATGTTGTCCTCACTATTTGCCAGATACTGTGCTAGGCGTTATTTAAATACAGCTGATTCTTACAACAACCCTGGGAGGAGGTACTGTTACCATCCTCATTGTAGTGTTGAAGAAACTGAGGCAAACAAATGTCACATGCATTTTCCAGGGTCACACAGTTAATGTCTTCCTGGCTCTAGGTCTAGTGTTCTGTCCGCTCTGCCAGCAGTCGTCTCCTTTCTAACCAACTCTACTCAACATATCATCCAAATCTGACATTATGCACAATGTTCCATATCCATACTAACATAGCTATGCACCTATTCTTTTTTTTTTTTTTTTTGCTTTTGGCAGGCAATTGGGGTTAAGTGACTTGCCCAAGGTCACACGGCTAGTTTTTGTGTGTGTGTGTTAAGCCTATGAGGTCGGATCCGAACTCAGGTCCTCCTGACTCTGGAGCCAGCACTCTACTCACTTGTGCCACCTAGCCGCCTCGATATGCATCTATTCTTAAAGGTCAAGTCCCACCATTATAATTATCCAGCATCCAGGTTTTGTTGTTGTTTTTCTTTTGTTTACTTTGCTGTAGTCATTGTTTTTTATGTCTGGTTTGAATATGCATATTTTGCTGGTTCTGCTTCATTTAAAAAATTACTTTCATTTTTTAAAAAAAACAACATCCTTTTTGTTCTTGTGAACTTGACTAGTAACAACAAACATCATCATTTCTATATACCATAAAGAGAAAAAGAGAATTGTGTATGAGCCTGTGATGTTCTATTAAATATTTACATGGTGTAACAAGAGTGTATAAATAAGACTAACAATAAATTCCACAATTGTCTTGCCTGTCTGTATCTCTCTCAGCTTCCTTATGTTCTCCCTTGTGCACTTAAAAATATTTCATTGTTTTCCTTCTTTACTTTATTTTTAGAAGAAATATCTCTACTCTTTCATTTCCTTCTAATGTCCCACAAATAAAAATAAACTCCCTTCCTTGTAAGATGTATATCCAAGCAAAACAAGTTAAATCCACACATTTATGCACCTCTCATCCATCCCTTCTCTGTTAAGAAGTGAGAAACATGACTAAACATCAGATTTCTGGAATCTTGGTTGGTCATTGCCTTGATCAGAATTCTGAGACTCTCCTTGTAATTTATATGGAGTGGTCATGTGTTAAGTCTTTCTAGAGAATTTTCCTTCAAAGCTGCAGACCCCAGGACCCACTAGATTATCTCCAGTCTCAGTACTGTGGGCTTCAGACCCCTCTGGAGTATCTGTTCTGAGCATGGTAAGCTTCTTATGCCCCTGCAGAGTGTACCTAGTCAGAGCTCTGGCTGGTGCTTCCTACCTGTCAGAGTGCTACAGGTACAGGCTTCAGAGTCCCTGGAAGTGTCCCTGGTCAGAATACTGACAGATGCCAAACCTATTTATATTAGTTACTGTTGGCTTCCTTTGCAGAACCCCTCCTGAAGAATGTACAGGATCCTGGTTCTGTTTTTATGTATTTCTGGGCTAGATGGAGGAACTTAATGAATCAATCAACAAGCACTCATTATGACTAAAGAGAAGGAAACATTGAACATAGTGAAGAAATACTATGGGTTAAGAGAAACCCAAGAGGTTAACCCAAAAGAATAGAGTAAGTCTAGAATAGCTATAAGCAGAATCCCAGAGAAAAAAAATGGATTAGCCAAAAGGACGCCAAGAGTGACATGAATAGGTACAGCAACGGTGGGGAAAAAAATGAAAATTGTAATAAAATATGCTTGTGAGAAAAAAAAGATAATTGGTTTAGAACAGAAGGCAGAAAAAAAATTATCTAAATCACTATTGATTAGAGGTACCACCTCATACCTATCAGATTGGCTAATATGACCAAAAAGGAAAATGATAAATGAGGAGGGCTTGTGGGGAAAGTGGAGCACTAATGGAACACTTCTTAAACTGTAGGTCTTGACTCCATATGGAATAACAGAAATGAATGTGGAGGTCACGAAAATTTTGGCAACAGTAAAAGGTTTCTGAATGCACGATGACCAAAAATTAATTCAAAATCAAACATGTATTGAACCTGAGATTTTTCCAGGAGTGTTTGCCTGTGTTGCATCATGTAACTTCACTGCAGCCTTGGTTCTGAATATACAATATGCACACTTTGCACTCACTGAGCATGCTATCAATGCCAACAAATTACCATTGAGAAAAGCCCAGAATTGGGCAGCTAGGTGGTGCAGTGAGTAGAGCACTGGCCCTGGAGTCAGAAGGACCTAAGTTCAGCTCCAGCCTCAGACACTTAATGCACAAAAAAAGAAAAACCTAGCTGTGTGACCTTGGGCAAGTTACTTAACCCCAATTACCCTCCAAAAAGCAAAAAAATAAAATAAAAATAAACAAACATATCCATCTGATTAGTATGCAAATCTGTTTTTATCTTTAATAAATGGTAAAATTATATGTATACCAAAGAATTGTTTTCAAGTGAATTTCTTTATGGTTTATTATCAATAAGTGTTTGATTTGTATATCTATCATACATCTATGTACCCAGGGTCACATAAAATTTTCTCCGGTGAAAAGGGGTCACTAGAGGAAAAAGTTTAAGAAGCCCTGCACTAATGCATTGTTAATGGAGTTGTAAACTGATCCAACCATTCTGGAGAACAATTTAGAACTATAGTCAAAGGGTTACAAAACTGTGCATACCCTTTGAACCAGCAATACCACTGTTAGGTCTATATCCCCAAAACATCAAAAAAGGGGGTGTAGGGAAAAGGACCTATTTGTACAAAAATATTTATAGCAGCTCTTTCTGTGGTGGAGTTGGAAATTGAAGGGATGCCCATCAATTGGAGAATGGCTAAAAAGTTGCGGTATATGACTATGGACTGTTATTATGCTGTAAGAAATGACAAGCAAGATGATTTCAGAAAAAAAAAAAAACCTGAAAAGACTTACATGAACTGATTCAAAGTGAAGTGAGCAGAACTAGGAGAACACTGCACACAGTAAAAGCAATATTGTATGATGAAGGACTGTGAATGACTCAGCTATTCTCAACAATACAACGATTCAAGACAATCTCGAAGGACTAAAGATGAAGCATACTACTTGCTGATACTGTCTCAATATAGACTGAAGCATACTATTTTTCATTTTATTTCCTTCATTCTCTTTTTTATTAGAGTCCTCTTGTTGAAAATAACTAATATCAAGATGTTTTACATGTATCCACATGTATAACCTATACTGGATTGTTTATCATATCTTAGGGATGGAGGAGGAAAGAAGGGAAAGAGGGATAAAATTTGAAACTCAAAACTTTTTTTAAAATGTTAAAAAAATTGTTAACATGCAACTGAAGAAAAATAAACATATTAAAAAATAATAGAAAGCAGAAAACTTTACCTAAGCAGCATACTTCCTTAAGAAATAGAATGGAGCAAACAAAATTCAATTCCATGGAATAACAGGAAGTCAAAAAGATTTTTTAACAATAGAAGTACAAGATACCTACCAGCAGAAACAATTGACCTGGAAGGAAGTTTGAGAAGAGATAACTGGAATCATCAGATTACAGACCTACAGACTTTTAGTGCTCTCATAGTGGTCTGAACTCTGCAAATTCATGACCTGGGTTTGAATCCGAGCAATACAGTTGTTGCTATGGCTTGCCCTATTTTGAGTTCCAGTCGACTGTTGCTGGACTCTGTGACTATCATCCAACTGGAAAGCTTTGCTAGTTCAGAGTGACAGAACTTCAGGCCACCCTTTGTTCTGGGATTCCTGTCCTAGTCATTCTATTGTAGGCTTCAGACTGAGCTGGAGGCTGGAATTGAGACCCCTGCTCCATGCCTGGGATCTAACAAAACAAATACTGTTTGCTTCTTAACTTGTTCCTTGCTCAGTACACAGCTTAGGGTCCATGACCAATAGTCATCCAAGAATGCCTTCCTTAGTTACAGGTCCCTTCCTTAGTTCACTCTGGATCTGTGACCTGGAATTGGCTAGAAAATAAGAGATAACAGTTGGCACCCATTCCTGAATACTGCACAAGTTTAGGGTCTCTCTATACTGAATCTATGACTTCTTGTCCCGGTGCACAGTCACTTCCTGTGTTGGAATATTCCACCATTACTAATAGTCTCAGACTTTTCAGTCTTTCTCCCTAAGTTGATCTGGGATCAAGGGGAGTGGGGGTAGGAGGGAATGAATCACTGTGGGGGTTTTTTCTTGGATTTACCAATCAGGATTAGGCTTTCCATTTTCCAGATCTGTTTGGAGGAGTTGTGGGATGAAGATCACTCTACTTCTTCCTGTTCCTCTATCATCTTGGCTCCCTGAGGTCTTCATGTTACCTCCTGTTCTTTTCCTGTGCCTGTGGTAGCCAGTGCCATCACAGTGAAATGCTTATATTCTAACAGGGGGAAAAGAAGTCAGGGTCTGTTCAGAATCCTAATACCTTGAAGGATCACAAGGAGAATTAATAGGAGGAACACAGAATGTGAGAATAGTTTTGTTCTTTATTCCATTTTAAAAGAGGGAAGGAAAGGGGGGGAATACTAGGAAAGAAATAAGGAAGAAGGAAGAGAATTATCATCATCATTACATATAATGGGGACTTGGAGCATGCCTAGATTTTTTAACATGGAGACACCCTGATTCTGGAAGAGGACATTTTATGTCCCACCATCACATGGGTAATAGTAGCCTCTTTCTACTGACTGCATAGCTGGAATAGGGTAGATCTTTAAAACCTCCTGACTGAGACAGTCTCATTCTCTTTCCTGATTTATTATGACTCACATAACCAAACTGGTAAGAGAAAAAGGTTTCTTTCTTCTATTTTTCCTTTGACTCCTTGCTTCCTAAAAGTAGGCCTGGGGTATTTGTCTTATTCAGTTTTGTTTGTCCTTATTTTCAGGTGCATGTGGTAATCCCCACTGGACCTGGAATCGTAGGCCCCTGGTGACTGCAGAGCCAAGATTCCAGGTGGGACATTGTAGCCAGTCAGCACAGCAGGAAAACCCTGAAAAGCCTGAGTACCTGGGACTCCACCCAGCAAGAGCTTTGGTCTTGGAATCTGAGGATGTGTCATATAGGAACTGATCTATACTGTTTACCTAATCCCTTTTCCCTCAAATCCAGAGTATGAAGTGGTACAGGTTGGGAGGAGGGTGATTATACACTACATTTGGGGGAGTATGGCCACCTACTTGTTAAATATGCCTTTGAAATAAAAGTTTGTAAAAGTTAATCCAACTGGGGCGGCTAGGTGGCACAGTGAGTAGAGCGCTGGCCCTGGAGTCAGAAGGACCTGAGTTCCGATCTGGCCTCAGACACTTAACACACACAAACAAAAAAACCTAGCCGTGTGACCTTGGGCAAGTTACTTAACCCCAATTGCCCTCCAAAAGGCAAAAACAAACAAACAAACAAAAAGTTAATCCAACTGTTAGAGATTGAGATGCAAGTGGGGTGCCTGCAATTGGTGAAATATCAGAGAGAGATAGAGCCAAAGACACCCTAGAGCCCCAATCCTCCCCTCAACACACATACATATTGAGTGGCTAGAGAACACTGGGGGAATGATAAAATGTAGTATCCCTGGCCTTCAATCAGTGGGGCTCAGGGCAGTCAAAGTTACATGTGTAACTAGAGTCTGTGAGGAGAGTATACAAGTGTAAAGGGAAGGGGACACCCTATCTGAACTAGATAAAATAGGGTTGAAAATGCAGATGCATGAGGCAGAATCAAGATGGCAGAATAAGAGAAAGCATTTTTGCCAAGCTTTCCCAGCACCCCTCCTCTACAGATACCTAGAAAATGCATGTCTGAATTCTAATTGGGAAAATCATGAAAAAGTCATAATGCATCATTTTTCCAGCCTAGAGAATATTAGAGAGACAGAGAGGTCTGCAGCTACTAGGCACAGAGACAGGCCAGGACCGTGTATGGCAGCAGTTACAGGCAACATTATAGTTCCCAGAATGGAAAGAGGGCTGAAACAGCACCAGGGCAGAAAGAGATATGAGGTGATCCCTGAACTAGCACTGTATATAGGAGCAGGTGCTATCTGGCACTGGTTACCCAGGTCTGAGTCACAGACCCAGGCACAGCGAAGTGGTCACTGTGGGTCCTTGATGTATACTGAGGAAGAAACAAATTCTGGAACGTAGTTGCATGACTGATCCCAGAAACAGAGCAATGGCTCAATTCTTGCTATTAGTCCAGCACATAAGCCTTCAGTGAAAAAACCAGGGCAGGAGAACTATACCAAAGGGGAGCCTGTATTTCAGTCCCCTTGAACCTGTAGAATCTCCAAACAGGCTAACAGTGACTAAGTCCAGCAGTAGTCTACTGAAACTCAACCACCCATAAGTCGACAGACCCAAACCTAGGTCAGGAATTGTAGAGCTCAGACCAAGAAGGCCGTGAGTCAGAAGATGCAGAAAGCAGAAGATGCTTTCACAGAAGCTCAGGCCAAATAACCCTACTAGAAGTGTGTATTAATATAAAGTCCAAAGTCAAGTATTAGACTGGAGGAATGAGCAAACAAACATCAAGGAAGGTAGATAGTATCTTTTGTCATGAGTCATTTGGAATTGTGATTGGTCACTGTGCTGACCAAGACTTAGTAACTTTCGAAATTGATTATTTTTACAATATTGGTGTTATTGTATAAATTGTTCTCCTGGTTACTTCTGCTCACTTCACTTTGTATCAGTTCATTTAAATCTTCCCAGGTTTCTCTGAAACCATTTCCTTCATAATTTCTTATAGTATAATCGATTTCCATCACCTTCATATACTATAACTTATTTTCCCCAATTGGTGGGTATCCCCTCAGTTTCTAATTCTTTGCCCACACCAAAAAGAGCTGCTATAAGAATTTTTGAACAGATGATTCCTTTTTCTTCTTTAATATCCTTGGGGTATAGACCTACTACCAGTGTTACTAAGTCAAAGGTATTTACACTATTTAATAGTTTTTTGAGGATTGAGGTCCAAATGGTTTTCCAGAATGGCTGAATTACTTCACACCCCACCAATAGTACATTAATGTACCTGTTTTCTCTAGGCCCCCCAGCATTTGTCATTTTCCTTTTTTAGGTCAACAGCCAATCTGATGGGTAGGAGATGGTACCTCAGAGTTGTTTTGATTTACAATTCTCTAATTATAGTATGTTAGAGGATTTTTTCAAATAGCTATTGATAGCTTGGATTTTCTTCCTCTGAAAAGTGCTTATTCATATTCTTTGATCATTAAGTGGGAATGGCTCTAATTCTTGTAAACTGAACTCAGTTCCATATATATCTTAGGAATGAGACTCTTATCAAAGAAACTTATAATAAAGATCTCCTCCCCCAAATTTCCTCTGTCTTTTCTAATTTTAACTGTATGGGTTTTGTTTCTATAAAAACTTAAATTTTATGTCATCAAAGTTGTCCATTTTACTTTCTATAAAGCCATCTCTTGTTTGGACATAAACTCTTGCTCAGCCCATAGATCTTGCCCAGTTCGTAGATGTGAGAGATAATTTCTTCCATACTCCTCTAATTTATTCATGAGATGACCCTTTACATCCAAGTCGAGTGTCCATTTGGAGCTTGTCTTGGGATATGCTGTGAACGGTCTGTACCTAGTTTCTGCCAGAAAGTTTTCCACTTTTCTCAACAGTTTTTTGTCTAATCGTGAGTTCCTGCTTCAGTAGCTGGCCTCTTTGGGTTTATCAAACTCAAGGCTACTGTCCTTGTTTGTTTCTGTATATTATATGGCCAATCTGTTCCACTGATTAATCTATTTCTTTGTCAGTGCCAAATTTTTTTGATGGTTATGGCTTTGTAGTACAGTTTGTGGCCTGGTACTGCTAGGTTCCCTTTCTTCCCTCTTTTCCCCATTAATTTTCTTGACTTTTTGTTCCTCTAGATTCATTTTATTATTTTTTTTCCTAGCTCTATAAATCAATCCTTGGGTAGTTTGATTGGCATGGGGCACTGAATATGTAAATTAATTTAGGAGTATTATAATTTTCATTATATTGGCTTGGCCTGTCCTTGAGCAATAAATATTTTTCAAAATATTCACATCTACCTTTATTTGAATAAAGAGTGTTTTTTTTAATTGTGTTGCTTGAAGTTCTGTGTGTGTCTTTTCAGGTAGACTCCTGAGTATTTTATACTGATGATATTTATCATCCATTAAAAATAGAATTTCTTCTTCTGTCTCTTCCTGTTAGCTTTTGCTGATAATCTATAGAAATGCTGACAATTTGTGGATTTATTTTATGGCCTTCAACTTTGCTGAGGGTGTTCATTGTTTCAGTTATGTTTCAAATGACTCTCTAGGGTTCTGTAAGCAAATCATCATACCATTTCCAAAAAGTGATAATTTTGCTTCCTTGGTTTTAGATAAATACCATTTATCATTTTAAGGAAAGTTTCATTTATTCTTCAACCTTCTAGGTTTCCGCCCCCCCCCCCAGGGGAATCAAAAGCTTTTTCTGCATTACTGACATATTTGTATGATTTTTGTTGCTTTTGTGATTGAGATGGTTAGTTATAGTTTTCCTAATATTGAACCAGCTCTGAATTCCTGTTATAAATCCAGCCTTGTCATCTTTGTGATGTGTTGCTGTAGTCTCTTTGCTCTAACATGTTGTTCAAAATTTTTGCATAAATATTCATTAAGGATATTGGTCTATAATTTATTTTTCTGTCTTAATTCTCCCTAGTTATTATTTTAAATCATGATTTTCTTTTTCTTCCCCATTAGCAATATATAGAAATGGTGATTTTTGTAGATTTGTGGTTATAAGATTGTCTCAATCAATCTCATGTTAATTTTCTAAGTAAACCACATAATCTGAAAATAGTGATAACTCTGCCTTTTCCTGACCGATATTTGATCTTTATTTATTCATTTTTGTTTTAATTTTATACCTAATATCGTAGGTACTATATCAAATAATAGTGGTGATCATGGGAATTCTTGATTTCTGCCTGATCTTATTGGAAAGGTTTCCAGAGTTTTTTTATATTAACAACATTAGCTCTTGGTTTTAGATAAACATGATTGATCATATTAAGGAAAAATCCTTTCCTCCTTATCCTTTATAATGCTTCAAAAAACACAGATGAGTTCTACATTTAAAAAATCTGTCTTTATCTCTTGATATAGTAATGTGATTTTTATTTGTTATCAATATGATTTATTATGTTATTTATTTCCATAATATTGAATCATCCTTGAACTCTTTGCAAGATGAACAAGTAGGGCAGAAAGATTTGCTTCACATTGGTACTTCCTTTGCTTACATCCTTATTCTACAAATGACGAGCTAGCTGTAGTGAAAATCAGAATTCTCTGCCAGCAACAGGACACCCAATTGAAAAACACTGAATGTTAGCAATTACATTTGTCTCAGCTCCCAAGTCCATGTCCTGCGCTATGAGGACAGGATCCAAGAATTCCTGAGTCTTCAGCTAATGGCTGACCTTTCTAGATGGAATGAGTCAAACATCAGCTGGAAACCATGTTGTATTGTCTATTTTCCTTCTGCCCATTTTCACAAACAGTGGCTCTGGTTGACTAAATTAATGAACCAGTACGTTTCCTAGAATTCCTTGCACACGGTCTATGTGCTATCAAGGGAGGGGAAGATTTGCCTAGATCTAGAAGTTATGTGTCCAAAACTATGCTGTTGATAATTTATTGTGATAGTTATTGTTTTTATTGTTCCTATTTCAAGAGTAAAATACTAGATATGTTTGAGCACATTCTGTCTCTTGTGAAGATCAATTCCATTATGCCAAAGTCATATGACTAGGTTTCAGTCAAATATAGATGATTCAGGAAGGAGGTAAGGTTTCTTGTAGGATGAGTGTTTAGCTGGTTTTGACTGGGTAAATTCACATTAACCACACTCCACAGACTAAAGAAAGAGTGAGGTCACCCAGAGCTAGAGAAGGACTTTTAGAACTATATAGAGCTTGGCACATCCCACTTAATGGTGCAGAATATAATAACCAAAATGAATGTAGGACTCCAAAAGTCTCATCTTTGTGGTTCAATAGAATTAGACTAATGGCTATCGGCAACACTTGGTATTTAAAAGAATATATTCTCAATAATGGGACTTGTTTGTTAAAGGGTATAATTATTTTTGTAATTTATACATACAGGTCAATTGTAAATTTATAGAATCATTTTCACTTACAATTAATGAATCTATCAGTTTCTCCACAACCCCAATTATTTTATTTCATTGCTTTTCAATATTTTGGCCAGTTTAATAGGTATGAGATAGTACCTCAAAGTTGTTTTAATTTTTTGTCTTTGATTATTAGGAAAACAGAGCAATTTCCAGGCTACTGACATCTAATAAATTCTGGGCTTTTCTTTTCTTTTCTTTTCTTTTCTTTTCTTTTCTTTTCTTTTCTTTTCTTTTCTTTTTTTTTCTTTTCTTTTTTTGATTTTTGGAGGGCAATTGGGGTTAAGTAACTTGCCCAAGGTCAAATGGCTAGGTTTTTTTTTGTTGTTGTTTGTGTGTTAAGTGTCTGAGGCTGGATCTGAACTCAGGTCTTTCTGACTCCAGGGCCAACACTCTACTCACTGCGCCACCTAGCCACCCAATTCTGGGCTTTTCTTAATGGTAATTTCACTCTTCAAAAAGTAGGGAAAAAATGAATAGGAATTTTATCATCATGAGCAAGAAATAACTGATTCCTGAGAGAGAAGTAGTGGGAACCTTGGAGAAAAGAGAACAAAAGGAGAAGAAATCTGGGCATACTCTGAAATCCATAATATAAGCCACTGGAGTTTATTAAGTAGGAGGGTGACCTGGTCAGACCTGTCCAAACTGTCATTTGGCAGCCAACTGGAAGATGGACTAGAGTGGGTAGAAAATTGTGGTATGGAGATCAACCAGCAGGCTATTGGCAGACCTTTCTGGATGGAATGGTATTTCTTTTCCTCTAGAGGACTGGAGGCCAGGCAAGAGAATTGGTGAAAAGGATGTTTCTTCATTTGAAAAGTAATAAGGAAGTTAGGAAGAGGGGAGTATTTGTAGGGTTAATGATGAGATTAATAATGTTAAGTTTAAGATGTCTCTGGGACATCCAGTTTGAGATAACTAACAGGCAGTTAGAAATGTGAGACTGAAGATCAGCAGAGAGGTTAGGGATACATAAGATTCGAAAATCATCAACATTTAGAAAAAATAATAACAAAATTCAACTGGAAGAACAAATGATCAAGGACATCAAGGGAATCAATGAAAAATAATGGGAAGGAAGGTGGTCTAACCATACCAGATCTCAAACTGTATTATAAAGTGGTAATTCCCAAAACAGTCTGGTAATGGCTAAGAAATAGAGTGGTGGATCAGAGGAAGAGATTAGACATATAAGACACAGTAGTAAATGACCATAATAATCTAGGATATGATAAACCCAAAGGTCAATGTTTTTGGAGCAAAAACTCATTACTTGACAAAAACTGCTGAAAAAACTGGAAAACACTGTGGTAGAAACTAACTATAGACCAACATCTCACAACATGTACCAAGATAAAGTCAAAATGGGTACATGATTTGCACAAAAATGATGGTGTCATAAGCAAATTAGGAGAGCATGGAATACTTTATCTGTCAGTTCTATGGATAAGAGAAAGATTTAGTACCAAAGAAATATAGAGAGCATCACAGAATGTAAAATAGATAATTTTGATTATATGCAATTAAAAAAGGTTTTTGGGAAAATTTTTGTGACAATTATCTCTGATAAAGGCCTCATTTCTTAAATATATTTAAAAAACAGTCAAATTTATAAAAACACAAGTCATTCCCCAATTGATAAATGGTCAGAGGATATAAAAAGGCAGTTTTCAGACAAAGCTATCTATAGTCAAAAGAAAAAATTATCTAAATCACTAATGACTAGAGAAATGCAAATTAAAACAATCTGAAGTTTTATCAGACAAAAAAGGAAAATGATAAATGGTGGGGGGAATGTGGGAAAACTGGAAAATTAATGCATTGCTATCAGAGTTTTGAACTGGTCTAAACATTCTCAAGAGCAATTTGGAATTATGCCCAATAGGCTATAAAATTATGCATACTCTTTGATCCAATAATGCCACTGTTAGGTCTATATCCGAAAGATATAACAGAAGCAGGGGGAGGGAAAAGGATCTATTTGTATAAAAATACTTATAGCAGGTCTTTTTGTGGTGGCAAGAATTGGAAACCAAAAGGCTGCCCATCAATTAGGGAATGGCTGAACAAGTTGTGGCACATAATTGTGATGGACAATTATTGAGCTGTAAGAAATAAAAAGCAGACAAAACTACCTGCAAAGACTTACATGAACTGATGTAAAGTGAAGTGAACAGAATCAAGAGAACATTTGTACATAGTAACAGCAATACTGTATGATGAAGAACTGTGAATGACTTAGTTATTCTTGGCAATAGGATCCAAGACAATACCAAAGGACTGATAATGAAGCATGTTCTCCTACCTCCAGAGAAAGAACTGATATTATTTGAATACAGACTGAAGCATGCTATTTTCACTTTCTTTCTTTTATTCAATTCTTCTTGTACAAAATTATTAATATGGAGATGTTTTACATCAATGCATGTGCATACCCTATATCAGATTTCTTACCTGAGATGGGGGAGGGAGGAATAGAATTTAGAACTCAAAATTTTTTTAAAAAGTTTTAAAATTGTTTTTTAACATGTAATTGGGGAAAAATAAAATATATTAAAAATGAAAAAACCATTACCATAGACATGATAATTGAATCCATGGGAACTGATTAGATCATCCAAGTGAAATATTACAGAGGTAGAACAGAAGAGGACCCAGGACAGAGCCCGGTGGAATGCCCACAGGTATCTACCTAACTAGTGGGTCTGACTTAGATAAATAGTAAGCAAAAGAGACTGAAGAGTGGTGAGATAGGTAGAAGGAGATCTAGGAGAGAGCGGTGTCATGAAAAACTCATGAGAAGAGTATCAAGAAGAGGCTGATGACAGTGTCAAAAACTGCTCAGAGGTCAAGAAGGAAGGAGGAAAGGTCATTAGATTGAGCAATTGGGAGATTGTTAGTAACTCTGGAAAGAATAATTTTGATTGAAGTCAGACTCTAGAGAGTCTTGAAGTGATCGAGATGTAAGGAGGTAGAGCCACCAATTATAAACGCCCTTCCCAAAGAGTCTATCTATGGAAGGGAGGAGAGATACGGTATAATAGCTAAGAGGGCTGGTAGATCAACTGAAGGTCTTTTTGAGCATTGGGGAGGGGAGAGACACATAGGCATGTTCATAGGCACTAGGTAAGCATCGAATGGATAGGGAGAAATGGAAGATAAGTGAAAGAATGGGGATGTTAGAAAGGGTGGCAATCTGCTGAAAAAGATGGAGTGGAATGAAATCCCTTAGATTAAAATTCTATAGAGCTATGCTTTATATACTCAAGAATGAAACCCTCAGACACAAAGAGAAACAATTTGAATGGGGTTTAGAAAGGAGTTCTTCAAAAAAGATGGCATGAATGCAGAGTGAACACAGCAACCCATTTCCATTTTTTAAAATGTGTGTGAAGAACACAGAAGTACAGATCAAATAACAGGATGAATAGAAAAAGTATGCCATCGACCTATTTATTTTGGTAGACAATCAGGTTAAGTGATTTACCTAGGGTCACACTACTAGTAAGTGTCTGAGGCTGGCTTTGAATTTAGGTCTTCCTAACTCCAATGCTGGGTGCTCTATCTACTTCACTCCCTAGTTGCTCCCTATACCCCTATAATAATAGCGTTAAGAGTGCTGAATGAGCTAAAGTTTGGTGAGGAAAGTGAGAAGAAAAAGTGATTCTTTTAATATTTTTTTCTGCTATGCTGGGAAAAAAAGAAGATGATTAAACAAGACTGCTAATCAAAATATGTGAAAATGCAACAATTGAAAAGAAGGAAAAACTACTCAACTGTTTTTTCTGTTTTCTGTTTTCTTTTTCTTTATCAAGGAGAATGGGCTTTGGATCTGAAAAGACAAAGCAAAATTGACTTAAAGTTGATAACCAAGATAAGTGAGGAGCTTGTCAAAGTACACGTAATTGCTTTTGGTGAATTTAAGTCACCAACCCAAATGAATTGCTCTTCAGGGTCAACTAGATCCCATCTCCATTTCACTACGTAGATGAACTATAACCTATTTTAGAACCAAGAAAGAATAGGCAGACATGACTGCTACATGATAGCTGAAAGATCTAGGGGACTAGAAAAGATCCCACATGATCTGAGAAGGCCAAAAAGGAAGATAATGAAGTATGCAAACTATAGGTAAGTGAGTTTGACTTTGATTCCTGGCAAAATTCCAGAAGCTGTTATTAAAGTTAATGAACATCTAGAAAATAAAACAGCAATCGTGAACAACCAACATGACTTAATCAATCACAGGTCATCCCTTTTTGTCTCTGTTATTAGACTTTTATATTGGAGGAATGCTACAGATACATCATTTACCCAGGTTTTAGAAAAACACATGAAAAAACTTCTCTTTCCCCTTCCCTTCATTATTTGTAAGACACTCCACCTTCCCCTCCCCTAAGTGTTCTGTAAACAAGCATGACCCCCACCTCTTCCATTCCCCTAATTGATCTGTGGGTGGGAGTCTCAGCCTAGGGTTTCTCACTGGTGGGAAATTCAAATGTACACTGACCAATCACTGTAGTTTCAGCTTACATCACTGTAATTTAAGCTTATGTAACCTGGCTATGGAACCTCTATAAAAATGGGCACAACGTCTGTGCCAAACCCCTGTCTGATTTGGGTGACCATGCACCCTGACAGTCCTGCAGTAATAAATCCATGCAAATTCTAATTTTGGGGGTCTTCTGTCTTGCTTTATTGGGGTACAACAATACTAGCCCTGAAGACAGGCTAGAAAGATATAGATTAGATGATAGTACAGTCAGATGGATTTAGAACAATTGAATGCCTCTACCTAAAGAGTAATTATTAATGTTTTTATGTTAGCATGGAAGGTCTCTAGTGTAGTACCTCAAGGATCAGTTCTGTGTGCTTAGCATTTTTATCACTGCCTTGGGTAAGGAGATATATGGCATGTTTGTGAAATTTGCAAATGACACAAAGTTAGGAGCAGTAGTTAACATGTTGAATGAATTAAGCACCACAAAGATTTTGAACATGAGGACAAAAGTGATGAAGTTTAATTTTATGAGGATATATGTAAATTATTATACTTGTATTTAAAAAACATTTAACTTCATAAGTAGATCTAGGAAGACCTAGGACAGGCTTCCTAGGTAAGTATATTGTCTGAAAAAGATCTGCAAACCTTAGTGGAATGCAAAGTCAACATGATACAATAATATGATATGTTAACGTTAAGTTAAAAATGACAACAAAAGTTGAGGCACCATAAAGAAGAGGGTGGAGTGTAGGAGTTAGGAACATGGAGGTTGTTGTGAGACTCAAATTCAGTATTCTATGTAAAGCATTTTTGCAAACTCTAAAGAGTGCTATATAAATGATAGTATCAAAAACTGCTCAGAGGTCAAGAAGGAGAAAAGGCCATTACATTTAACAATTAAGAGATTATTAGTAACTTTGGAAAGAACAATTTTGGTTGAAATCAGACTCAAGAGAGTCTAGAAGAGATTGAGATGAAAGGAAGTAGAGTCACCAATTGGAGATACCCTTCTATCCTACTCTACCCTGTGATGCAAGAGAGTTTAGCCTGCACGGTTGCCAAAAGCTTCCCCCAGATGCTGGATGATGAATCAGAATTAGAAGTGTTGCTGAAAGTGAATTTGTGGCAGAACATACTGAGTCCATTTTGTTCTTTATTAGCTATTTTGCAGTACATGACCCCTACATGAATTAGAAGAACACCAGTAGCAGTTGGTTTCCTTCAGTATTTTCTTTCCTTTTCAAATTGGTACAGAAAGACTTTCTTGGTAAAAAAAGAAAGAAAGAAAGAAAGAAAGAAAGAAAGAAAGAAAGAAAGAAAGAAAGAAAGAAAGAAAGAAAGAAAGAAAGAAAGAACATTCCCGAGTTTCTGGATTGTCCCCCTCCTTTATCTAACCTGACAAGTAGCTCCCCTTTGATTTAGTGGAATTGGCTATACTATCAATGCTATATATCTTATCTGTCTCCTTAGGCTAATGACACATTTTCCCCAACAAATAAACTATTTTTTCTTTGTATGGCTAACTGCATTGCAATGAGCAGCCATATTCTTTATTTTATATTGAAGAGCATAATTGAGTTACATTGAAAGGGTTTAAACATGATTGTGTGGCAAGGAGGGGAGGCCATGAGTGTAGCTTGTTTCTACTGCAGTGAAGTGTAGAGAAATATGATGATTTAGAAGTGGCAGGGAAATTACTTCTTTCCTTCCTTCCTATTGTAATCCAGGACAAAGGAGACAGCAGAGAGGGAGAGATTGAAGATACATGAGAGAAATGGGGGTTGATTGATAAAGTAAAAGGCCAAACTGGATCTCGGAGTGGTTGTGACCAAGGATAAAGCTTGGCAAGTAGGAGGGCCACTTCAACCCCTGCTCCTGAATGGAGAATGAAAACATGGAAAGCTTTAGGGGAGTGAAAGGCAGGGAGGGATTGTTAATAGGGCTCAACCTTCTTTCTTGTACGTTGTATTTAATAAACGCTTGTTGAATAAACGAATGGTTCCTGTGGTCTTAGTACAAGAAAAAAGTCATTTCCTTGGATAAAGGAATAAAGTCGGGGACCTGAGAGATTTGGAATAGCCACTGTGACGACGGATTAGATTCAACAAGAGATAAATAAGAGGGTTGTCCTCCACTGGTACCAGACCCAGTTGAGGTCAAGTACGCACAGCGCGGCAGCATCTCAGGGGCTCGGTTTTGGTGATTTCTTGCAGAACTGATTTTCCCTGTTTAGGGAGAGGAGCGGACAGACGCCAGACAGTCGTGACCTGGGGTGAGAGGGCAGGCAGGGGAGGGGGCATTGTCTCCAGGATGCAGCTGAGAAAGCAGCACATCACAGCGTTTGCTGTGAACGGCCGGACGGGCACCTCGGGAGCATAAAGAGAGCGAGGCTGGCCAGCCTTCACTCTACGATCCATCGCGCCTGACGCCTCTTGAAGCCCCAGTCAGACCTCAGGGCGGCGCTTCTTTGAACTTTCATGAACATTAGAAAAGCCAGAAGTCTCTAGTTAAAGACCCCGAGGTAGGACGGAAGGCCGCAGCCGCGGTGTCCGGAGCCCACCCATCACTCCGCGTTAAAGAACCGCCGGACATTAGCGGGAGGATGGGCTCGGACCCAGCGAAAGCCACGCTCCTCCGGTTTCACTGCCAACAAGCCCCGCCCCGAGGCTCAATGCCTCCTCCCCGCTGGCTGGGCAGACGCGTTGGGGCGGGGCGGAAAGTTCGCGTGACGAGACAGGAGAAGGCACGCAATTGGCCGTGACGGAGGGCCTGGGCGTGGCCGGCCCCATTGATTGGTCGGAGGGCGGGGCCTCAAGAGAGGGGACCTCTACGGCGGCTGGCGGGGATCCGGGGGCGGCTGGCTGTGGGGAGGGTGTGGGGCCTGGGGACCGCGGAGGGCTGAGGGCTATCGCGGAGGCGGCGGCGGCTGCGGGATGGAGCTGAGCTCCCGGCTCCGTTAGACTGGCATCGGCTGCGGCGGCCGTCGGCGGACGGAGGGGGCGGGCCATGAAGGGGGCTCTGGGCAGTCCGGTGGCCGCCGCCGCAGCCGCCACCTCCGGGATGCAGGAGAGTTTCGGCTGCGCGGTTGCCAACCGCTTCCACCAGCTGCTGGACGACGAGTCGGACCCGTTCGACATCCTGCGCGAGGCCGAGCGGCAGCGGCAGCGGCAGCAGCAGCAGCAGCGCAAGAAGCGCGACGAGGCGGCGGGAGTGGCGGGCGGCGGCGGCGGCGGCCGGAGACCCGCCTCGGCCGGGGCTGCGGGCCTCCGGCTGAGCGGCGGCCGGAGGGAGTCCCAGAAAGACCGCAAGATCTTCTCCTCCCCCTTCTCCCAGCCCGACAGCTTTGGGGGAGGCCCGCCGCCGCCCGGTACGCCCCGGGCTCCGCTCCCGGCTAGCGTGTTCTTGCCTTTTAGTTAGCAGAGATCCGCCCCCCTCCCTGGTGGGAACGAGCCTGGTAACCAGCCGGGCATGGTCCGGCAGAGGCTCCCGCACTGGGCCGTCCGTCTCCATCCCGGGCCTCTGGAATCCGGGTCCATCCGAGTTCTTAACTCTTTGGGTTCTGCTCACTTGGCTGTGCATCAGTTCGACCAGATCTTCCCGAGGTCTTTCTGGAACTCATCCCCGCGCCCTAGACCCTTTCTTAGGGCACAATGGCATTCCGTTGCATCCGTGCACCGCAACTGGCCAGCCATTCCCCCTTCTGAGGTCCCATCCTTTACGTTCTCCGTTCTTTTCCACCCCCATTCCCCCAGGGAGGCAGCAGGGAAATACTGAGGCTGCTGTGGAAGCTCTGCAGAAAGGAGATGATAGAAGCTAAGAGGAAAATGGGAAACAGGGACCTTATCTCGGTCCTCTCTCCCCTTCCATTCTCATCCCGCTGAAAAGCTGGGCGGGGGGTGGGGGGTGGGAGGAGTCAAAGGTGGATTTGGAAGGCTTGCAGGGTGAGGTATGGAGATGAAGAGGGATGTGTCTGGAACATCCCAAAGGAAATCCCCACCCCCAATTCTCCCAAGGACAATTTGGAGGGAAAAATTATACTTTTCTTCCCTTTGGTTTAAATGCGGGGGAGGAGGTAGATTATTTCTTCCTTGGGAGGCAGAGAAAAAAGTAGCACCCGAGTCGAGGATAAGAGGAAGGACCAGAGGAAGGAGGTTCAAAACACTGGGCTGAAGTGAGAGTCTGGATTATCTGCAGTAACCTGGTAGTGATGATACATGTTAAGTATGGAGCCATGGAATGAGGTAGAGCAGCTAATTCGTGTTTTGAAAAGGGAGAAGATAGATAGTAAAGGTAGCATTAAAAGTATTTTAGGTCGGTATTAGGTAGGGAACTACCTAAGATCAAGAACCAGTGCCTCGCTGACTTGTTAGGGTTGTGCATCCAAGCACTAGAGTGCCAAGTGGGCACTGGGGGATTCAATATTTTGAATAATCTTATGCAAATTTTTATTATCATCTGGTATTAGGTAAATTTGACTTAACAGTAATTAACATTTTTGGTTTTGGATTTTGCACTCTCCATGAGTGTATTCAAAAATAATTCTAATGTTGGTAGAGATGCCTCATTTCTTTGTAGCAAGTAGAAATGCGGGACTCCAGGTTGGTGTACTAATATTTCTACAGAGTTAAATGCGTTTCATTATTTCACCTTGCCTCCTGATAAGGTGCACTCTGATCGATGACATTTAATTCTACAAGACAGCCAACCACTTTTGCCTTCTGCACAATCTAATTCAGGCAAAGTCTGTGAGGTTTACATAAGGCTACTACTCTGTTTGCTTTCTGTTGAAAATGAGAGGATTTAACATGTCAGTCTCCTAAATATGAAAAGAGTGAAGTGGAGTAGATTTTTCAATTTATCTATTTGCAGGCATGCTGTCTACTTTGCTGACCCTAGGTGGATTTAGATAAGGAATCATACATCAGGAGCACTGAGTCATTTGGCCTAATTTAAGCTTTAAGAATTTGGAGGAAAAAAAAAGAATTTGGAGGCACTAGACAATAATGATTTACTTTTACCTGTGAAATGTGATCTAGAGCTAGCACTACTTTACAAAACTGTCTAAATGTGTCACTAAGTATTTTTAGAATCCCAGTTAGGGATGGCATTTGAAAGCTGTTTTTATGTTTGCTTATATGGTTCCTATGAGGTCTTTATCAAATAATTAAGTAAAATTTTGGTAATGTAGATGTTTTCCCCTTGATTAAAAACATTTTGTTTAACTTTAGGTTGATTTTACCTTACTCTATATGTTATTCTAACAAATGAATTTTTGTGTTCTTTGCCCCCTGGTGTTAAGTATGAAACTTTATATTTAGTGATATCTAACTAATATGATTAAAATTATTTTTAAGTTCCTAAATCGACTTTTAAAAAGTCACTTTAACAGCTTTGCTAGTCTCTTTTCCTCCGTCTAGGAAATTTTTGCTACTGTATTATTACTTTATAGTTCTTAGGAGATTCATTTTAAAGAGTTTTGGTTGACTTAGTTAATCTAAAGGAAGGCTTTGTGTTCCTTTAGGAATATGTTGGGTTCCAGGAATAAGTCAAAGCATTTGTTTCTTTTTATGAAATTACTTTGTTAAGCTTTTGTGTAATAGTTTTGAAAATGCAAGCCCTAAGTTTATAGCCCTGGAATATTATTAAAGTATTGGGTGCTGGGCTTTGTTATCTCTGAATTTTCACTCAAGTAGAACATAGTAATATGTGAAAAGTTAATATAGACAAGAAACCACACTTCAAAGGATGTGAATGATTTAGTAGATCATTTAGCAATCAGAGAATATCATACAAATCATAAACAGATTTTTTTTCATTGAAAATGCCTAATGTTCCTTTCTTTTGTTTAAATAGTTGATCGTGTACTGAAAAAATGTAAGTGTAGCAAATGTAGATCCATATAAGTGGACCTTGTTTCTGGAGGTTATCAAAGTTCTTGCTTCAGTCCTAAATTCCCTTAGTAGCTATAATTAAAGAAAATTCCCTAATATGGTCCTTAAACTAAAAACTTGATGTTTGCCAGATGATTATTGTAGATGTCATTTATTTTGTCCCTTTTATACAAATTTGCTTGTCTTATTTTTTGATTAGTGATCAAATTGCATGTGCCAGCCCTTTATTGAAAAGGGCTGTGAAATGCAAGGTTTGCATTATGCACTCACAGTTGCTGATCCAGCATAGAGAAAGGAGCTGGATTCTGCCTCAGTCAACTCCTAATACTGTATTTCCAAAGTTGAAACCACGGATACTGTACATCTTTTAGAATTTTGAAGGCAGGAAAAAACCATTACAATACATAGTACTTCATCCAGTTCATAAAAGGCAAGCATTCAGAGAATGGACAAGATTATTGGCAAAGAAATCATAGTAAGGACAGATATAAAACTACATGATTCTTCATTTAAATTAATATATTCTAAATACCTTTTAAAATATATTAGCGGGGCAGCTAGGTGGGGAAGTGAGTAAGAGCACCAGCCCTGGAGTCGGGAGGACCTGGGATTGGTTCCAGCCTCAGAAAATTAGCACCTACACATAAAAATCACTAGCCATGTAACCATGAGCATTACTTAACCCCAGGCGCTTAAAAAAAAAGAAAAGAAAAGAAAAGAAAAAATATATTAGAATGGGACATTTACTAGTTGTATGACCCTGGGTAAGTTACTTCCTCTTTTCTCTCTCTGCCTCTATGTGTCTTTGCCTCTGTCTGTCTGTCTGTCTGTCTGTCTCTCTCTCTCTCACACACACACACACACACGAGCGCGCACACACACACACACACACACTTCTATATGTTGAAGTGGAAAGAAAAGTGTTGTCTAAATTCTTGTGAGGAATTTTCTACCCAAGTGGTATTTTTAAAAATGATAGTTAATTGACACCCTACCTACATTTAATTTTTCTATGCATTTAGATGACACTGATTGTATGTTAAGAAAAATTCATATTATTTAAATGTAGAATACATTTCCATGTCTTATGTTCTTAGTGCATGTGATGATGACTATTTCTGTTCAAAATCAATCTTAAATTTAAACTACATCTTAGAATAATCTTTCATTTTCCTGGGTTGTTAATTCATTTTAATAATCATACTTACCAAGATTTATAATTTCAGTCTACATGGTATCCTTTTCTGTTTTAGCAATATATACCAGATGAGCTAACACTGCATGCAGTTTTGTTCTTCTCAATATTCTCATCATTGATCTGGCTCTTCAACAGAACTGTAATGATAGCAGTATTTCCTATGGAACTAAAGAATTCATGAGCTCAGATTATAATTTTGTTGCAAGATAGAAATCTGTTTAAAGTATTTTCAAGAATAAGGCATATTACAACCATTCTACATTGAATTTAAATCTATGGTATACCTAATTTCAATGTATTATCAATAGCAATATTCCATATTTTAACATCAACAAATTGAACTTTTTGGACAGGGGCTTAACTTACCTCCATTTTTAGTAGCACTAAGTATATGTTTGTTTTTTACTGAAAACTGATTCTTATAATTTATTAGAACTATTATTTTTATATCTGGCCTGTAGAGTTTTACATGGAACAAGTTAATTTATAATCAGCTCTCGTTGAAGTTCTATGAGGTATAATGTAATAGTATTCCAATAGTTCAAAATAGTTAACTGTGATACTAAATTTCTATACCCACAAATCCTAATAGAAGAAAATGATATGTAATTAGAGCTGAATTAAAAGCTATGAATAGGGGTGGCTAGGTGGCGCAGTGAGTAAGAGCGCTGGCCCAGAGTTGGGAAGACCCGGTTCTGCCTCAGTACTTTGTAACCTTGAGCAAGTTACTTCACCCCAATTGCTTTAAAAAACAAAAAAAAGATGAATAGAAGAGACCTATTAATCAGTGGGCATTTGATTAACTTGACATGCAAAATAAAGCTTTTTTTATTTTCTTAAGAGTATGACCTGTTAAAATTAGATGTCTTTGACAGTTTTTCTATTCATAGTTTTCAGCTGAAAGCCATCTTTGAATAAAGGAATGGAATAATTTGACTTCTCAAAGTCCTCGTAGTCTTTTGAATATGTGAAATGGCAAACTCAATTTTATATATGATGAACAGAATTCACATACATAAATTTCATCAAAGACAAAAATCTCAATTAAAAAATAGACATATTCATTGCAAATAGAATAAAAATATTTACTGGTTCACTGGTAATTTTAGTTCTTAATAGTTGTAAGCAACATGTAGTTGGGTTCTACCCACTAAGAGTATCCTTATGAAGTACAGGAAATCAGCCATAGTCTGCACAGTATTTTGACTTTCTGGTTCCAAATGAACTCTAGCCATCGTGTTTTGGTGGTTTAAACTAATGAAATATGGTGACTTTATTGTTATTGCATCAACCATACTTATTAAAGCATGGATGAACCAAGGAATTATTGTAGTTGGTTAAAGAACTTTATACATAAGTATTTGTCTCGTAGCAAATTGGAGAACATAACTAAAAAGTTTTAGGGGGTTTAGTTTGAACCTGTGGTTTCGCTGGTGTGGGGAATTCTTTTTGTGGAAACTTTCTATGGATACAAATCTGCAACCTGTCTCTAGCCTACATATAGTTTTAGAAGTTTCCCTGGGGCACTGAGTGATTAGGGAACTCACCTGTGGTCACACAGATACTGAATATCAGTGACAGGACTTGCTATATTGTCTATCAAGGCAATTTAATATTCCTTATCAAAGCTACATTCAGGACCACTTTGCTGTAGTTATTGTGTTGTGACATTATCTTTTTCAAATTTCAGGTCAAAAGCGAGCTGCTAAAAGAGGGGAGCAGCAGGCATGGAATGATAGTCGAGGAGCAGATGTAAAACTGGATAAGACGGAACGAAGAACTTTCAGGGAATATCGACCTTATGAAATGGAGAGACAAGTGGAGTTTACAGTGGAAAAGTTTACAATTGGAAAGTATGTACTATATATGACTTGAGGTGACACAGTTGGGAATGGTAATTTGGGAAAGGGACTCACTAATACAACTAGCAGCTCAGTATTATCTAAGCTACACTGACCTTCAGCATCATTTCTTGCAGCTATAGGCTTTATGTGCCCTCTTATATGCCAGGCACTGTGCTAAATTCTGGGGCTATGGAAAGACAACAAAAAAATAATGCTTACTCTCAAGAACTTCACAGTGTAGCAGGCAAACAACTATGTATAAGCAACGTCCAGAGAGTAAGTTGGAGATAATCTCAGCAGAAAGGCACTAGCATTGAGGCGGACCAGGAAAGGCTTCTTTTTTTTAGAATGTAGGATTTTCTTTTAGATTCAAAGGAAGCCAGGGAATCCAGGATGCAGAGATGATGGAGAGAATTTTAGGCATGAGGGAGCAGAGCCAGGGAAAGTGGAAAGAGTAGAGAACTGAAGTACCTCATGAAAGGAACAGCAGTGTCACCAGATCATAAAGTACGTGGCAAGAGGACTAAGGTGTAGGGGCGGCTAGGTGGTGCAGTGAATAGAGCACCAGCCCTGGCGTCAGGAGGACCTGAGGTCAAATCCAGCCTCAGACACTTAACACTTACTAGCCCTATGACTTTGGGAAAGTCACTTAACCCCAATTGCTGTGCCCCTCCCAAAAAAAAGCAAAAAAAAAAAAGAGGATTAAGGTGTAACGAGACTTCAGAAGGTAGGAAGGGCCAGATTATGAAGGGTTTTGAATTCTAAATAGAGTATTTTATATTTGTTCTTAGAGGTGATAAGGAATTACTGGAGTTTACTGAATGAGGGATGGAGGTAACATGGTTAGACCTGTACTTTAACAAGATCACTTTGATAGTTGAGTGAAGGATAGACTGGAGTAGGGAGATGTTTTAAGACAAGGGCATCTAATCATCAGGCAATTGGAATAGTTTAGGTGGGAGGTGATCAGGGTCTGAGTAATGCCATAGTCAGGGAAGAGGAGGGAGCATATATTAAAGATAACAAGGAAGTCGAATCGAAAAGATTTGGCCACCGATTGTATGGGGGTGGTGGTGGAGGCAAAATAAGGAATTGGGGATTACAGATACCTAGGTTGTGAGCCCAAGTGACTGGGAGGATAGTGGTGCCCTCAGTAATAGGAACTTTGAGGGGGAAGTTATTGGGAAAAACAATCAGTTCAGTTTTTGATACTTTAAATTGTGGACATGTTAAAGATGTCTGCAAGACATCCGGTTTGGGATGACCATTAGATTTTCTGTTTGTATACTTGGTTCCTTCATTTGTCTAAACTTTATAAATAACTTGTTTTGAGTACCCCTAATTTTATAGAGTTAGAATCATAGATTAAGAATTGGATGAGAGACCATATAAATGATCGAATCTACCTTCCCATTTTACAGATGAGGAACTGAGGCCCAGAAAAGCTAAATGATTTGCCTAGGGTCACACTGCTAAGTGTGTGAGGTGAGATTTGAACTTTAGAGTCTTCCTGACTTCTAGTGTATAACCAAAGAATATAAGATATGTTTGCGTATGTGTCTACACAGATATATATCCCTTACAAACAACTGTTTGAGGAAGGTCTGATTTCCTGATTGTTAAAGTATGAGAGTTAAGGTTTAGAGAGACTAAGCAGCCTGTCCAAGTCACACATAATGAAGGGTGAAGATGGAGTTTAAATGGGGTTTGTGGCTTTAATTCCAGCCTTCTTCAACCCTAACCAATATCAAAATAACCTTGCCTTGAGCTTTACTGGAAAAAAATGGAGGCCATGTGGTGTGAATTTCTTTGTCTTTCCTATTCATCACCTAAGAACAAGGCAGCTGGGTGGCACAGTGGACAGAGTGCTAGGCATGGAGTCAGGAAGACTCATCCTCCTGAGTTCAAATCTGGCTTCAGACAGTTACTAGTTGTGTGATCCTGGGCAAGTCATTTAATTTGCCTCAGTTCCTCATCTGTAAAATGAGCTGGAGAAGGAAATGGGAAACCACTCCAGTATCTCTGCCAAGAAAACCCCAAACAGGTAACAAAGAATGGGATGTGAGTGATATAACTGAATAGCAACAGCAAAACAGAGACAAAATGAAACAGTTCCCTTCCCTCAGAGATTACATTCTATTGGAGAAACAACATGTTAATATGGTTACATACAAGAGAGATACGTCATTTTTTAAAATTACATGTAAAAATAATTGTTAGCATTAATTTTTTAAACTTTTGAATTTCCTTCCTTCCCTTTCCCTTCCCTAAGATGACAAGCAATTTGATGTAGGTTATTCATATGCAGTCATGTAAAATGTATTTCCATATTAGTCATGTGATGACAGTGTAATTGGAAGGAGGCACTAGCAACTGAGAAGGAGAAAGACTGATATGTTGTCACTTATGTGGAGTCTCCGCCGGTGAGAACCCCATCAGAGTGAATGCCCAATTGTTGTCCTATTAGAGGGCTTTGCTGAAGGCTTGCTCCTTTCCTTTCAACAGGGGCTAGGTGGTTAGTTTTACAGTTTTTCCCATGTTATTTTAAAGCAAAGCAGCTCCCAATAATTCTATCTCCTACTCCCTGGGTAAAGGACAGTTAGCAAGTTAACCATTGGCAGCAATGTGGAGAGACCTTATCCATTCCAAATTAAAGTTAACCGTAGTGTTCTGGTGGACCAGCTTGTAGTGTCCTTTCTACTGTGCTTTGATACTGCTTTCTTGGCTGGGGCCAACATGATGCCTCCTTTGTTGGGCTTGAGTACTGCCATAGACAACATTGCCACTGCTTCTTTATGCCAAGCCCCAGGCATTCCTTACTTCTGATCCCTTTGTGCTGGGGCCCTTTGTCAAGGTCTGGATGCTATTACTGCTCCTTATGGCCAGACTGAGTGTTGCTGCCAGGGAACCAATAAATACTATATTTGTTGCTACTGCCCACTATGTCAGGGCAGAGGCTACTGCTATTCCCCTTAGAATGGGGTCCCCACTTTTTACCAAACGCATTGTCACTGCACCATCCTCTCTCCCAAATCTGCCTTCAAGTTTAGGAATGTACATCTTAGGATAAGCCATTGCCCACCTCTGCTCAGGGGAAGACAAAACAAAATAGATGGTTCAGTCTTGGATTTATCTAGGCCAGTAAATGTGTGCTAACTGTAGTCAGGAAAATGAATTCTTACATTGGTCAAATCCAGATATTTGTTGTTCACTTGTTTCAGTCATGGCCAACTCTTTGTGATCCCATTTGGGGTTTTCTTGGCAAAGATGTTAGAGTGGTTTGCCATTTTCTTCTTGACTTCAGATCTGGCACTCTATCCACAGCACCACCTACCTCCCCAAATCCAAATATAAATATATCTCATTCTGCGTTGAGTCCATCATCTGTCTGTTATGTGGGGAGCCTGCTTAATCATCAGTCCTCTGGAACTGCAATTGATTAGAGTTCTTAAGGCTTTCACAGTTCGTTGGTCTTTACAATGTTATTGTATAAATTATTCTCTTGGTTCTGCTTATATTACTTTGCATTAGTTCTACAATCTTCCTAGGATTCTCTTCTTTATCTCTTTCATCATTTCTTACAGCACAGTAATATCCCATTATGTTTACAGGTCATAATTTGTTCTCCCACTGTTCTCTGCCTACTCAATTTTGGCCCTAACTCACTGTTCTTTTGATGCATCTGTCTAGGATATATGTGCTTGTAACACCTGAGTGTAAATTAGTTTCTTTTTAATGAGTTTAATGAGTTTATTTTGAAACCCAAGAGTAATATAAGGGCCCATAGGGTCAATGCGGAGCCCTTTTTTTATGTAGGGAGTTCTTTTTTTAGATGAAAAATTATGAGTTTAATTACAAATGTTCTGATCCCATTAGGAAAATTTCTAGCATGTAGGCAGAGGTTGAGCTCTGTCTAAATTTACATTTTTATCTATTTCTAATCCTGGCTTTTTGTGGTTAAGACAAAAGCCATTTTTTTGGGGGGGGGGAAAGGCAGGGAGGGGAGTGGAGACACCTTTAGAGATGGCTTTCTCAGGGAGTTTAGCCAGGAAAGGGAGGAAAGATAAGAGTGATAGTGGAGATGGATCAAGTGAGAGTTTGTAAAGGGTAAGCAAGACATGAGCATGTTTCTAAGGCAGGAGTGAAGCAGCAAGTATACAGGCAGAGATGAAAATTAATGAGAAATAGGTTTGGTAGGGGGGGCGATCTGCTAGAGAAGATGGGTTGGAATTGGATCACCCTTGAAGGAGTTTGCCTCCCTAAAGAGAAGGGCCATCTTGTCATATGAGATGGGGCAAAGGAGGAAACCATAGTATAGACATCTAAGTGATATGAGATGAGGAAAAAGGGAAAGAGAAAATTCTTAGCAAAAGGCCTTGGGTTTGTTTTTTTTTCAAGGGTGCCATGTAAGATTTGAGGAGGGATGAAAATATTTTTAAATGCCACTTTGTGGAATAGGATAGTTACTCAATTAGGGAGACATAAAACATGGTCTTGCTGCAGGCTCAGTTGATATTAATGTGACATAAATTTTCAGTATATCCCAGTCAGCACAGTATAATGATTTTCTCTAGTTCCATTAGTAGCACTTGAATTGGAGTGAAGGCAGTGGATGTTGGGAGTACTCCAATGTTCTGCCTTAGTTTGCTCATTTTTCCTTTAAGAAACCACTTTGACTTCTAGTCTCATTCAGCTGAAACTGACCTCTCTGAAGACTTGATCATGATTTCTTAATTTCCAAATCTAGTCATCTTTTCTCAGTCTTCATTGTCTTTGACTTTCTATGCAGCCTTTGCCAATGTCAGTCACATTCTTCCTGATACTTTTTGCTCTCTGGGTTGTTGTAGCATTGCTGTCTCCTGGTTCTCTTCCTGCTTGTCTGACCATGCTTTTTTTTAGTCTCCTTCACATGATTGGCAATAGGATAAGTGTGAAGGATTATATAGATTTGAACTGGTTCTCCAAGGAGTTGAGATGAAGTATGAAAAAGAGCATTGTAAGGGCGATAACCTGGGAAAGAACTGAGGTCTGGGGGAACTGGAGACACGGGTGAAGGGAAGAATAGGGTTTAAGGTCCTAAGACAGGGAAAGGTAGAAAGATAAAAAGATGATGAAATCAGTGAATTTTCAGGCTTAATGGACATGGCCATGGAACATTTGTGGATGATGGCAATATTAAGCATATATATGACAATTCTAGTGGAGTTTAGTTATGGGGGATGACTAGATTGGAGAAATTGAGAAGGCAGGGTACTTGAGGGTTTATCAATATGTATTTTGAAATTTAATAGTATGAGGACAGGAGAGAAAGATTATGATTCAGGCAGTGCACTCCTCAAGTAAGGAAGCAGAATTTCCCAAGGGTCTGTAGATAAAAGCTGTCCAGATCTCAGCTGGGTAACAAATGAATTGAGTAATTCTCAGAGGAGGAGAGGTTCATAAGTGATGGTGGTAGAGGAAGATTTTGGAAGCAGTAACAAGGAGCAATTGGCACTAGAAAAGGTAGTCACTGATAACAGTGTCTCAGGGAAGAGCCAGGTCTCAGTGAATGAATGCTAGAAGGTGAAAGGAGTGAGAATGGAACAAGTTTTAAAGTGAAAGCACTATTACTAACTATGGAGCCAGGCATTCCAGAGACCAAAGGAGAAAGATAGGTAGATTTGGATTTGGACATTAGGGTTAGGGTTGAGAGGAGAGGTGGAAATAAGTAGTTTGCAGTAGGGAATGGTGCAAATGGAGTTTGTATAATGAAAGCTTAGGGTTCAGAGTCACTGGAATGGGGTGAGGAGTATGGAGATGAAAGTATTTGAACTGTTATTGATTAATATAGCTCCTCCTTGGTTTCCACTTGTTTGTTACTACAGAAAGATCTGCTATAAGCATTTTTGTATATATGGATCCTTTTCCTCTTTGTTTTGTTTGGGATATAGAACTAGTTGTGGTATTGCTAGATAAAATGGTTTAGATATATACAGTTTAATGATTTCTGGGGCATAGTGTCAAATTGCTTTCTAGATTGGTGGTGCCAATTCATAGCTTCACCAAGAGTGTATTAATGTGCCTATTTTTCTGTAACCCCCCCCCCCAGAGTTTGTCATTTTCCATTTTTGTCATCTTTGCCAATCAGATGGATGTGATGTGGAACTGGAGTTGCTTTTAATTTTCATTTCTTTAATGATTAGTGATTTGTATCATTTTTTTAATATTGCCCATGATAGCTTGGATTCTTCCTTTAAAAACTACCTTTTTTATGTCCCTTGACTATTTGTCAATTATGGAAAGGCCCAGTCAGTGTTTTGTTTTGTTTTGTTTTGTTTTTAATCTTATTTTAAATTTCTATTTAAAGATAGTGTTATTTTAAAGGTACTCTCTAGTACAGGGATTCTTAATTTTTTTGGGTCTTGAACCTTTTGCTTATGAAGAGTCTATGGAACCTCTTCTCAGAATAATAATGCTTTTGCTTTTTTAATTTTTAATTTTTTTTTTTGCAGGGGAGAGGGCAGGGCAATTGAGATTAAGTGACTTGCCCAAGATCACACGGCTATTAAGTGTGATACTAATGCTTTTAAATACATAAAATAAAATATGTAGAATGTATAAAGGAAACCAAAGGTTAGTGAAAATAAAAAGGCATTTTTTTCCCATCTAAATTCAAAGACCCCCTGAAATCTATACAAAGACCCTGAGCTTCAGGTTATGAACACTTACTCTCTTGGTTTCTACTTCATATTTAATTTAGAAGATGCTTTAGTACCCTTGTAACATGCTAGTAAGAATCTTAAAATTTTCATCAAATTAGAAAATAATAATATTTAAGCAACATAGTTCATTATTTTGGTATTTCTTTTTCTCCTTTTAGGCCAGTTGAAAGATTTGAACGGGAAAGACCAATTAGAGGCCGTGGAGGCATAAGAGGTGGGATTCGAAGCAGAGGAAGAAGTGGGGGAATGAACAGAACTTTTGATGGTTTCGACCAAAGAGGGAAGAGAGAATTTGAAAGACACAGCGGTGGAAATGATAAAGTGTAAGTTCTTTTGGATATGAAATGTTCTTAAGGTTTAAATTAGTTTTGAATTAATATGCCTTTTGTGTAGCTTCCCACCTTTTTTCAGACTATTCCTGAATTGGAAAATTAAGGGAAATAGGTCTTCAATTTAAAAGAATATTGTTTCTGCCTCTAGAGCAATTAGAGCAGAAGATAGATCCAGTGGAAGTGGATCAGAAGGGATCGGTTAAAGATGGTATCAGTTGCCCTCCATATTTGTGCCCCCACTGTACATTCTGAAATCAAATAGAAAATTTATTATCCAGTCATCTTTTGGGAAAGCAGAATGGCATAATAGAGTGCTCAGATCCTCCTTCAAACACATCTTAGCTTTGAGACCCTAAATTAAGCCACTTCCCCTCTCTGAACCTCGGTTTCCTCATCAACAAAAGGCAGATAATATCACCCACCTCTCCAGGTTGTGTAAGAAGTAAATGAAATGGTGCATATGAAACACTCTGCAAACCTTTGCAGAGCTATATAGAAATGGGAGCTGTTCTTATTGCCTCGGAGTCTGTTTTCCTTTCCTAAAAATAGTTTTCCTCAGTGATCTGCTTGAAATACCTTCCTATTTGTGTGTCATTAAGAAGGGCCTAGTTTAAAGGCAAATATGTACTTTTAAGGTATCTTGTTCATAAAATTCATGGGACGTCTCTACGGAGTGGACTTGAAATGAAATGAAATTGGGTGCCTGGCCCTTGTGCACTGCTCTGTAACATTTAAACTTCCTTTTCTAATGTCACCAAATATTGTTTGTATAATAATGTCCTGTGAAAACACCCGACTGGCATCTTCATCTATAACAGTTATCTGAGCCACTAAAAGGCTATGTAACTTGCCCATGTTCACACAGCTAGTATGTTTGAGAGGTCAAATTTCAACACAGAGCTTTCTGACTCCAAAGTGCTCATCCTCCATAGAGTCACTTCATTGTTTTTCTTTCCCCTTTCCTTTAGGGTTGTAACAATGTTTATAAACACATTTTAAAATTAAATCTGGTAGTTTGTATATGTAAAATTCTTTTTAAGGAGTGAAAGGGTTCAGTGGGTTTTTGTTGGCGTGGAAGGGGTTCTTAATTTTTATTTCCCTTTCCCCTTTCTTTTCAGTGTTATTTTTGCCCTTTCTAATTTTAGTACTGTTAGTGGGACCATTAACTGGCAGCGAACCTCAATTTTTTGCCTTTTTTGGGATTATTGTATAAATATGGAATAAGAGACCAAACCAAAAAGAAAAACCCAAAACAGCTTTGAAGTTTGCTGTATTAAAAGTGCATTTCTGCTAAATTGCTCTGTATGCTTATGTGTGTATAATTTATGTAATACTTGTACAGTTTACTAGAGCACCAGCCCTGGAGTCAGGAGGACTTGAGTTCTAATCTGGCCTCTGACACTTGACACTTAGTAGCTGAGTGACCTGGGACAAGTCACTTAACCTCAGTTGCCCTTCAAAATAATGAAACAAATAAAAAAATTTCCATTGATTAGTGAGAAAATTGGCAAGGAGTAGTGAAACTGATCATCTTAAGTGGTAAAATAATTTTTAAAATAATTCCTTTTTTATTCTTTTTGGGTTACAGATGTGTTTCAATACTAATATTTGAATATATATACCTCTAACATTATTGGGATTTATGGTATTTAACTGGGATGCAATGTTATTTAGAAAAAAAAAAGGTAGGACTTTCTAGCTTGTTCATTTTGCTTTCCTGTTCAGTTCTTCTACTTTATCTTTCAATGGCAGTGCTTTTCCATAGGTAATCTGTGTTCATATACTCAAAAATTGCTGCATGTGTAAAACATTTCTGTATATGTAATATACAAAACATGATACAATATATCATGTCTGTTTTTTATGTCTTATTTATGGAATCTGGCCTGTTTGTAAATGGACCTGCCCACTTGTAAATTGGAGGGTGTGACTTGTTGCCCCTTTGTAGGTCGGAAGGATGATCTGTCCAAGTTTAAGGACTTAAAAAGTAATTTCCAAATTTTCTCAAGTTACAAAACAGGGAAAAAACCATTTAGTTAATAAGACCACGAATTTTAAAAAACATTCCACTGTCAATTTATTTCATCAAGCTAAAAGGAAATCTGTGCTTGCCAACAGAAGAGTTGGTGTTTGCTGTCATATCCAATGGAGAATCAAATCAGAAAAGGATTCCCATAATATAGAATAGAATAGGCGCTGTCTTCAGAATCAGAGAATCTGAACTCCAGCGCCACTCCTGTTGCAATACACTTGTGCTGCCTCAAGAAGTCATACCTTCCCTGGGCTTCCATTTCCTGATCTCTGTAAGATGAGGGGGTTGGACTAGGTGTCACCTGAGGTCCCTTCTAACTGTAGATCCATGATTATTTTAATTCCCTGGACAGTGAAGTCCTCCAGATGCTGCACATTTACACTTGGCATTGACCTTATATATCAAGTCCTGAAACATTAGAAGCTCCTAAATGAGAATTTGCCCTCACTATCCACACAGAGAACTGAGTGGATGAAGAATGCTTATTATCCACATGATGATATACAGATAAATGAACACGTCATGTGACTGCAGATGGCTCACAGATCTTCATATCCATCCCTTATGTCTTGCTGGAGCTGTATTATACATATCTAACTGAATGTCCCATAGGCAACTTAAACTCATCGTGTCCAAAAACACCCTCTTATCCCCCAACTGGTACAGCTATCACCCTAGTTCTTATCATCCCCTCTTGCCCAGACTATTTTAATAGCCACTTAATTAGTCTGCCTGCTTCAGATTTCTCCCCTTTCCAATCCATCCTCTGTCAAAAGTGATATTTCTAAAGCACAAGCTTGACTATGTTAATGCAATAGCTCTCCTGCCCCAGGGATAAAATACAAATTTCTTTAGTATTTAAAACCATTTACAATGTGACTCCAGCTTGCCTTTCCAAACTTACTACACATTACTCCCATTCATTCCATGTTCCTGCCAAACTATATTACTTGCTATTTCTTCTACACAATATGTAATCACCTGGCTCTTGTGCCTTTGCGTGGGTTAGCCCTTGTACCTAGAATGTATTCTTTTCTCACCTTGGTTTAGAATTCTGAATTTTAGAGCTCAGTCCCAATGCCAGTTTCTATATGAGACCTTTCCTAGTCTGCCCAGCTGCTAGTGCTTCAGCCCACCCCCAAGAAACAACTTTGTGTTCAGTTGCTATATATTTTGTATATACTCCTATGTATACATATTTTCACAATAGAAGATATACTGAATTTTGTTTTTGGCTTTGTATTCTTAAGTACAGTGCTTGGCTAATAATAGGTACTTGTTCAGTCATTTCAGTACTGTCTGATTCCTTGTGACCCCATTTAGGGTTTTCTTTTTTTTTTTTTAAGCAATTGGGGTTAAGTAACTTGCTCAAGGTTACATGGCCAGTCATTTTTTTTATGTGTGGCTTCTCATTTTCTGAGGCCACAACCCATCCTGGGTCCTCCGGACTCTGGGGTTGGCACTCTTACTCACTGCGCCACCTACTTGCCCCTATTTGGGGTTTTCTTAGCAAAGATATTGGAGTGAATTGCCATTTCTTTCTTCAGCTCATTTTACAGAAAAGGAAACTGAGACAAATAGGGTTAAGTGATTTGCCCAGGGTCAAACAGCTAGTGTCTGCAGCTGGATTTGACTTCAGGTCTTCCTAACTCCAGGTCTGGCACTATATCCACTGTGCCACCTAGCTGTCCAACAACAACAACAAAACTTGGGCACACTGTATGTGGACCATGAGCCTGAACCAGAACTAAATAGGTAAAGATAATCATAATTGCCTTTGGGAAATCACATAGTTTATTTAATGACCCCAAGTGTCTCTCTGAAACAAAGATCCATATTTCTAACCATTGTCATTATTTCCTAATTGTACCATCTTCTAGAATTGCTTCTTGTAACAAAGAAATACGTTACTCAAAAGAGATAATAGCATGTTACCTATGTCTGACAGCCAATATAATCTACCACTTATTTTTCTGAGTGGAGGTAGAGGTATTTTATCAGTATTTGTTTTGATTGAATTGATCTAGGAACAACTAAGTGTGAGGCAGTAGTGTTGGACTTGGAGTTAGAAAGAACTTGTATGAATCCTGCCTCGGGTTTTAATCGTGTGACCCTGAGCTTTAGTTTCCCCATCTGTGACTTGGGATAATAGTAGCATCTACCTCACAGGGGTGTTAGGATCAAATGATATAACATATAGAAAGTATTTTGCAAACCTTAAAAGTGCTGTATAAAATCTAGGTCTTTTTGCTATTATCCAAATTCAGATGTCTTTTACTCTTATTTTTCCTTTATGTTAACATGGTCATTGTATCTCATGTTTTCTTAGTACTGCTTACTTTTCTCTTTTTCATTTCATAAAAGTCTTTCCAAGGGTCTCTGAATTTTTTATATTCATATAGTAATTCTTAACAGCACAGTAATATTCCATTAATTTGCAGTTTCTTCAGCTGTCTCCCAGATTACTTATATTTTTCTGATGATCTTTGACAAGGACTCATGGAACACCAGTCTTTATGAATAATGGACAGCTAGATGGTAGCTGTGAACAGGCTACAATATATTAAAGATAAGGACTTGCACAGTATAAATGATATAAAAATGTCATCAGAGAAGTGGGGAAAAAAGATAGATGTAATATGTATTAGACTGAAAGATAAGTAATGGATAGCCCACTCTCAAAAATACCAATATTGTAACCTGAATTTTTATGTTCATCTGCCAGAAGCAATTTTATTTAACATTAACCTAATATGCAAACATTAATAACTTGGACAGATAAATGTTCAAACTGGCACAGTCCAGTCACCCGTGGCCTCCAGTATGACTCTCGGCCCCCACAATGATTTTAGGTAACATTTTTATATGTCTTGAAGATATACATTCTGTAATAGATATGGTAGTCCCATTCCCTCTCAGACAGCTCTCTCATTTCTGAAGTAAGCAAAGGGACCTCCTTGAAATAGATATTATTATCCTTTCACAGCAGAGCAGGTTGAGTTATGGCTCCATTATTTTAGGCATGTGTAGAAGCCATGACAAGAACAGATTGGGTGGTTACTACCCAACATTAATCCCTTAAATAATTCTGTACCTTATCAGAGTGTTCAAAAACAGGTAAGTGTTCTTTTGTTCAGGTTTCATTTGAGATTTAGTGTTTTTGCAATTAATATTAGGATAAATAGGAAAACCAGGCTATTGTGTTGTATAGATAAATTGTCAAACAAATGATGGGAACTCAGTCTTCAAATGAAGATATGTGGGTTATCCACAATCATTTGAAAGATCACTGATAATAGAAATGCTAATTATTTCTGAGGTTTCACCTCCCACCCATCATATTGGCAAGGATGGCAAAAAGACAAAAATTGTAAATGTTGAAGAAGTCATAGAAAGACAAGCAAAGTAATGCATTATTGGTAGAATTTAAACTGGTCCAACCATTCTGAGAATACAGTTTGGAATTATATTATTTTAAAAAATCACTGAACTATATTAATCCAGCTATGACTCTATAGAGATCAAAAATGGAAGGAAAAACCCTCTCTGTATGAAAGTATTTGTAGTGGCATGGTTTTAGAAGCAAAGAACTGGAAGGAGAGTGAATACCCTTCAATTGGAAAATGACTGAAGAAATTGTGACACATGGGTATAATGGAATAGAATTGAATTGTAAAAACCTGTAAGTATTAAAAATTCAGAGAAATTTAGGAAGAGTTATATGAACTGATGCAGACTGAAATAAGTAGAAGGAGAATAATTTATACAGTGACCATAATACTATGCAGGAAAACAGCATTAAAAGATTTTAGAACTCTCATCCATGTAGTGACTAATCATGACTTAAGAAGACTGATACTGAAATTTATCTCATGTCTCCTGGAAATAGGTAGTGAGTTCTAAAGGGTGGAATGAGGCACAGACATTTAGATGTGTTCAATTTATATTCTAATTCCTTCTTTTTCATTGCTTTTTTTGTTTGTTTGTTTTGTTAACAAGGGAGTGGAGTGAGTGTTCTAGTGGGGGCTAACTGTGTCTTTGCGAAGTGACAGTGATGGTCATGACATTATCGATGAACATTTATAAAATATTTAAGGGGGAAGGGCAGAACATTGTTTACTAAAGTTTAAAATATTTTTGGTTGTAAGAGTTGATAATAGAAATGATAATAAACTGCTGCCAGTTCTAATTAGAGTTGTGAAGAACCAAACATTGTTTCAAGCCAAGTCAACAAACATTTTTATTAAATGCCTACTACGTGCCAGGCACTGTGTTAAGTGCTAGAAGTACAAAGAAAGACAAAAGATGTATCCTGCTCTCAAGGAAGTCACAGTCTAATGAAGGAGATAAATTTTAAACAACTATGTACAAATGATATAGATAAGATAAATTGGAAATAATCTTGGAGAGAAAGCACTAGCATTAAGGGGATCAGAATAGGTGGTGTTTGTTTTGCAAAAGGTGGGATTTTATTTGACACTTAAAGGAAGCCAGAGAAGCCAGGATATAGATATGAAGGAGAGAATTCCAGGTTTTAGTGACAGAGCCAGGGAAAGTGGAAAGAATCAGGAGATAGAATAGCAAGAAGGCCAGTGTTAACACATCATAAAATACCGGGAGAGGAGGGGGTAGTAAGGTGTAACAAGACTTTTGAAAAGGTAGGAAGGGCCAGGTTAGGAGGGGCTTTAAATTCCAAACACAGGATTTAACTGTAGAGTTAAGAAGAGAGGGAGAGGAAAGTAAGTGGAGGCACTGATGATGAAGGGGCCCTTTCAAATGGAGGTTTAATCATAAAAGGGAGGAGAAATATAAAATTAAAGGTAGCAGTGAAGAACAGATCAAGTGAAGGTTTTTTGATGATAATGGGGGGATGGAACATATTTTTAGAAGGTAGAGAAGCAGCTGTAGAACAGGGAGAGACTGAAGATAAGTGAGTTGGTGATGACAGAGGGGCAGCCTGTTAGAGAAGATAAAATGAAATACAATCCCTTGTACATAAAAAAGGGGTTTCCATTGGAAAGAAGGGCCTTCTTTTCCCAAGAGATGGGGTGAAGGAGCAGATAATGGTGGAAGGCAGCTGAGTGATATATGCACAAAGGAGTGAAGGGAGCTCTTAGAAAATTCCTTCAATCTTTTTTTAGTGAAATATGAGGCAAGGTTCTAATTTGAGATGATGGGGGGGAAGGAGAGCCACAGAAAGTTTGAGTAGGGATGAAAAGATTTGGAAGAGCCACTGTGGTAAGCAGGATAGTAAGTAGATTAGGGAAGTGTAAAAAGATTTTCTTCCTGCATTGAGGGCCCAGTTGAAATTATTTAACATAAATTTGTAGTGGATTAATTCAGTCAACACTGTTATATTATCTAGCTCTGTTTAGCAGCACATGAGTTGTTTGAATTTTAAATAGAAATGTATATTTGTGTACTGTATGAGCAAAAGTGATAGTGATATCTGTGTTTCAGAGGTGCTCTTTGTTAAACTAGTAATTATCAAGTCATTTGAGGTTGATGGATAGTGTGTTGTATACATTTGTTTTCTGATTTATTTTCTGCCATATTACTACCTCCTTTTATTCTTTATGGATTTTTCTTAAGAGTGTTATAGTTTATATATATTATATATGTATGTATATAACTTTAATATGTTACATATAAATTTATGTAGGATATATTATCTATGTATATATTATATAGAATTTACATATTTTAAAATTCAAATCACTTATAGCTCATTTTATAATTGAAAATACACTGGAGTATCCAGTTGTAGAATGGGAAATCATTTCTAGCCATTTTTTTCTACTTTAGAAAATTTCCATGAACATCTATAATCAAAGATCTTAGTATCCTGTAGTTACAATGTCTAATTTTTGTTTGTATAGGAAAAAAATCTCAGATTATCTTAGAATATCTTAGAATAATTGTTATCTTAGAATAATTTATTCTTTATATTTGAGTTCAAAGAAATGCAATGATTTTTTTGATTTTCTTTTTTTTTTAATCTTTTTTTTTTAGAGCAATTGGGGTGAAGTAACTTGGTCAAGGTTACATGGCCAGTCATTATTTGTGTGTGGGTGCTCATTTTCTGAGGCCGGATTCAATCTCAGGTCATCCCAACTCCGAGGCTGGCGCTCTTACTCACTGCGCCACCTAGGCGCCCCGATTTTCTTGATTTTCAATGGTAATTGCCTAGGTGATAAATAAATATCCAGTAATAACATTATGGGAAAATTAAAAGCTGCTTTTTAAGAAATCAAGAAAAAAAGATATTTGAAAAATATCACCGGGATTTCTGATTCATCACATTTCTACAAACATGCATATTTTTATGGATAACAATAATAATTTTATTATGACTATATTTTTATTATTTTACAGTGAGTTAGAACAAACTGCTCCCATGGAAGAAACTGCAGAAATAGAAGAGCACCAAGGAGCACCACCTGAAGGAGAATCTTTGACTAAGTATAGTGTTTCATTTAAGTATTCTTGACTTGAGCATGCTTTCAAGAATATTGGTCAATTAATGGTTCAGAAACATGGTAATGCAATACATATATATTTCTAAGACTAGGTCTTGTGGCCATATTGTAAATCTTAGAATTTCTACCTGTGAACCAGCATTGACTAGGTAACTGATGTGCTTATTTTTTAAATCTATTCCTTGTATTATTCACTTTTTAGGCAGATGGCAGCAGCAGATTTATAACTTGTTGATTTTCTATAATCCAGATTTTGTGGTTTTGTTCAAGACAGTTTGTTTTTTAGAAGAGCCTACTGAGTTGTGACATTTAATATTGTTAATATCAATATTAATGCTATAATAATACTGTTAATATTAATATTGCTAATACCATCACCAATATTCATAGAAACACAAATTGGTAGAGGGGTAAAAATTGACCAAACCATATGCCTCCAATTAGACAAACTTTCGTGCTGATTCTGGTATGTTAATTTTCTCTCTTATTTTGATGCTTTTTGTTTTTTATAACACAGGTATTTTCTGATATACATAATTTCCTTCTACCTTCTTCCTACCCCCATATAAACTCTTCTTGTTCTAAAGAAGATCAGTGAAGCAAAACCATCACATCAACCATGTCTCATGGCATGTGCAACATTCAGCATCCATAGATAGGCTTCTTCCTTTCTACTGAAAGGGGGGAGATGTTTTGTTATCTCTTTTCTGGAACTAATAGTGAACATTGCCTTAAAACCTTCTTACATCTATTTCTTTTGCCAGACATGTAACTGCATTGAAAATTTTCCACATCTTTCTCAGAAATATGTCTTTTCATTGTTATTCATTTTGATTTAAGGATTTTTCTAATGGCTCTTATTAAATATTCTCTTTCAAGTGTCCCTTCCATTGTCCTTTCTCATATTACTTTTAAATAAGCACCGTACCTGGCACATAGTAGACACTTAATACATTTTTGTTGACATTACTTGATATTCTGCTTTTCTTTTTTAAAAATATATATATTTAATATTTTATTTCCCTCCCATTTACATGTAAAATGTTTTTAACATTCTTTTTTTATATTTTAATTTCAAATTCTCTTCCTCCTTCCCTCCCTCTCACTGAGAAGGCAAGCAGTTTGATTGATATAGGTTATACATTTGTAATCATGCAGAATATTTCCATATTAGTTATGATGTAAAAGAAAACAGACAAAAAAGCAAAGAAAGTTAAAAAAGGCTATGCTTCAGTCTTCATTCAGAAATAGGTAGCAATTTTTAATCATAAACCCTTTGGAATTGTCTCAAATCATAGAATTGTTCAAAATAACGGGGGCTGCTAGGTGGCACAGTGAATAGAGCATCAGCCCTGGAGTCAAGAGGACCTGAGTTCAAATCCAGCCTCAGACACTTAATACCTTGGGCAAGTCATTTAACCCCAATTGCCCTGCCTCCCCCGTCCAAAAAGCAAAAACAACAACAGCCACAATAACAAACTTACTCACAGTTAATCATTATCTAGTATTGCTGTGGCTATGTATAGAGCTCTGATTCTGCTCTTTTCACTTTGCTTCAGTTCATCATTTCTTATAGTATAGCTGTATTCCACGACAATCAAATAACACAGCTTGTTCAGCCATTCCTCAGTTAATGGGTGTCACCTCAGTTCCCAGTTCTTGGTCACCAGTAAGAGCTGCTATAAGTATTTTTGCCCAGCGGTCCTTTTCCTTTTTCTTTTATGGCTCTTTAAGATACAGACCTCGTAGTAGTATATGCTGGGTCAAAGTACGCACAGGTTTATAGCCCTTTGGTCATAGCTCCCAGTTGTTCTCTAGATTAGTCGAATCGATTTACAATTCCACCAACTCTGAGTAAATCACTGTCTCAGTTTTCCTACATCCATCCAACATTTGTCATTTTCCTTTTCTGTCATACTAGCCAATCTAACAATTATAGGTGATAGCTGTTAACAGGATTTTTACTGAGCCAGTCTCTAACCTGAGAATGCTTGGAGCCTCACAAAGCAGGCCTAGAGATAGGAGTATCAGCAATAAAGTAGTTTAATTTAAAGTTTTAGAATGAGGAATGTTCCCTTAGCTCAAGTAAAAGTATGGGTTACATATGAGGGAGGAAGATAGATTATAAATAATAAATAATAATTCATAATTTAAACCCACAAGTCCCACAATACAACAGTTCTGGAATCAAGTCTTTGTGGGTCATGACCACTTTTCCTACAATACAGAACCAGAGTTCTGTGATGGGAACAGGTTCTACAATCTTTGATTCACTTCACTTAAAGTCTGGTGATTGTAAGCATTGTCAGAGTTTTGATCAATCAGTTTAAGCTGCTTTGTGAACTCTGATTCCCAAACCAGAGAGGCAACTTCGGAGAAAACAAAATTATTAGTATATTCATTACACATATCGATTAATATGAAAATTATAAATTCCTTTCTCATACCTCAGTGTTGTTTTAATTTGCATTTCTGTAAGCAATAGTGATTTAAAGCATTTTTTCATATGACTATGATAGCTTTGATTACTTTGTATGAAAACTTCCTGTTCAAATTATCTGACCATTTATCAATTGGGGAATAGTTCTCATTTTTATAAATTTGGCTCAATTCTCTGTACTTTGATAAATGAGGCCTTTATCAGAGTAGCTTGCTGTAAATTTTTATTCACCTTTGTGATCAGGAGCTGTGTATTTCCTTCCATCCTATTTTCCCCACATTTCTCCTACTCTTTTTCCTTTTGTCCTGTCCATCCTCAAAAGTGTTTTGCTTCTGACTGTCACTTCCCCCAATGTGCCCTCCCTTCTATCAGCCCCCTCCCATTTTCTTATGCCCTTTCCCTGCTACTTTCCTGTAGGGTAAGACAGATATCTATACCCAAGTGAATGTTCATTTTATTCCCTCTTTGAGCCAATTCTGATGAGAGTGAGGTTCAAGTACTCCCTTCTCCCCTATCTTCCCTACTGAAAAGCTCTTTTGAACTTTTTAATGGGAGATAATTTACTCCTTCCTTTCCCTTTTTCCAAGTGTATTCTTCTTTCTCACTCCTTAATTTTATTTTTTAAAGATATTTTCCTATCATATTTAGCACACACCCATGCCTTCTGTTTATACAATATTCCTAACTGCCCTAATAATTAGAAAGTTGTTAGAAGTTACAAATATTATCTTCCCATGTAGGAATGAAAATGGTCTAAAATTATTGAATCCCTTATGCTTTCTCTTTCTGTTTACCTTTTCATGCTTCTCTTGAGTCTTATATTTGAAAATCAGTTTTTTTTTTTTTAATTCAGCCCTGGTCTTTTCACCAGGAGTACTTGAAAGTCCTTTGTTTCACTAAATATCCATTTTCTCCCTGAAGAATTATACTCAGTTTTGCTATTAGGTGATTTTTGGTTGTAATCCTATCTCTTTGCCCTCCAAAATAACATTCTAATTCCTCCAGTCCTTTAACATAGAAACTACGAAATCTGGTGTTATTCTGACCTTATAGCTCCACAATATTTGAATTGTTTCTTTTTGTCTATTTGTAGTATTTTCTCTTTGATCTGGGAGGTCTGGAATTTGGCTGTAATATTCTTAGGAGTTTCTATTTTGAGGTCTCTTTTAAGAGGTGATTGTTGGATTCTTCCAATTTCTATTTTACCCTCTGGTTCTAGAATATCAGGGCAGTTTTCCTTGACAATTTCTTGAAAGATGATGTCTAGGCTCTTTTTTGGTCATGACTTTCAGGTAATCCAATAATTCTTAAATTATCTTTTCTGGATCTATTTTCCCAGTTAGTTGTTTTTCCAGTGAAATATTTCACATTGTCTTTTCATTTTTTCATTCTTTTGATATTGTTTTATTGTTTTTTGATATCTCATGAAGTCAGTAGTTTCTATTTGCCTGATTCTAATTTTTAAGGAATTACTTTCTTCAGTGAGCTTTTGTACCTCCTTTTCCATTTGGCCAGTTCTACTTTTTAAGGAGCTCTTTTCTTCAGTGAAATTTTTGTATATCTTTTTCCATGTGGCCAGTTCTGTTTTTTAAGGAGTTCTTCAGGGGATTCTGGGAAGATGGTGGAATAGATCAGAAAATTCTGAGCTCTCAAGATTTCCCCCCACAAACAAATAAAATAGCACCTTAGGGTGAACAAAGTGTGGGTAAGAACGCATAACTGGGATCTTTCTGGGACAATTTGAGAAGAGCAGAAGAAAAATCCTAGGATGAGGTTTGGTCCCTGTGAAGAGTAAACACCTCCAGGATAGGTTCCATTTTAACAGAAAGCCCCAAGCTTCTTAAACAACAAGTGGCAAGCCCTGGGGTTAGTTGGTTTGAGAGGCTGCCTTGGCCCCAGCCACCAGAACTTTTACCCCCAGGACAGTGAGAAGAGTTGGGCATTTGAGTCTGGGAAGATTGAAGGAACTCCTGCTGACCGGGAATGCCAGACCCAGCTGTGCTGCAAAAGAGCGGCAGGAGAAGGAACCAGCACATGCCTGGTGAGTACAGAAGCAGGGAGGCAGAAAGCTCCTGACCATGGGCACTTATAGGGGGTTGGAAGTTTGGCTTCGGTTTCAGTCTAAAGGGAAGAACTGAAGATCTGGGGCAAGAGACACCATTTCCCATACCCCAGGGCTAGAGGAACTACAAATAATTAAGATAATTATCACAAAAAATGCACAGGGAAAGGAGAAAGAATCCAACCATAGAAACCTATTATGGGAAGAGAGAGATAACCAGGGTTCATTTTCAGAGGAAGATACTGAAGTAAAGAAACCCCCAAAGAATAATGTCAAATGGATACCTGTCCAAAAAGAATTCATAGAAGATCTTAAAAAAGACTTCAGAAATCAAATGATAGAGATGAAGGAAGAACTAAAAAAGAAAAGAATAATCCAAGAAAAACAAAAAGGGTATGAAAGTAAAGTTAACCAATTAGAAAAGAGGATCTAGAATCTTAAGGAAGAAAATGACACCTTGAAAATTAGAATTGGGCAAAGCGACGCCATTGAAATTATAAGAGATCAAGAAATGATTAAACAAAATATGAATAATGAACAAATAAAAGAGAATGTGAAACATAAGAAAAGCAACAGATTTGGAGAATAGATCAAGAAGAGAAAATTTAAAAATAATTGAACTTACTGAAAGTTATGATCAAAAAAAGAATCTTGATACAATAATACAAGAAATAATCAAAGAAAATTGTCCTGAAGCTTTAGAACAAGGGCAGAAAGTAGAAATAGGAAAAATCCATCAATCACTACTTAAAAGAAGATCCTATGAGGAAAACTCCTAGGCACATCATAGTCAAACTTTGAAACCCCCAACTCAAGGAAAAAATATCAAAAGCATCAAGATTAAAGCAATTCTGTTTACTTCTCTTGTAAATACAGCTTGAAATCTTCTTGGTAACATTTGATATGGTCACAGTTGTACTAAATAGGTAATACCATCTATTATTTTATATTTTCATATCACCTGTAGTTTATAGAATCAGGGTCAAGACTTTGGAGATATGTTTGTTTATAAATTAGGAGGAACAAATTTCAGTGTCTTTATTGTTCCATTAGAATTTGCCTTCTTTTGAAAAGGAATTAGCCCATAAAGAGAAAAAAAAAGAATGTTTTAATGGAGCATTTGTTTTAATTACGTATTAGGAGAAATAATTTGTTGTGTTTTATATTTGCTTCAGGGTTTTCCCCCCCTTTTAAATTTTTCTTTTTTTTTTAAATATGTATGCATGCACGTACTTTTGTTTTCTCCAGAATGGAATACTTTATTTAATGCATTTGGACATTTTATTATTGTGATTTTTGTTGCCCCTTTGAATGCAAATACATTGACCTGTTTCATAGGAGGCGCACACTTGCTGAGGAGAGTCATGTTTGCCAGCCATGTCTGTTGCTGTTTTTTCCTTTTCTTTTCCAATCATGTCTGTTTTCTCTCACAGTGTTTAGACTTTGAAACTGTTACTGCTTGGTTGTTTGTTTGTTTGTTTGTTTTTTTCACACAGGCTCTCTCCCTTCTCTGTCTCTGTCTTGGCGCCCCACCCCCGACCCTTTCTCTCTATCTCGTCTCTACCCCCTATGCTGGAACTGTAGTACCCCCTCATGTGCCTGATCCCACTCATGATCAACACAGGAGATTTGACTTGCTTTCTTTCTGATCTAGACCGATTCATCTCCTCTTAGGAAGCATAGTGGCCTCCAGCAGCACAACATATCTGAGCTACAGTTAGCATAGACGTGCAGTTGGCTTAGCATCCTGCAGCTCAGAACTCCGGAACTCAGTTAATCCACAAGTTTCAACCTTCTCAGCAGGGCAGATCGCAGGCATATGCCACCATGTCCAGCCTTGCATAACTTTTAAAAACTAGTTTTTATTGATATATTTTGTTTATACATGATCTTCATTTCCCACTGTCTTCTCCCTCCCTTTAATAGATCTATCCCTTTTAAAAATGAAAGAAAACAGTAAGACAGTTCAGTAAACCTATCACTTAAGTCCAACAGCATATTCTAAGATCCTTTAGAGGAGGAATTGTTTTCATTGTATTGTTACTCCTAACACTATGCTTGTCCCATAATAGGTGTTTAATAAATACTTTCTGAGTCCTCTCAGCAAAGAAAGACTAGCTGTACTGACATTCTTTTTTTTTTTATGTTTTACTGACATCTTTTTTTTTCTTTTTGGAGGGCAATTGGGGTTAAGTAACTTGCCCAAGGTCACACGGCTAGGTTTTTGTTTGTGTGTGTTAAGTGTCTGAAGTCGGATTCGAACTCAGGTCCTTCTGACTTACTTCCGACACTCTACTCACTGTGCCACCTAGCCACCCCTGTACTGACATTCTTATGTCTCTTCTTCAGGTCCAAGCTTGACCATTCCATTTGTGTTTGTGTTTCATTTAAAATTTTTTAGTTCTTCTTGGTTTTTTTTCCATTTACATTGTTGTGGGGTGTGTGTGTGTGTGTGTGTGTGTGTGTGTGTGTGTGTGTGTGTGTGTGTGTGTGTGGTTTTCCTTTTTCCTCCTATCTTATCTCCTTGGGGTCAGCTCTAGCTTTAGCTAGCCCAGTGATTCAGGCTTAATGTTAAAATGCAGTGAGGCATTCATGGACCATTAAATGCAATAAAAAACAGGCATACAGGTGAAGGAGAACCAGATTTAAAGATACTCATTTAAATAAAGCAGCTACCCCTTTGCCTCAGCATTCACCTCACCAGCCTCTAGGTCTGAAAGCTGTTCCTAAAGGGCAGTGGAAATTTTGCTTAAAACTTATGCTAAGCAGCTCTCTGAGGTGGGGGCTTTTTACACCTGAGGCTAGAACAAGCCTTCAAGCTGTCTTGAAGAAGCAGCCCAGCAAGTGCTGCTCTTACCATTTTAGTCCATTCCTAAGCATAAAAAAGCCAAACTGCTCTTCCTAGTAGCTGAAGCTGTTCACAGGTCCAAAAAAAGCTCCTTAAAGTTGTAGCATTTTTAAATGCTAGTGACTTTTTAGTTAGCAAAATCAGAGAGAAATATCAAATGTTTAAATTCAAAAGAAGAATACAAAGTTTCAAAAATCATGTTTCATTTGGTTCTGTAATATATATTCAAAAAAGTTTCTCTTGTTCTGAACCACTTTTTTTTATTCTTTTTTTCTATCCAGTTTAATAGCTTATACATCATTTTATGCAGCATACATATTCCTGAAAAGTTAGGTGTGGAAATTCGATGTTTAAAATGCCCCTGAAGGGGTGGTTAGGTGGCTCAGTGAATAGAGCAGATGATCTCAGCAGAAAGGCACTAGCATTGAGGGGGACCAGGAATGGCTTTTTTTTTTTTTTAAGAAGGTAGGATTTTATCTTAGATTTGAAGGAAGCCAGGGAATCCAGGATGCAGAGATGGTAGAGGGAATTCCAGGGGCAGTGGAAAGAGTAGAGAAATGTAGTATCTCATGCAAGGAACAGCAGTATCACCAGATCATAAAGTACATGGCAAGAGGACTAAGGTATAGGGGCGGCTAGGTGGTACAGTGAATAGGGCCCTGGAGTCAGGAGGACCTGAGTTCAAACCCAGCCTCAGACACTTAACACTTACTAGCCATGTGACCTTGGGCAAGTCACTTAGCCCCAATTTCCTTGCCTTCCCCCCTCCAAAAAAAAAAAGCAAAAAATAAAATAAAATAAAATGCACATGAACAGACAGGTGCATTTTAATTAAAGAAACTCCCAAAGAATTCTTTGCAGTGTGAATAATTGCTTCCCAGTTTTTCTGTTGTGGTTTGTTGTTGTTGTTGTTGTTGTTTTGCTTTTTGGAGGGCAATTGGGGTTAAGTAACTTGCCCGAGGTCACAGGACTAGTTTTTGTGTTAAGTGTCTGAGGCTAGATTTGAACTCCGGTCCTCTTGACTTCAGGGCTGGTGCTCTATTCACTGCACCACCCAGCTGCCCCCTCCAGTTTTTCTGTTTATGGTTGGATTTTTAGCCTGTTGTATCAATCTGGCATATCACTTCTTGGCATATTTTGAAATCTGCTTTCTCCAAATCTAACGCACATATCCAAGACTGCTCAGCTTGCTCTCTCTTTCTGTTGTTAGGAATTCTAAGATGAAATGGCCATTTGCCCCAAAGTTCCTGTTATTCTATCCATAGCAATCATTTAATCCTTGTTGATGAAAATCAGATCCAAAATAGAATCCCTTGTTTGTTCTTCCATAAATTTACAGTGGCATAGTTGTGATATTATTATTAGCAACAATATACTCTGACCTGAAGTTGATTAATATATATTCATTCCTACTGAATATCGGGTCACTGCCAAAGCTTCTAATAAGGATTCTCTTTCATGTTATATGAACTGAACAATTCTTAAAACTATTACAGGGGAACTATCATTTTGGCAGTTTTTGGTCTTACTGCTGAGTTGCTTTTGAAATCATGACCTACTTTCAAAGCATTCTAAATATATAATCTTTACCCAATCATCCCCTGGCAATATTATACCTCACTATGCATCTCTTGTCAAAGCAAGCAAGAAAAAATTGAATATAAAAGATGGAAGTCTTCTGTAAGCATGTGTTTCTGAGTGAAGAAGAATAGAGAAGGTACTATATTAGGTTGGTGATCCTAGGAAAACCCTGCATCCATTTTAAAATTCACGACTTTGCATGTGACTTAACATTTTTCATTTTATTGTTTTTCCATCTACTCAATACTTTCCATTCAGGATCTTTTGTTGTGTCCAAATAATTTGTAGGCAGTATTCTTCTTTTCTTTTCTTTTCTTTTTTTTTTTGCTTTTTCAAGGGCAATTGGGGTTAAATAACTTGCCCAAGGTCACACGGCTAGGTTTTTGTCTGTGTGTATGTTAAGTGTCTGAGGCCGGAACAGAACTCAGGTCCTTCTGACTCCGGGGCCAGTGCTCTACTCACTGTGCCACCTAGCTGCCCCTAGTATTCTTATTTTTAACACTTTAGTAGATTTTTTTGGTGTCTAGTTGAAAAATTAGTGATTTTTATCAACTAGTGTTTTATTGTTTGTTTAAACATTCTTAGATAAACAAATTTTTAATTGTTTTGTGAGATTAATTCTGTAATTAACATTATTGTTCTTTGACATTGTAAATAATTTTTAATGTTTTATTTGTCTTCTTGCTAGGCTTCTATTGTGAAATTCTATAGAATGTGTACATGTACTGTTAACATTCTTAGTAGTAAGGCTTCTCTCATTTATTTTGTTCCTATATTTTTCTTCCTTTGAACTGCTGCTTTTGATTTTTCTTCTGAATTTTCATTTAATTTTTATCTTTAACATTCATTTAAAATTTTTTTGAGTTCCAAGTTCTCTCGCTCCTACCTGTTCCTTTCCCATCCACTGAGAAGGCAAGCAACAGGATATCAATTATACATGGGAAGTCATGCAAAGCATTTCTATGTTAGCGATGTTGGGGGGGAAGCAAAAAAAGGGAAGAAAAATAAAGAAAGTGAAAAATGTATGCTTCGTCCGCACTCTGCTGGGTTTATAAAACCTTCAAATTATGGAATTCCTGCTGTATTGTCCCTAATCTCTAGGCCTAAAAATAACATAAAATCACAAAATTCTAGTATTAGAAAGGCTCTTAGTATTTAAAGTAATGCTTTTTCTGCAGAAGTAAATCTTCTTAGTATAGTCTGTGAAGTTTCCCATTAGTTTCTTATTTTTGTAGACTCTTCCTTCTATTTAGTCTGTTTAGTACATTTTTTTTCCTGTAAGAAAGGCCTTTAAAAACAAACTATGTCATCCTTAACAGAATCTTGAAAAAAGTGAACATTTTAGGTCCAGTTTCTATTTCAAATATTTGGTTAATTTTTTTTTTTTTTTGATGAAAGGCTTCTCTCTTGGAGCTGTTAGGTGATTCAGTGAATAGAGCACTGGCCCTGGAGTCAGGAGGACCTGAGTTCAAATCCGGTCTCAGACACAATACTTACTAGCTATGTGACCTTGGCCAAATCACTTAACCCCAATTGCCCTGCCTTTCCCCCTCCAAAAAAAAAAGACAAAAAAAGAGAGAAAGGCTTCTCTTGATAAGTCATCCTTCATTTTATTTTTTTGGGCATTTTATGCAATCTTCCATGAGAATGGGTACTTGTGACATTATTGTCATGGAGTTCATGTTATACTTATCTTCTTGATAACTCCTGAAGGTAAAATATAGTTACTGTGGTAAAAAATCATGAAAAACAAAAATTCAATGGGAGAGTATAATTAAATATTTTACTTTATATTAATTTATGCATAGTGTTTGTGTGGTGGGTAACATGAAATACACTGCTAAATTGAAAAGTATCACACTTCCTTTCTTTTTTGATATATCACTAGCTAATTTCATCTTTACAATTATACTTTTTTAGAGTTGCTGAATTTGAGGAGCTAGTGGAAGAATCTCAAGTTCAAGAAATGACCTTAGATGAATGGAAAAACCTCCAAGAGCAAAATCGACCAAAGCCTGAATTCAACATCCGGAAGCCTGAATCCACAGTTCCTTCCAAAGCAGTGGTGATTCACAAGTCGAAATATAGAGATGATGTAAGCATCGCCTTTTAGCTTCTAGAGACACTTCTAGTTTTTCTCATACCGGGAGAACGTACCTCCTTTTAAAAATCATTTATAAATTCTTTAAAAATATTTTTATTGACATCAGTCAGTGGACCTAGTTTCAAATTCCACCTTTGATATTTATCAACTATGTGACATTGGGCAAGTCACTTAATTTTTAGATCTCTAAAATAAGGGTGCTACACTAGATGATTACTCAGATTCCTTCCTGCTCTAAATTTATTATCCTATATTTCTCCCCATTCCTATATACAAGCCATCCCTTGTGTAACAAAGAATAAAAGAAAGGGGAAAAACATCTATTCATCAAAACTAATCAACTAAGTCTGACACTGTATATGTTATCTATACTCATGGTCTGCCAGTCAAACTTGGTTAATATAATTAAGAAATAAAATTCTTACAAACAGATAATAAGAAATGATAGAGACATAGTAAATGTCTCATTGTATCTTCATTATTCTTTAAAATAACACACCATTCAAAGTAGAAAGCTGTATTTTCCACTGAAATCTGAGTTGTATAGATTCATAAGCATAATCATTTATATTTTAGAAACATGTTAGGATATCATAAAACAAGTTTATTTAATTGCCTTTTTTCATAAATACTGTATGCTAAATGAATCTTATTTGAATTGTCCTTAATTAAAAATATGAACTAGAATCTAGAATTTTATATACTATTTACTAGAATACCAAAATTATATTAGATTATGTAGTTTAATATCTTTGTTTTATAAAGTAAAATATATTTATACTTTAATTATGTGATTATCTTACCCTTAGAAATGTATTAATTTAAAAAACTACATTAATATTAGCATAGAATTAGAAGTATAGTGACACATCAAGGCAAAAAGAAATGGCATGGCTATATGTAAACATACTCTAAATTGATCTGAACAGCTTTGCTCCCATGATATCAGAATTAATTAAAGCTATTTAAGGCTTTCTCAAAATCATTTAACCTCCAACTTATAGGACATTAAAAAGTATATTAACTAATCTTGTGCTTTTCAGTTGTAGTCAGATTAGACTTTGGTTACAAATTCGTTTCATTAGTTATGAGAGTTTAATTATATGTTAGAAATGTGTGCAAATTTTTCTTTCTAGTTTTAGCTCTTTAATTAGTATCTTCTCTCTTTTATTAGAGATTCTGTTTTGTATGGATTTCTTAAAGAACTGATAATAGTATTCAAACAGCAGTATAATATGCTTATTTGTATAGATCTTATTTGCATAAAGAACAGAATTACACTAATAAGTATGATCTAGGGAAAAGATTGTTTTTTGCTGCCTTCTATGTTTCCTATTGAGGTATTCTATACATAGCTGGCTGCTGATTTAAGTCTTGGACCATGATGCTAGGCTGCTTAGAAGATCTTTTAGGAGTGTTATACCACCTGAGAATAATAATAGGAAGTTGCCAGTTTGTTGCTTTCCAATAATTTTAAGAACCATTTTTTGTTACGTGAAAGACAATATGGCATGGTAGATAAAGGACAAGTCTCAGTATTAGAAAGAACTGGATTTAAAAATGAGAAGACCTCACTTAATGACCCTGGGCAAGTCACTTAACTTCTCACTGCCCCTGGAGCCTTTCTAAGTTTGTTAATTACAGAGAAAGTGTCCTTTTGTTTTGGCTGAGGGAATTTCATTATAGCTTCCCTCTGCCAATGAAATAATAGGTCCATTTCCATCCAATTTCATATGAACTTACTAAATTCTAAAAGTTTATTGGTAAATCATATAGAATAATGTTATTCATATCTTGTGTTAGGTCTACAGACCACTTCTGGAGTGTTAATGTTAGCTTGTTAAAAATACTATTATGGTTAAAAAGAGAACCCCAACTCAAATTATAAGAACAGTATCATTCCATCAGATTCCTTTTCTCGATATGTTTCAGTGAACATGCTAACATAATTATTTTTGTATTTATCCTCTGAGCATATGCATTATAATTCTTTGTATTAAAATTTCTCTTATTGAGGCAGTTCAAATGGAAGTTTTTGAGTGGGTAATGAAAAATTACATAAACAATTCATCAACAAGCATGTTTAAGCACCTATTATAGTGTGCCAGTGATAGAGGTACAAAGACAACCAAAGAATTTGAAACTTTGGAAATTCTATTGAATGAAAACTGCAGGTACCCACATAGGTATGTGCAGAACAGATACAAGGTACTTGGAGCTGAGGGCACTAGGAAAGACCTCATGCTGGAGGTGGTGCTTGAACTGGGTCTTGAAGGAAACCAAGGATTCAAAGAAGAGGAAGAGGAAGAAAAGGAATACTTTCATTTCTAGGGGCACAGAGAAACATGAATAGAATAGAAATAGAAACAGAATAGTCGAACAGTCTGTCTTGACCAGAGTATGTGTGAAGGGAAGTGACATGTAATAAAAGTGGAAAGACAGGTTGAAACCAGATGATAAGACTCCAAAATGGCAAAAAGGCATTATATTTGATCCTTGAGGTAATAAGGAACTACTGGAGTTTATTGAGTATAGAAGTGGCAATAACCAGATCTGTATTTTAGGAAAATTAACTTTTCAGCTTGGGGCAGCTAGGTGGCCCAGTGGGTAGAGTACCAGGTCTGGAGTCAGGAAGACAAGTTCAGATCTGGCCTCAGGCACTTAGGCAAGTTACTTTAACCTCTTTGCCTCGGTTTCTTCATTTGCAAAATGAGCTGGAGAAGGAAATGGCAAAGTATTCCAGTATCTGTACCAAGACCCTAAATTGGGTCATGGAGAGTCAACTGAAGTGACCGAATAACAACTGCTACTACTTTCTAGCTGGGTAGTAGAGGAAGAGACAGTGAGTGAGGGCAATGAGACTAGTTAGGAGGTTTTTGTAATAGTCTGAGTGAGAGATGATGAGGGTCAATTTAAGGGTAAAGAGTTTGGTTTTAAATGTGTTACCTTCAAGGTGCTGATGGGACATCTAGGTAGAGATACCTTTTAAGGAGGTGGGAACCTGCACCCTTTCCATTATATAATTGACATTTGAGCCTTAATGTTTCCTCTGCTACTGTTTCAATCTTACCTACAAACTTTCCAAATTCAACAAAATTTGAGAATTTAAATAGAATGCTGGCCTTGGAGTCAGGAACCCAGGGTTTGAGTCCTGTCTCATTTACTGGTTGTGTGCATGGGCAAGTCACTTATCCCCTTAGAGGCTCTATTTTCTTACTTCAAAAATAGGGGTAGTTTATGTACTACTTACCTTACAAGGTTGTTGGGGGGGGGGGAGTGCTTTGCAAACCTTAAAGTGTTTATATAAATGTGAATTATTATTACAGTTCTTAGCATCCTAAATATGCTTTATATAAAGCTTTTAATTTCAATTCATTTTTATATTGACTAATTTCTAACTAATATCAATTTTCATGTGATGCAGAAGGGCACACAACTAAATTTTGGCTAAATGTATCTTGAAACTGTCTAAAATGAAATAAATTTAATACTATCTGCAAGCTATTAAGAGGAACAAACTTTAGTCATAAGGGATTATGTAATGAGAACTCTTGCCTGGTCAACAATAAAAACCAACTACATTGGTTCCTACATTCTTTACTTTCAAGAAAGGTTAAGGGTCAAATGTAGACATATCCTAAACTCAAAAAGAAACTTTTGATTTACAAAGGACACTAGGAGGAAAAAGCGGTTTTACATTTCCCCCTAAATATTTATTAGTCCTCATCTCCTCAGGTCAGAGAAATAAATATTGCTTCAACAATTTTTTATGATACACTTTATTGCCCATTCACAATGTGCTGAAAATGGCACAACTTAATTACATTTGCATATTAATGAGAAATGTAGAAATTATATAGTGCTCATTGTGAAATCTTTTAATATGTAGTCAGTGACACAGAATTGAGTTTCGTAGGGGCTACAGAACACTGTACTGCCACGTCAGTCAATTTTGGTATGAATTTTTGTGTGCTTAATTTAAGGCAAGATAGGTTTAAAAAAAGATCAGTGGTTTTATTGCTAGATGGTTGTCTTGCCATACAGTTTCTGGGGATATGAGAAATTAAAATTTCATCTAAGGTAAAAAATGTTTTTAGAATATAATATGCTAGGTGACAATCAAAAATACTATTTCAGAATTTATTTCTCCTTAATCTGACCCAATGTCATATGATTCAAGATGTGAAAAAAGCAAGATCCTTAATGTAGAAATGCAAATTATACATTGTAGATATCACTGAGACATAATAAGGGATATGAGACTGGTGTCTGGAATTTGATTCTGAATCTATAAATCTTAATCAAAAGAAACAGGATGGGTAAGGGCTTTAAGTGTATGATACGAAATAGTATCACATATTAACAATATATGCTCATACAGATAAGCTTAGGAACCAGTTCGGGGAAGCACGGTGAAATGCATTAGGCTGAGGATAAACAGTGGCCAACAGGAGCAGTACAGTCATCTGGATAGATGTTAACAGATCTCTTGGACAGAAAGAGGACATTTTCTGGGCAAAAGATCATAAGCCTGACATGTTAGAATTTAAATCATGGGAGACTTCGGTTCTCCAGGTGCCTGTTAGAGCTCTCTCACTTCCAAAAACAGAGCAGCTAAAAATTTCTTGAGTTGCCTTAATGACCGTCTCATCTTTCAAAAGGTGAAGGGACTAAGGAAAAGAATTTCTCTTCTGGATCTGATTCTCTCCAACAAGAAGAACTGGTTGCTGGAGTGGAGATGAAGGCTACTGGGGTGGGGAGGAGAAAGAGAATGTCTATGCCCTGTTAGCATTTATGATAGAGGAGAGGAAAGCCAGGCACTGTCTGACATGGCCCTAGATTATGTGAGATCATGTAGCAGAGGCTTAGAGAAAGAAAGGCCTGATCCTGTGGATTTAGAGAAAAAAAATTCTGATGAGAATGAGACTTTGACAAAAGAAACCAATGTGAGTGGAGAGGGAACTCTTCAACTAATTAATTTTTTTTACATGTGCAGAAGACAGAATCAAGAGCAAGTAACTGAAGATGAATACAAAGTGTGTAAGGAGTATAAGAACAGTTAGGTATGCTAAAGCTCAGATGAGATTAAAACAGAAGCTTAAGAGGAAAGCTAAGTACAACAAAAAGGGCTTTTTTTATAAGCTTTATTTCGAGGAAAAGAGTCAAATGGGGGAAGACTGGTTGACAATGGATGGGACAATAGTAAAGGGCAATAGAAAAGATGGGGTTTTGCCTCTGTGTGTATGTACCCACATGTGAGTACATGTACTCATGCGGGAGAAAGATCTTTGTCATGGAAAGGATGGAACAAAAATAACTAATTAGGGAAATAAGCTGGTGATGTTAAAAAATAACCTCTTCAGGGCGGCTAGGTGGTGCAGTGAGTAGAGCGCTGGCCCTGGAGTCAGAAGGACCTGAGTTCAGATCCGGCCTCAGACACTTAACCCACACACAAACAAAAACCTAGCTGTGTGACCTTGGGCAAGTTACTTAACCCCAATTACCCTCCAAAAACCAAAAAAAAAAGCTAAAAAAAAAATAACCTCTTCAAGTTCTTTTCTATTGACTGCAACTCTTGAGTGAAAAGGATAGCGTACCATAAAATGCTATTTAGCATTATGTCTTTATTAAATAAATGTTCTAAAAGCGAGTTCATAGTATAATACATATTAGATTTGTAGCATATGCTTAAAATAACATTTATGAAAATTAGGAAATAACTTCAAAAGACATCTCTTAAGATCTGAATTGAAAGATTTAGACAATCAAAATGTGCTTTGGCGGGGCGGCTAGGTGGCGCAGTGAGTAGAGTGTTGGCCCTGGAGTCAGAAGGATCTGAGTTCGGATCCGACCTCAGACACTTAACGCACACACAAACAAAAACCTAGCCGTGTGACCTTGGGCAAGTTACTTAACCCCAATTGCCCTCCAAAAAAAAAAGACAAAATGTGCTTTGGAGATTTAAACATTCATCTTAGCTGATGCTGATATTGCCAGATTTCAGAATGGTAGACTGGGAGAAAACAGTATTCACTGTAAGCATTATATTGTAATTCAGTTATTAATCAAAATAGTAATAGAAGGGATTCAAGGGCTATAATGGTGAAAACTACAGATACATTTATTTGAAAATCTAATGAAAAATGTAATTTTTGTTTTGCTTAGTGATAGAACTAGATCAATTCAAAGTGTAAACTTTTTAGCCTTTGTATATGTGCGCCCGCATACACATACATACACAAAGCAGGTCTGCATGGTTTACCATAGTTTAGATGTCTGTTAGAACCATACAATGGCAGACACTGAAGGGACCTTGGAGATTTGTTTATGTATAATAAAATACTACCTTTCAGATGATAAAGGATGACTATGAGGATGACACCCATGTTTTCAGAAAAGCAGCCAATGACATCACATCCCAGTTGGAGATTAATTTTGGTAATCTGCCTCGTCCTGGGCGTGGAAGCAGAGGTAGTACACGAGGTCGAGGAAGAATCAGGAGGGTGGAAGAATCTGGATCCAGACCAGAAATTGTGGTAAGTATTTAATTTATTAAATAAGTACTAAATTATTTTGTAAAGCTAGCAAAGAGTATTTCATTTTTTTTGCATAGCTCAACTACTTAATTAAATTGATGATGAATCCAACCTTTAATATCTCCAAGCTATCTTACAGTTCATGTCTTTTCTTTCTTTCATAATTGTCTGATGTTCCAATGTATAAAAAGCAGGTCCCTTGATATCCTGGTATTGATTGCTAAAAGGTATGGTTTAACCTGTATTTTCATGTGCCTGATAATGATCTCAGGCATGGTCATAGGGAGCCCCAGAACTCTTAAAGAACAATCAAAACTCACTCCTTTCTCAGACTGAACAAAATCCTCAAACTTGATAGCAAATCATATTAGTTAGGATATCCTTTCTGATACAGGAATGAGTCCTATGGTTAATGGTTCCCATTATGCTATAGTGCCACCTTGTGGGGATCTTACAATACAATTTCTGAATTTTAACCATTTTTGACTATATTAACTGATATATTGGTTCTATCATTACAGAATATATAAACAGTTATTGTCAGTGTTGAGTAAAAGAAGGTGACAAATATTAAAAGTAATCATATGGTCCTAACTAGAAATCAGAATGTTGTCCAAATGAGAAAAGAATTCTGGAGGGAAAGGAAAAATGCTTCCTTTGACGTGACATTCTGTTTCAGTACTAAATAATTTTGAATTTTAGAGTTACAAGAGGTTTAGTTAATGATCAGCAAGACTGACTTCCCACTTAGTCCCAGAATTCTCTATCACACCACTAAATTACTTCACGAACCTGCTTGAATAATACCAGGTAACTAACTACCTCCCTAACTATCTAATTTTACCTTGGAATGAAGCACTAGTTGTTAGAAAGTCTTTTTAAAAATTAAAATGAACTTTTTATATGTAGTTCTAATGTGAATAAATTTATAAATGACCTTAGACAGAAACACATGATCCTTATTCAATTTGTCCAACCAGTAGACCTCATTTTTTGTCTTCTGGAACTGCAAAAATAAGTCGAATAACTATCATGCTTTCTCCCTCAGTCTTTCCTCAATATTTCTCTTTTCCAAATAATTCAGCCATCCCTAATTCCTTCGGTTTTTCCTGTGATGACATAATTACAAGTCCTGTCACCCTGTTTTCCTTTGACATATTGGCGTTGTGTTAGTGCCAGATTGAACTGGTTCATGAGAGGATTGTTAAACTTTCAGTGTGGGCATTTATACCTTAGAAATATACAAATGCTGCAAGTTATGGCTTGGTTTATTGTCTTGCTGCTTGTTTAGAATTCTCAACTCCTGTCTTTGGCAGCAGTGATATACACAACTTTTATCCCCAGGCCCTTCAAATTCTTGCCTGTTATTCATAATCCTCTGCCATCTATTGCTTGTTATTATTTTTAGTTTTGTGGTAGCTGTGATTTAGATAAGCATACCATCTCTCTAAGTGATTACTTGTAGAGAATGTCTAGAAAAGTTTTCCTGGTTAGCGATAAGTTGTGCTGAATAATCTCTGATGTGCTTTCTAGTTCTTAGATCTGGTACTGAAAAGAATATCTTTTTTTTCCTTTTTTCGCACTACACCTTGGAGTTTTGTCAGGTTTCATTGTCAAGTTCTCTTGCTTATCATTTGGAATATTCCATGCTCTTGAAATTTCATGTGTTCCCCATTTACCAGTACTGTGGCACCTCTTTATTTTGCCACAATAACTCAGACTCAGAGATTACCAATCAAGGTTTAGCACTTGGAACTTTTAGTTTGGGACCAGATGAATTGAACTCATTGAGGGTGCCAGGATGCTACCCAGTAAAGTGTATTTATTGATGTTTTAGGTGAGACCATTTTCTCTTCCCTTGGGTTCTTATTACCTGTTGATGATTTTTGTGTTTTTTCTTCTTGAATAGAGGAATCAGAAAGTAAAATAATAATTTTATCTTTTCAAGTCAGCAAACATTAAGCACTTACTATGTGCCAAGTATTGTATGAAGTGCTAGGGATTCAAAGAAAAGCAAAAAACAAATAAAAATAAACCCATAGTCCTATCCATGCTAATCAAAAGTCCTATCCTACTGGATTCAGATTCAGAAAACCATCAGTGTATTGTTGAGCAAATTCCTTTACCTTACTTTACCTTTACTTTACCATTTTTGGACCAGATTATCTTCTAGGTATCTTACAGCTTTAATATTTTGAAATTTTGTGGGTGCATTCTTATTCTTATTCCCAATATAGTTACCTCTACTACACTGTAGTATTTATAGCAATCCCAAGGTTATACTGATCTTTTATTTTCCTGACTTTTTATTTTTTTATTTAGTATTTTATTTTTCCCTAGTTACATGTAAAAACAATTTTTAACATTCATTTTAAAAACTTTTAGTTCAAAATTCTCTCTTTTCCTCCTTACCCACCCCACCTCATTGAGAAGGCGATATAGGTTATACATGTGTGGTCATGCAAAACATATGCACAATAGTCATGTTGAAACTTAGTCCACCAACTGTGCATTAAAGTCACATTTTTCTCACATCCCCTCCAACATTTGTAATTTACCTTTTTTGTTCTATTAGCCAATTTAATAGGGATGCGGTAGTATTTCAGAATTTTATTAATTTGCATTTCTCTAATCAATAGTGAGTTAGAGTATTTTTTCATATGGCTATAGATAACTTTGATTACTTTATCTGAAAACTGATCATGCCTTTTGATCATTTATCAGTTGGGGAATGGCTTTTATTTTTATAAATTTGACTCAGTTCTCAGTTCTCTTTCAGTTTATAAATTTGACTTAGACATGTTTGAGGTTTTTTTTGGAGAAACTTGTTTCAGAAACTAACCTTATTTCCCTACATCCTATTTCCCCTTCCTCCATTTATTTTTCCTGACTTTTTAATAAAATTTTCCCAAACTCTTATAGTCATTATCAGTTGCTTTTTCTCTTTATAGGTGTTCTTTTAAAATTTGAGTCAATTAGAGATGCCCAGTACTTCCTAGACCATTCCCAGACCAGCTTCCTTATCAAAATCAATCTCACCTTTGTTGCCAGAATGTTTTCTTGAGACCTTCTTATTTTTCTTTAATTTACTTCCCTACTTTTGATTGCTTCTGTTGCTGTCTTGGAATTCTTTCTTTAAAAATAAGTATTTTATTGCTGCCTTTTAAAACATTGCTGTTGCTTCTAATGACTTCACAGAGTACTCTTGGAACACAGACATAGCCAAATGAGCTATAACAGTGACCATATCTAATGGTGGATGCCACATCCCACACTCTTATCTATTGAGACACCGGGGTGTCTTAAGAGCTGCTTAAAAAGCAAAAAGTGCGAGACTCTCTTCTTGGTGGAAAGAAAAATTATTCAAATACCAAGGGTGGGGGCAGAATTGATGGGAGAGCTTGGGAGAAGAGAAGGTTCCAAGCCCTCTTTGGTGTGAAACATACAAACACATGCACAAAAGATTTTGGAAAGTTGCAGCCATGTGTGAAGGAGCTGGCCCTTGAATGTATCCCTGATTTCCCAAAGTGTTTTCTTTTTCTCTTTTTTCCAAAGAGGGATCTGGAGGATTTGGAACCACGTGTCCTCTCAAAGCAGAATGATAAAGGTCTCTGTTCCCCCACGCTTTTGCACCAACTCTGCCTCTCATATAGTAGCATGCAACAGGGAGGAATCACTCTCTCTCCCAATGGGAGTCTCACTTTAAGAAGCAGCAACATATAAAATGCCTCAGGGTTTTGAGGATCTAAAGTTAAAAATGGTCACTGCATTGATCACAATTCTCATGTCTTTCATTGTTATGGATTCCTTTATCTATGACTTTTTTGTGTTCAGAGACACATAACTGTCTGGAGGCAGAGTAAGCACTGGAATCTGGGGCTCTGAATTTCTCATCCACTTGCTTCCTTCCACTTTCCCTCTGCTCTTTCCCTTTCAGCTGATAGAATTGAAGTCATACTTGTGGAGAACTTGCCCTACTCTTTATTGAGATACTGATCATACATTTATTTATGCCTTTATTCTACATTATAAAAGTTCTTTGTGTTGTGTGTATATGCTATGTACTTTCAGTTAAAGGACTTTCTATCTGAAAGTAGATCATCTTATTTCTTTGGTGCCTATTCTGAATAAATGTTATTGACAGACATCTTACGTGTCTTCCAGGATAGCCCTGGCAGAAGCTTGGAGTCCAGGAAAGATTAACACTTGTTTTAGAGGTTCCATTGTCTTATGAGTTCCCCTTGGTTAAATTAAGGATCTTCAACATGCTAATTTTAAGATATTTTTCTTTTATAGACACAAATCATCGCTCCAAACCCAGATGACCCTGAAGACTTTCCTGCTTTAGCTTGAAAGAGCCCTCCTTTAACAACATCATAAAGTAGCTTTGGCACAGCTATTGGGAAAAAAAAACAGACTTTCCTGACTATGGGCAAGAGGGATAGTCTCAATCTATGAAAACAATAGAAGTTGCTTTTCCCCCCTTATAGTGTGAACTTGTTGCACTTTTTTGGTTTGAGAGTTTGAGGTAGGTGCAATTCCAGAGATTCCTAGAGCATGAAGAACCTTCTGCAAGAAGGTGAGGGACGATGATCACTGTTCTACTCAAGGGATTTCAAATAAAATTCAAGAATGATGTTTAAGATGTGTATATAGAGAATGTATTGAAATTTTTCACAAAACTAAAGAGTAATATAAGCTATAAATCATAGTCCATTGTTCAGGCTACATCAAGCCTTGTAGACACTGGAGGTTGTTTTGCTTCATTATTAAATTATATATAACTTGGACAAATTTAAGCAGTAATAGCTATTTTCAGAGACCAAAAACTGAAAATACATTTGAATTAATGATTTTTCATATGTGTGAAAATGTTATGGTGTCTGCTGAATGTTTCTGTTTTCTTTCATTTGCAAGATAACATTCAAGTGTGTGCCCTAAAAGACACTTTAAATTTCCTATTATGCAAATATTGGTCACTACCTCATGACATGCCATATTTTTAAAGGGGTCAGAGATGATTGGGCAGGTAGGAGGGAAAAGACCAAAGCCAGGTAGGCTGTAGCTTTTAACAGTGCCTTCATCTATGTGGTCTTTTCAGGAATGTCAGGTCTCACTCAGAAGCCAAGAAAATTTACCTAGAGCACATATAAAAATGTTTGCACAGTCTCTGGCTTGAAGAAGAGTGATTATGTTTGATGAATACATATCTGATATAGCCCATCAAGCCTGCAAAAAGAAGGGAGGGGGGAGGAAACAGAGATGATAAAGGGGAAAATAGGTTGATTGGTGGCAGTGACAAAATTTATCATACTTGCCATAGCCTTTGCTCCCTCTATGTGTAGTTTTATTGCTGCCTCCTAGAGTCTGAGATCAAAAAAGCCACTTCAAGTTGCTGCTACAGAAAATGGGAGAAATATTCTTATGTGCTGCTGTCTCCCTGCCTCCTCCCTCCTGCTTCCTTTCATAAAATTCAGCCAGATTCACTGGTGTTGTCTTCAGAACAGGGAAGAATGTGAAACAACTTCACCCCACTCTGTTCTTCAACAATATATAGGTAAAAAGGAGGGGGTAGTAAACTTTAATAAACAAAAAAGCTGTGTGGAGCCAATTAAAATTCAATTCCAGATGTTTTTAAAATGGTATCGATCTCACCTATTTTTAGTCCCATGGTATTCAATTCATATTTAAGAACACTAGGGTAGGGGCGGCTAGGTGGCGCAGTGAGTAGAGCGCCGGCCCTGGAGTCAGAAGGACCTGAGTTCAGAAACGGCCTCAGACACTTAACACAAAAACTAACCATGTGACCTTGGGCAAGTCACTTAACCCCAACTGCCCTCCAAAAAGCAAAAAAAAAAAAAAAAAAGAACACTAGGGTAGGTTAACAGATTTTGTATTATTTCTTCCCTTTAGTAAACACACAATAAAATGAGACTGCTAGGCTGAAGGAAAAAGAATCTAGTAAGAATGAGTGTCATGTTCAGTCCATCTGTTAATATCTTTTATGGGAGTTAGTATTCACATTCACTAAGTTGTCATATTAACTTATTTCTCCTTGCCATGTCTCAGAAGAAACTGGCAAAGCAAAAGCAGACTGATAGATCCCTCTGGATGTAGGTTACATATAGTGATCGACTGGACCTCATATTTAGCCAAAATGCTGTGTGCTTTCCAAATCTTACAATGCTGCACCATGTCATGTCGATTGGTCTCCGATGGCATACTTTGCCCGTAGCCTTAGAACAAATTTAATTTGAGGGGCGTAGTTTTCAAAGGGCCTGTTGTTTCAAGTGAGCCTCTTCATGCACTTTGTTAACTAATGCTGGCCAGCTGGGTGTGTAGACAAAAATTGTAAGTATATGGTGGTTTGGTTTGAATTTTCTAGTGTACTGGGAGAACTGTCTGGTTCCTAAATAAGCCCAGAAAGCAGGAAAATTTTTATTCACTACTTTATTGTAGCAGTAGAGGATGAGTCTGTGGGGAGGAATAAGCTTTAGCTGTATATATTTGTCATAATTTTTTTTAGCCTCTACGGGGGTTTGAAAACAGATCTGTCACTTGCCAATCTATTTATTTCTAGGGCAGGTGGTGATACGTTTTTCTTTTTACAACACAAGAAAAGAGGCAAAGTTTCCCAGGAGGCATACCATTGGGTGCTGTCAGGTCTTCCGGTTTCCTAAAATAGTTTATTCAACAAGATTCAAGTGATCTGGAAGCCCAGCAGGCATTTTCAGTTTGTCGCAGACGAATTCAGAAGTACAGAAGGGGATGGGTTGGATTAAAACAAGAATGAAAAAACTGCAATCTAGACAAGGCGCTTTACCTGGGGGCCCGGATTTTTTAATGACTATTTTCAATGTGATTGGTTTCTTTTGTAATCACATGTATTTTATTTTTTTTACAAACTTTATTCTAAGGAGGGGTCCATCACACACTAAATTTAAGAGCCCCAGATCTAGATGGTGTCTGGTGCACATGTGACAGCTTAATAAATGCTTGTTGACTGACAAATTTTGTTGCTCTAAGCTTATCAAATATGATAACTTCTTGTTACTAAGGATAAACCAATTCTCTTGTCTGTTTGAAAAGGTTCACGAGTTGATTTCCAAGGAAATAACTACTTACTGGAGTTGGGGTAAATGTCTTTATTCTTTGAAAACTGGTGGTGTGGTTTGATTTGGTAGAAAAATAAAAAAAACAGTCACCTGTACCAATCAAGGCCATTGGAAGTGATCACAATTTTTGTTCAAAGATTATTATATTTTGTTGTGAATAGGTTTCATAACTCTATACTTTGGATAAAATTTCAGGTACAATGCTTTTAAATGCCAGTTGAATTGATTCTGAAATATATCACATGCCTAATGTTAAACAGTGATTTTATTGATAAATCTGTGGTGGTAACAACTGTACTACTTATGATCCCATATAGATAAATGCTACAGCAGCAGCATTTTGTACATATTTCTCTACCCTGTTTTCAACTCAATAAATGTTTCCTGTGAATAAATGTAAACATGAAGTGATTTTCCCCCTTTGAAACAAGTCATGTTAATCAATACCTTATGAATTAGAAATCTAATATTATTAACAATGAAAACAGTTGCATTCTTTGATCATTACTCTAAAAAATGGCACCTCCCAAAAGCTGGTATACAGTTTTTCCGACTTGAAAGTTTCCAGGTTTCATTTGACAAATGCTGCCTTCTGTTTCCTCTCAGCCTCAGCATTGTGAGGAATACTTTCTGAAGTCAGTCTTCAAGTGATTTCCAGCTGTTTTCTCCTCCCTAAATCTTTAGAGACACTATCTTTTTTTCCATACTAGAATATAGTACCCAAATTGTTTTGATGTTTAGAAGCCAGTTGGGTTTCTAGATAGCGTTTCTCTCCACCCTGCTCCTTATTTCTGTGGAGACTGCTTGAAATTTGTCATTTTCAGAATGACAGCTGAGCATTTCCTATTCCCCCTCCCCCAGCCTCAGTAGTCAGCCATATGATCAGATATCCTTCCTTATATGTGGGCTTTTTTTTTTTCCAAATAAGCACCAGTTATTCCAAGTCTTGCACACCTGATGGAAACTCAGTCATATAATGGTAATGGCAGGCAAATGGTTGGGTCTTACCAAAATCCTAGCCTATGTTTTCTTCTCTGCTCTTTCCATGCCAAAAATCACAAGCAGTCTGCATTTTCTGATTCTGTGCTGCCATAGTGAATGGCAAATATTTGTGCCTAACATGCTTATTTGACTAGTATGGCCCGGGTTGGAGAATCAGTTTTGATACATCTCCCATGTAGATTTCTGCCAAGTGCTGTCATTTGGCCTCTGACGCTGTTATTTATTTGTATTACCTCCTTTTCTGGGGTGGACTAGATTTTTGCTTGACTGGGAAGAATGGCAAAGCAGGCCGGACTGGCAGTGGCTGCTTGACCCACAGTGTACCTTACTGCCTTAGTGAATAAGGAAGTGTTTTTAGGCAAACCACAGGAGAGATAGAGGGAAGAACCACCTGAATCCCAAGTGCAGATGTTTCCTGAATTGTGGACTAGGCACTTAAGAGCATTTTCATGCTATAATTTCCACTTGTTTGCATCAGAGAAAAAAACAAAGCAAAAAATCCATTGTTTTTTTCCTTAAGGTGGTTATAATGCCCATAGAAAAAGCAATTGAAATGCTTTAAAAAATACTTAATTGGCATCCCTTAGCAAGCAAGGCACTTTTAGAGAAGAGGAAAAAATAGGAGACACCATATTTAGGTCTCCAGATCATTCTACTTTAAATGGATTTGGCTGTTAAATTTGTCAATGGATAACTATCTCTTTAACTTTTATCTCCAATTAAAACAAGATGCAAACTTTCCCGTATATTGTTTCATTTTAAATATTTCCTCATATGTAAGTTAGATTTGAGGGGAGTGTGGAAAAAGGTAAATGTTGGGCGACAAAAGGGATCAGGTGTAATGCTAGGATCTGCCGCCCCTGCCCCCAGGTGCAGATCTAGTTTCTCACAGTGTACTAATGTCTCTTTATACATAGAATTCAGGGTGGTCTGTAATCTGCACATTGTTACTGGGGAAGAAAATTTCATAATGAAGCCGGTTTTTCTGAAGAGATGAGGATTGATTGCAGAGGCTTGGAGAAGTCCTGATCTCTCTCAGGTCCAAAACAAGAGATCTAGGGGAAGCTTTCCCAACATGACTCCACTTTCTTTTTCCAGTTGAAATAGAAATTATCAAGTTGAGATGTAGGTTCTACTCAAATTAGTCATAAGAGACCGAAATTTCCTTTAATATCTATTTTGTATTCTATTTTAAATTTAATTTCTTTTAATTCCGAAGCATTAATATCCCTAATTCCAAACCTTGCCATTTCCAAGTCTAAAGACTATCCAGACTTTTTAAGATTTTGTCTTGTGGTCGGCTTAGATAACAATCACACCAAAAGCTCAGGCATGTTAACAGCTCCAACAAGATGGTCTCTAATGTCCCAGCTTGGGATCTATGATCCCAAGGAGGCGCCATGTACAAAAACAGTGGTATATAAAATTCATATAAATAGCAGTGTGCCAATTCAGAAATGGCAACTGCAGTAGTACTTTCATGGTATTAGTTCTCACTACTAAAAACCAAACTCTTCAAATTTCCTCTTCCCAGTATGGGTCACATCTTACAATATCCTAGTTCAAGTTTGTCCCCTGGGGCTAAGCTAAGGCATCTCACCTACTCTAGGGAAGGAGGAGGGAAAGAGAAAAAGTCAAGATACCTCATTATTTGGTCACGTGATGCTTAGGGCTCATTTTCACTTGCGACAAAATATAATTTTTTTGTTGGTGAGAACTCAGCACGGTAGCCACTTAAGAACTTAAAATACATTTAACTCCCATCCTGTTTCCTTGTCATTAAAGGAAGCCTGGACTAGTCACTTCATGAAATCTCACTCCTATGCCTTGCTTATAGACTCACCTTAGGCTAAATGCAAAAAAGAGAGAGGACTCCCCTCCCCCCCCCAAAAGTCCTAACTTGAAAAGCCCTTGATGCTAAGTATTATCTTAGTGACTTCACTCATTTTGTTTTTAGTGTCCCTAACCAAAGTAGTAAAATCCCTAGAAGGCAGGGATTACCGCAGTCTTGCCCAAAATGTGCAAATTATGACCAAGGAATTAATTGGCCAGGGCTAGGCAATAAAAACTCCATAAAAACTACAGTTAAAAAAAAATACTCGGGGTGGCTAGGTGGCGCAGTGAGTAGAGGGTCGGCCCTGGAGTCAGAAGGACCTGAGTTCGGTTCCAGCCTCAGACACTTAACGCACACACAAACAAAAACCTAGACGTGTGACCTTGGGCAAGTTACTTGACCCCAGTTGTCCTCCAAAAAGCAAAAAAAAAAAAAAAAACCACACACACAAAACAACTCAGGGGGGCTGCTAGGTGTCACAGTTAAGAGCACCAGCCCTGGAGTCAGGAGGACCAGAGTTCAAATCCTGCCTCAGACACTTAAGGCTTACTATTCATGTGACCGTGGACAAGTCACTTAACCCCAATTTCCCTCCCCCTCCTGCAAAAAGCACCCCCCCCAAAAAACCTCAGTCCTTCCTGTCACTAGGAATGATTATTATTGTAGCAAGCCCCTAATTCTCAAATCATGCTTAATTGCATGATTCCATTTTGCCTCAACAAATGGTGCCTTTGATCATTTTTTAAAGATCTTACACCATTACAATCACATGTAATTATTTTACTACCAAAACATCCTAATACCTTTTACATAAAGAGGCTTATATCTAATGTCATCAAAACTCTTTAGCTAGAACATCCCTGCCTCTTTAAACAACTATTATAAATTATTTTTGATCAGTTTTGAGTTTACAAATGTTCTCTTACAACACTGTGAGTTAGCTATATCTTCAGTTATATTTCTATACACACATATATAGCTATAAGTATTGATAAATACATATAGATATACCCTGCAAAATTTATTTCAACTACCTTGAATGAAATCAAACAGATTTATATGTTGTGTTAACTGGGAAACAGTGGTGAGGGGCAGAACTAGAATCATGCTGAATTACCCGAGTGATTATTAAACTCACGTGTACCTTTCATCCAATAAGCCTATTTATAAAAATCACCTGTCACATATATATCTGTGGGAGGCAGCAGTGTCTGGAAAAAGCAGTATTCTATTTCACATGATTAGGAGAAAAATATAACTGCATTTTAATCCTGCTCAAACCAAGGGCACTTGACAATGGAAATAATTATGAATTTGAACTAGGTGCATCAGCTTCATGTCACCCACTTTCCATCCCTCACTCCCCCCAACATTAAATAGCTGAGGGAATTGTTAAATAGGCTCTGAATCCACACACTAAAACTATACCTTAGCTTTAAGAATTACCACCTTCAGTGCCTAAATTTCTAGCTATGAGCTATGATGGCTTAGGAAATAAAACTTGGAAAACTAAGAAGGCCATTTTTTTCATCTGAAAAAGTGGTCAAAAAGTGTTCCATTAGCCTGAAACTCAAATTATTTCCCATTTTTTTCACCCCTAAAGAGTATAAGTTGGAGGGACCATAGATATGGCCTAATGCATATAAATGACAACTATGATACATTTAAGTTTATGAAACCTAATTGTAAACTAATTGTTTTAAAGTGAAGGCATGGGGGAAGGAATACAGTGGGAAATATAAATAATTATAAAATAGATATCTATAGAAATGTAATTTAAAAATAAATTCCTAATATTCCTGGAGGACTTCTGACTTCCTGTACCATTTCATATCCCCCTTAATGTATTTAACAAAATATTGAAAAATAAAAATGTATATTAAGTTATAAATGGGAAAGGATTTTTTTCTTCAACCTTTATTTGGTCCAATTGCAAGGAGCATCAATTTTAAGGTGCCATCTTAGTCTAGTTGAACCCCTAAACAGGCTAAGTAGTTTGCCCAAAGTCAGAGAGATAGATATATTGTGGCAAAGCCGAAATTCAGGTTCTCGGCTTCTACACCACCCTTCTTTCTCCTACACCAGTGTATTCAAGAAGCAGCCGAGTTTTGATAGTCTTAGGAAACATTGTCAAGCTAACAGGTTCTTTCTGATACTTTATAGCACTTTGACCAAATATTCTTGTATCAGAGACATATTTTCACTGAATCATCCTCTTTTTCTGAGGTCCATGAGTCAAGGAGTTTTCTTTTATTAGGATGTTGTCTGTGTACCTAAATACTTATGTCCTCTTGTAATGCCAGGCAGACCATCTGGACGATTCCAGGGGCTGCTTGTGCATCTAGGCTGCACTTAGAAGTTGGCCTATACAGAGAGTGTGTGTGAATGTTTAGGAAAGCAATTCGAAATAAAATGTAAATCTTTTCTTTCCCACTGTTGGTTTGATCTTCTTTTTCTCACGCTACACAGATCATTGAGAGTATGCTGTATCTGGGCAAGGGAGACAAAGCATAGGATGATGGAAAGAGTCTGGCAATAGTATCTACTACTGTTATCTCTTAGGCAAGTCACAACCTCTGGGCCTTCATTTAGTCCTCTGTACAATGAGGGAATTAGCCTACACAATTTCTAAGACAGCCTACATGACATGTAAAAACCCTTTGTACTCCAGTTTGTGGTTTTATGGTCATTTGGCTTGACCTTACACATTTTTTGTTAATCTGAATTATTTCCTAAGAGGAAAAGTTCACTTCTATCACTTGATGCCAGAATGGCAAGTGTTCGCCACAGGATTTTACTTCAATAACTTCCTCAGTTTGAGATGCTTCCTGTTACTTCTGCCCCAGGAAAAGGCCACAAATGATGAATTGTATTCCAGTCATGACAGTTTTTGATGATCAGAAAATATCAACAGAAAATAAAGCAGCAGCTTCTGGTTAATAGCTTTAATTGTACATGATCTTAGGCATACAATTTTCACTATTTAACATTTTGTATAAAATCAGTTACAATACACAAGATTTTCAAATGAGACAATACTTATTAAACTAGCTAGTTTACAAGACATTATTATGAAGCTTTACCTGAAAAATACCTTAAGTAAAATAAACATTCGCTCTACCAGATCCCTCGGATTTAAAAAATATGAATAGAAATATACATTTTAATTTAAAAAAATCAAGACAATGGTTAAATAAGTACTGATTAATCAGTTACATTTGAAAACTTTATAACCTATACATGAGTGCACATTAGATAAAAGTCTGCAAATTATTCATACAAAATTACAGTACTCAAATCAGATGAACTGAGCTGCTGTCAATTTTTTCCTCTCTATGAACTGGAGGTAATTTTCTACCCACTATTCAGTGTCCAGTCTCCATTGAATGACATGGAGAATACAAAGATCTGGAAGAGAGGGGATGGGGGCCCTAACCCCACTCTGTCATTATTTGGTGAGAAAGAATTAGGAAAAAAAAGTCTTCAAGGTGGGGCTAACAGTTATTTAAAAAGCTTTTGATAAAATTCAACAAGAGGGAATGGGAGATGGTATGAGAGAGAATGTGTGAAAATAGAAATCAAAGCTATTTTTCATCAACTTCTTTCGAGTAAATTGCTTGTTGCCCAGAGAAAAAATGTAAATAAAATGAAAGGCGTTACCTTTGGGCCTTTCTTACAGGAGAATGTCTCCCAAGAAAGCAACAGCTCCACAATAAGCGTCACAGTGGATTGTACTTCAGTCTCAAACATGTTGGCCCCAATCATTCCGATGGGGTAATTGACTCCTAACTAAAACTCGGAGGAAAGAATCGAGGTAGAAATTTTGGAAACATTTTCCCATGAAAATCCCCATGCCAAGGGAATTGAGGGTTAGCATTAAATTTTAGGACTAGACTACTGTGAAGTTTAGGAGAGCAACCACACTGGTGGACAAGTAAGGCTACTTGTTCTGAGGCAATGCTTGGTGAAACAATTATTCATAGCTAGGTAAAAAAATACTTTCTAAAATTTTAAACCTGGCAGTTAAGACAAATCTATCTTTAATCTTCCTTTTTTTGTTAAGGATTTTATAAGGTGTTTTTTTTTCTTTGCTTCCAATAAATAAATTTTAACACGTCACAGATTTGGTGTGGTGTTTTTTTTCTGAGAAAAGGAAAATATAATGAGGAAAACAGTTATTTTCACGACCAGAATAATTCAGATACAATTATTTCTATCTGTCTCTTTTACATGTCACTATTTCAGTCCCAAAGAGATGGAAGAGCTACTAAAAATATTTAACCTGTTTAACCATGAAAATGAAGAGTGGTTATGAGAAATCTACAGTGGTGTTGAGTATAGTTTTTTGGGGGAATCCTACCCGAATTTCATCATGATAGGGAGCAACATATGGGGGAATTTCCTTGACCAGTGTAAATGGGCACCTTTGCCAAGGGCACTGGGAAATTAAGAAACTTGCCCAGGGGGAAATGCATGTTAAAGGTTAGACTTGAACCCAGAGCTTATAATTTCTGCAGCTAGTTTTCTATCCACCTCTTTAGGGCATATGGTTTCCTTTAAACAGGAAATCTCTTTATCTGACAAACTATTCTTTATGTTTAAGTAGTGCTTCTACAAAATGGGATTAGAAGTGAGAAATCTTATAAGAACAATTTGGTTATATTTTTGGAGCTCAAAAAGCAAAAATTAAAAAAAAAAACCTGACTTCTAACAATAGGAATCTTTCCAGCAGCCATACCCACATGCTTCTTAATCCCTAAATATGTCCCTCTCCCCCCACCCCCACCCACATGCTCTGTCTGCTGTTTTGTTTGGCACACATCAGCTCAAGTCACTGAGGGCGGCCAAGAAAGAGATGGTTTTTAACCAAACTCAGACTTCCTATGACTAATCCTGGTATGAACAGAGCAGATGAACTTTAAAATACGAAGGAGAAAGATCCTTGCTGACATTTAAAATGGTTAGAAACTCAAGAAAGGCTGAGTTGAGGATTCACCATGTGATGACAATTTGCAGGCTAAAATGTTTATGGCGGAAACACTTCAGCCAAGATTTTTTATTACTAGCTGAAAAAGAAAAAGAATTGTCTTAACCAGTCTTGGAAAAAAGTTGCTCATTTTAGAGATGGGGCACAGAAACTTGCCCATTTTGCTTTAAAAGACCAATAAGTTTCATAAGGAAACTACAAGTAGTTTAGATTTGGGTTTGATTATATATATGATTATTAATAGAGGAAAGCCTTTAAAGAAATGAGTCAGAATGAGAAAACAGACCTGAGAACTGGGGGTTAATGGTAGATCCACTTTTTATAACTGTGGGCTTCTCTCTTTCCTTTTCCCCCTCTGCCACAGTACAGCAGGATACTCTTCTCCCAGAAGTGACATAGAGAAGAAGAGCCAATAGCTACATGGGGAAATGACTCTGCCTTTGGGCCAATTAATTTAATAGTGTCCTAGCAGCCACCACTGTTTCCAGTCCTACCCTCAAATCATTAGTCTCAAGGGTGGAGAGAATTATTTTGTGCTAAACTGCAGGAACCTACATCAGCTACCAATTTCAGTGTGTTACATGAGAGAAATACCCCCTTGCCCCCCAAATGGAACCACTGCTTTAAAGGTTTTTTGTTTTTTTTTTTTTGCATTTACAGGTTATAATTACAATCATCCTTCAGCCCTAGTAGGGCTTTTTTTTTTCTTTTAACAACAGCTCTTAAAAATAAATTAGGTATAAAAATAAACATGGCTGACATTTATTCTATGCATTTGTAATTATATTATAAAAGCATCCACTTTCTAGAAGATTTCAATGGTCCAACTTCTCAAACTGGACTGCCTGAAACTGGTCTAGTGAAGTAACAATCACACACTTTATTCATGTGCATGTGGAAAAGAAATATATGTGAATTCAGGATATTCAAATATTCTTTGCCATTGGGCCCCCCCATTATCGTACGTAATAAGATACATCAAGTTTTAAATTAAATTTCTGTAATTGTGATCTAATATTCACAGAATCTACTCTGCTTCGTTGGTTTGAAGAAGGCACTATACAAAGAGTTACATTTGTGTATACCCTAAATAAAGGCAGTAAGTGAGGTCTCATATTTACCAATAACTGAAATCCATAGATGTAAACCAATACATAGTTTGAAACTAAGAAGGAAATCAGATAAGGGAAAAAAAGCAATAGCGGAATTCAACTAAAGTAGTACCATAAGAAAAATTTCAATTACTTGGTAATTTTTGTTTTATAAAGGGAAAGAGAAGTCACAGTATTTTTTTTTTCTTTAAAAGAAAGGCTTTCTGTACATGTTACTGGGCAACAAAAGAGTGACCAGTCACAGGGCACTATTCACTTACTAAATGGTCTTAAGGATGAGAAATGAAGTTATGCAGCATTTGTACTATTTGAAACCAGTTCTTGACCTTCTAAAGCAACGATCATATTCTTTCACTAGTTTTCAAATATTTTCTGAAAGAACCACTTTGTACCAAAACACATAGCAGTGTTTATAGAATATTACCAGTAAAACACTTTTTGGTGAAAAGCAAGCAGTTTGGTGGTACTTGGCTAATTTACATGGCAGAAATCAAATTACAGCAAATCAAGACAAAAATACTCTTTCCATAAAGCAGTTTCCTTTTACATCTTAGAACATAGCAAGGACAAACAGAAAATAAATATACAGAAGCCTGCCTTGAATTCTCCATTCCTTTGGAGGCCAAGAGCTAAAAATGATTGCCATCACAATTTATACACATGCACCAAACAGACTCTTGAACCCTCTTGACAACAGAGGGTTTCATATTTACACCTGAGACTAAATTTACAATAGGTTACTTTTGTTCATTTACCAAACTTCAAAGATTTCTTCACACACAGATTTGAGTTCTTCATCAAATCACTGGCCTCAAGACTCAATAGTATGAATAAATTCAACTAATTAATCTCTGATGTACATTTTCTTCATTGACCAAGTCTCTTAGCTGGAGGCAACAAAGAATTTTTTTTTGTTTGTTTTGCTTTTTGTTTGGTTTTCAAACAAACTGTGCTGGGTCCTATTGTTTTCCTTTTCCTAGAAGATTCCTTCCGTTCCGGCCATATTTTTTTTAAACTTAACGCAAGACCGTTCTAGTCCTTGGAATGGAGTGGCTACTGGGGAAAACAAACAAACAAACAAAACAGGATGTTTAAAATGAATCTGTAAAAATGTCCTGAACTGACAATACTGGTTAAAGAAAAAATGACAGAACGTTCTAATAAACATATTTTTGCCAATATATGCTAAAAATATCCCAACATTTAAGCTGAACAATTAAACAGTCCTGAGGTACATTTTTAAAACAAACATTTGAGACGTGCAGTGCAATTATTAACCAAAAAAGGACAGATAAGTGATGCTGCTGAGCAGAAAATGATGCAATTCTACAAGAAAAGAGCATTAAAACAATCAAAGTGCCATGATTTGTATAAACATATTTGTCACAGTATTTCTTTTCTTTCCTTCCCTCTTGAGAACTCGAATATGGGAAAGGAGAAAGACTGATGTTGTTCAATCTTGTCTTCATGACCACATTTGGGGGTCTTCTTGGCAAAGATACTAGAGTGGTTTGCCATTCCCTTTCCGGCTCATTTTACAGATGAGAAAACTGAGGCCAACAGAATTAACTGACTTGCCCAGGGTCACACAGCTACTAAGTGTCTTGAGACTGGATTTGAACTTAGGTCATCCTGACTCCAGGTCCAGTACTCTATCCCGAGCCACCTAGCTGCGCCAGAAGAACTGATAAAGAAATATTAGCTATTTAAAAGACAGAATTAGGTAACAAAAAAGACCTGACAGTTCCAGCAGTTTCCAGTTTAACTAAAAACAGAATGATACAAAGGACATCTACCTGCCTTATGGAATAGCATTTGAATATGCTACCATCCTCACTCTCATTAGGGAAGGGCAGAGAAGTATGATCTGAACGTTCCATAAAGAAGAAGAACTGTACCTCAATTGTTGAGGAAAAACTCAGGAAATGAAATTGTTCTAATCCCTCCCTCCCACTCCACTTCCTTAAGTGCAATGCAACAAAAGAGTTAACAAAAAAAGTCATAAAAAGCAAATGCTTTAACTGGAACAATTTAAAGTTCAAATCTGTCATGGGAAGAACAGATTCTGGGTGACTGCCATCTATATAGACTGACTAATTCCCACTAGAACAGTTTTTATTTAACTCTCTTAATTGTCATAGGTCACCATGTTGGGTCTAACTTGTCAGATTTGTTACTGGAGTAAAGTGACCTACTGGCTTTGACAAGCAACAAGACCCACGATTCATCGCCTCCTGCCACTGGAAAAAAACAATAGTCACCAAGCTAAGGATACTGGGAATGTTACAACCAGATGTACTTTGACATTTAATCAGAAGACTCAGAAATTCTAAAGTTTCAGAAGTCACAGTACTAGAGATTGGAGTTTCTACTACCACAAGAGGCAAAGAAACAAAGAGCCATACGGAGGTGACAATGAAGGAAATGTCACAAATAAGAAGTCTGTTGGTAAAGAAATCTAAAAAATGGCAGCATTTCCAAAAGATTGACAAAGAAATATTTAAGTTTTATGAGCAACAGGACAATGGACAATTATCTTCATTATAACAAGACAGCAGAATTGTATTTATTTAGTGGCAACACGGAGTAATCAAGAGTAAGAGCTGTCTTTGGGATCAGGAAGACCTGGGCTTTTGTTTTTCCTTTGAAAGACCCTGGTTGTGTGTGACTCTATGAAAGGCAATTAAGCTCTCAATATTCTAGGAACGCTCTAAGATGAAAAACTGAAAAAAAGGTGCAGCCCTGCACTGGCAGAGGGAGCTCCCTCATCTAAGGAAATCCCAGTCCCAGTCCCTATCTTTATCCCCAGTTCTTCACTGTGAAGAAAAACCTAGCAAGCAAAAATCCAAAGGCAAATAAATACTAGGTTGGTCCAGAAAGGCAGGTGTTAAAGACTTTAAGTCAACTAGAGGTCACAGAAATTACAACAAAAATACCCTTGTTCTGGGAATGAATGAATCTGTACAGATGACTTCCTAGGAAAATCAGTGATGAATGAGTATAACCTTGTAAAGAAAGGGCTCATTTAAACAGAAGATCTACTTGAGAGAACAAACCGAAAGATGATGAACGAAGACTCCTGAAAATTTCTTAGCACTGCAAGATGTGACTTACACTAAAATAAGTGTTTTAGAGAATCAGAGTGAAATTCTTTTTTCATTTCCTAATGATAATTGAATATAGATAAATCCTATGTAAGTAGCTAGTAAATGAATTTAGTCACTCCCCAAGGAGGAATGTTTAAACAATCCTTCAGCTGCATCTCAAGGGATCAATATTTTATCACCTTCAATCTGTAGGCCTAGGAAACAGAAAAGCATGTAAGTCATCTGTCCAACCTAATACTTCAAAGTCAAAGGACTCTTGGTCAGTGATGGGGCTGGCCACTTATCAAGGCAGATTTAAAATGCTATTTTTCTCTTTCATTTAAATTGTTGTAGTTTTATCAGAAGCTTGTGGCAAAGGATTTGTAATAGCTGCAGGTAGAGAGGCATGTATAAACACAGACATTCCTACTGTGCATGCGTGCCATGTTAAACACGGTGGGGTTTCCTCTAGGATGACGTGTAAGCAGGGAGGGAGCACGGCTAAGACATGGGAATTATCTCTTCTCCAATCATAGCTGATGATTCTTTATCTGGCAAAAAGGCTCTCCAATGTAGCAAAATTATGAAAACTGAATAAAACCAATAGGAAGTCAACTTTTGATTTTCAATGAGAATATGGAATATCTGAGCAGGAAACCACTTCATAAATAGAAGCAAATAAGTGAAGTAAATGATAGAATTATTATGTAAGTAGAACACCCACAGATATTAGCCTCACAGACAGAATTATTGGTACAATCAGTCTTTGGGCCCTGGGGAAGCTACCTAAAACCCCAGGAGAACAGGATATGATTTTTTAAAATAATAAATTGGATATTTAAAAGACTCCAATACTTGACAATCCTTACTTTAGCTATTCTAAATGCTACTAAAATGCATCAGGTTATACACATATTTCCCCCTCTAAAATTCACCAGGAACTAGGTCACAGGTTCTTTCCTTTCAACAAAAGCCAGTAACTACACTTCACCATAAATTATTTATCCAGAATACCTGTATGGTTGTCTTCATTTCAAGAAATTAGGTCTCATTCTAAAGGTGGGGGGAAAGCACATGCCCAACAATTTGGAATGAAAACTTTAAAATATCATTATCATGAGCTAAGCATAGTTTTCAATTCTCCATGGTAATTTTCCACCTTTTTTTTTTTTTTTGGTTTTTGGTGGGCAATTGGGGTTAAGTAACTTGCCCAAGGTCACACGGCTAGGTTTTTATTTGTGTGTGTTAAGTGTCTGAGGCCGAATCCGAACTCAGGTCCTTCTGACTCCAGGGCTGATGCTCTACTCACTGCGCCACCTAGGCGCCCCAATTTTCCACCTTTTAAGGGTGGCACAAATGAGTGGTGAAACTGTGAAAAAAGGAAATGCATCATTCTATACTAAAGGATACTTAAAGTAACCCTAATTTCTGGTATTAACAAATTTATGATCTAATTTAATTGTGTATAAAGTTATTCATATATCTAAAGTGCTACAGAAATTAGGAAAAGGTAAATTTTAAAAAAATAAAAGGAAAGGTAAGTTTAGGGGTGAATACGGGTATGGGTATTCTGTAATTATATTTGTATAATTATATGTATTCTGTAACTATAGCTCACAAGCCCCAACCAATGGGGTTACTTTTTATAGGCAGGAGTCACAATTAGTAAAAAACAAAAGCACTGGGAAAGCTAGCATAGTAAGAACACTAGTGTCAAAATATGAACTGCCATAAACCTAAAGCACACTCTCTCATAAATACACACAGTGATCCTGGGAAGAGTAGGCCTTAACAGTAAACAAGAAGTGAGGCACATGTACATACAGCCAGCGTAACGCAGTCCTCTGGTATTCTAGGGCTGTGGGGTTTCTTTTCTCATGATATTTTTATAGTACTCCCTTCTGGACTTAATATCTTTGCTGGGCAGGTGGCTCAGCCAGTCTCCATGGGTCTGAGCCTTTCTGCAGCTCAGCTTTGGACTGTCAGAGCTAGATCTCTCTTGAACCCAGCCATCTCTTTTCTCAGCTGTCAGAGGTCATGTTCCTTGATGCCCACCCTTTCTCTGCTGAATAGGTTGTCTCCTACTGAGCGAGCAGCTCTGCTGCAAAATACATGGCCTCTGGAGAGGGAATTCCCATCCATGACCCTGCTGGCCTCTGTCAGAAGCACAAGGATCATATGAGGCTACTCCCAGTCTTGCTACTTCCAAGGGCAGGCAGACTGAATTTTTTTAGATGCTCTATCAGAAGCATGGCCTGGCAGCCTTTTAAACTCCTGCAGAGAAGTTTCTTCAGATTCTATAAAGGGCATAGACATGTCTTTGTACTTTAACACATTGATATCTTGTTATCTGTTATATTAATAATGATAATGTGTGGCTCTCTGTCCACTATAAACCCCCCTCTCTCTCACACACACACACACACACACACACACACACACACACACACACCATTGTCTGTTTCTTACTTTCTGTGTTTACATCAATTAGGTGAGGAGGGGAAAAACTTCTCCCTACATTTATGATGGAAAAAATGCATTCAAGGCTGGTGGAATGACTAAGCCCATTCCGTAGGCCCCTTTGAAAGTTGTTGCATGCTCTGTATTTTATCTATCTTCACAGATTTTTTCTTCCTTTCACTTTCTCCCAAACAAAGGTAGGGTGATATTCACGTAATTCCTTCTTTTGTGCTCTATGTACCCACAATGTGATCATTTAAACAGTTTACTCCCAACATAACTCTGGAAGAGGATATTATCTGATTAGAGCAGAGAGTAGGAATGAGAAATGAATCTTTAAAGTGTTATCTAATGATGTATAGTTTCTTAGATCAGAAATACTGTAAAGGGGAGGACTTTTTTGTAAAAAACCTAGTTCCCATATTTGTGAGATTCTATACTGACAAGGAAAAATAAGCCCTTCTGGGTGCATATTAGAGTCAGGTCGGTGAAAAATATGAACACAAAGCAATTTTTGCTGCTGTGTAGCTTTCCTTTTTAATTGGAGAGTCTACCACTGGAAGTTTTAGTGGCATACTAGTTTTGCAAATACATAGTGAAACAAACCAATCATCAAAGAACATTCTTAACACCTTGTCCTCTGTACCATCTGCACCCTTTGACACCCCTACCCCTCAATACACTTGATGAAATTTCCAGCTATACTACTGTCTTAGGTAGTACAGTGAATAGAGTGCCAAGCTTGGCGTCAAGACTCATTTTCCTGAGTTCAAATCTGGCCCCAGGCACTTACTAGGTGAGTGACCCTGGGCAAGTCACTTAACCCTATTTGCCTCAGTTTCCTCATCTGTAAAATGAGCTGGAGAAGGAAATGGTAAACCATTCCAGTATTTCTGCTAAAAAAAACAAAAACAGAATCATAAAGAGTAGGATACAACTGAAATAACCAAACACCAGCTACTGGGGCTGTTCAAACGTGTGAATTCATCTCTGCGGGGGACCTAGGAAAGGAAACTCCCTACACTACAGAGGATCACCAAATCACTTGTGAAGTATGACATTGCAGAAATGCCTGGGAATGCCGAGGCAAAAGGTTAGGATATTTTTAGAGGTAGGAGTTAAGCCCGGATTATCTCAACCCTAAGGCCAACTCTTCTCCCTTCAGCAATGCTCCTGGCTTTCTATAGAACAGCTCTTAAACATGTAAGGAAAAATTATTTTGGTCAGCATCACTTAGGAAATGTGTGCTTTGTAAGACTTGGTTACAACGTTGCACCTTTGTGAAGTTTGTGATATATGTTTGCCTTTTCATTAATATGTCTCTGTCAGGTGTGGGTGTTATCTTGAGTTTCCCCCATGATTTGGCAAAGAATTAGAATTAGGATTCAGATTTTGCTACAGGAATGTCCTTTAGATTTTTTTTGCTTCATTTTAGTTAACAGATTTGTTCTTCTCACTGATACGGCTATGTAGTGCACATTCGAGTCTGAGAAGGACAATGCTATACCGTATGAAATAACTGGGACATAATAAGAGCATATTAACACTAGACTTGAGTTAGTGGACCTCCTGAGTTCAAATGTCATTGTGCTTGTGTGATTCTGGGCAAATTAACCTCCATAAGTTCTACTTTCATCTACAAAATATGAACAAAGTTGGAGCAGATTATCTCTGAGGTCCCTTCCAGTTCTAATTTATATGAATTATTTAAAAAAAATCACACGCACAGCTTGGTAATAATAAGTGATTAAAAAAAACTTAAGAGGGTCACTATATAAAACTTTATAGTTTACAAAGATCCATTTATCTCATCTAAGTTTTACAAACACCCTGTAATAAATAACACAAGCCTCATCATCATTTTGCAAACGAAGCAGACACATTGAGTGACTGACCCAAGGTGACATAGTTATTAAGGAGCAGAACCAATATTTGAAGCTAGATTACTTTCTTCATGAGGAATTCTATTTCCACTCCATTGCCTCCGTCTTACCCGCCTACTCCCTCTTCTCCCCGCAAAGGTAACTTCAGTAACAACTCTCCTAGGGTTATATTAAGCATAAAACCTATATGAGACAGAGGACATAGATAAGTTATATTAATTTGGTACAAAGTTCATTTTTTCATTATGGGAGGCTGAGAAAAAATGCTAAGTGCAAACTATAAACTGTAGTTTCTAAGTGAGAAAAAGACAGGAACAGTCACAAAAGGAAATGCAGTGTGAAGCATATTTCATCATAATTGTCCGCATCAGCTGTCCCAATGATCTGGACAATCTCAATGACTGTCATATGTGGAAGGAATTCTTCCAAACCCTAAGGAGGAGTTCTGAGACGAAAATGGTAAGAACCAGTGAGAGAGCACAACTCCTAACTTCATACCATGTCAAAAACAAAAGCTCAAAGTTTCTGGTGTCCAGAATCATCTATGGCTACACCAAAGCATGACACAGTTTTAAAAGTTCCAGAAATTCATAGTGCATTAAACAAGAAAGGCAGGTTTTAGTATTTTTGGTCCCTGGGAATCTGCTTTCTCCAGTGGTAAACTCCAGTTCCTGCAGTGGACAGGGATGGTCCAAAAAGCTGTGCTAAAAAAGCAAACCATGAATCTTTTTAGAAAGGTAAGACTCTTTCCTCACCTTTTAAAACTGCTTTTTCTTGCAGCAGATCTGGTAGTTCTTTGAAAAATGCCTGAACTGTCAGAAATGTTAGGTTCAGATGTTTTACTGCTCTGAACACTGGACTGAAGAATTACTCTGAAAAGTTGGAAAAAATAAAATCATATGAACTGTAACTGTTTTCAAATTGTTGACAGAAGTCATTTTTTTCCAGTGTAAAACATATTTTCATTACAGACTGACTTTTCCAGAAACAAATTTGCTCACAGATGCTGAAGCATGTTTTGTAGCATATGTGTTCTGTAATCAAAGGCATTCTTGATGTGTTATGTGTTGTCCATTAATCCCTACTTTTCAGGAGAAATATCAGAATTATCGGAACTTTCCCCTTCCCCATCTAATATGCTTTGAGGAATCTAGATGAACCTTTGTCTTTTAAGTCAACTCCCAACAAGAGAGAAAAAAGTCACCCCTATGTATTTAAACTTAATGTAACTTTTTTTTTGCTTTTTGGAGGACACTTGGGGTTAAGAGACTTGCCCAAGGTCACATGGCTAGTTTTTGTGTTAAATGGCTGAGGCTGGATTTGAACTCAGGTCCTCCTGACTCCAGGGCTGGTGTTCTACTCACTGCACCACCTAGCAGCCCTTGATGTAACTTCTAATGCCTAATGATTCTCAGCTATGAAAAATAAGAAATCATGTCGATTCCTCAAGGCCAAGAAGTCTATAATCAATACAATTACAAACAGTAGGAAACAACTCAAAACAGAGTTAAACTTTTTTCTGGCAATGAACCTTAAATAAGATATCTTTTCACAACTTTAATATCCATTCAGCAAATTTGAGCCTCGTCTGGGTTATGGGTTATATCAATTATCTATTACTATGCCTCCAAGTTCCTAGTGAAATAAAAGTGTAATCCTTGGATTTTTCCAAAGTATGGAAAAAAACAGGATAGGGATGGAGACTGGTTAGACCTCTTCTTTCTTATGTATAGGGAATTTCCAGGTCAGGAAAATCCTTTTTCCAAAGCAGGTGGCGCCTTCTCTGCAACTGAAAAGCCTTAGAGGGTTGCCTAGATCTCTGACAGGTTAAGTGACTTGCCCAAGTATACGTCAGAACCAGGACTTGAACTCAGATCTTCTAGGCTCCAAGATCAACTTCCTGTATCTCTATATTAGTATGCTATATTAAGGGAGCAAAAACAAAAGTTATACATTTTAGGTCACCTTAAAGAACTTGGTTTCTCAATAAATGCAGTTTAAAAGCAAACAAAAACCAAATAGGTCTTACACTCACATAATTATGCCCAAGGATTAGAAGAAAGAAACCCAGACAAAGTTCATAATGGGAACAAACCATGTTTCACAATACTGTTGCAAGGCAACAGCAAATAATGGAATAGTGGCTCAGAGAAGAAGGGGAGTAATTTTGAGTCCCTTCTCCTTTGCTCCTCATGGCATTAATTCCACCAATAAGTAGAGTCCCATAGCAATGGGCTTTGGGACCTGGATTACATTTAAAAAATCTAAACATCCAAGTCTATTCAAACTGCTCAGCTCAAATACTGATATTTCACAACAACAAAACTTCAATTAACTGGAGGAAAAAATTATTTTTCCCCACTTTTCACTTGTGCATTCTTATGATACTGTATCACAATAATGACATTTACAAGATTATACATACATATATATATATATATATATATATATATATTTGGAGGGCAGTTGGGGTTAAGTAACTTGCCCAAGGTCACACGGCTAGGTTTTCATTTGTGTGTACATTAAGTATCTGAGGCCGGATCCGAACTCAGGTCCTTCTGACTCCAGGGCCAACGCTCCACTCACTGAGCCACCTAGCCGCCCCTATATACATATATTTTTTAACTGGACATATGATTTCATTGGTATAGGGAACTCTAGGTAAGGAAACTCCTACCGATTCAGACCAATTCTTCCCTACAACTTATAGAAGTTGCCTAGGGCATCTGGAAATCAAATGACTTGCCCAAGAACAGAGACAGGGCTTGAATTTGGTGTGGAGGATGTCATTCTGCCTCTCTAGATTATGATGCTTTTAAAAATTATTTTCTTTGTTGAGCAATGACTACTGGTCAGGACACATTCCTCAATCCTAAGGATGTATTCTGCCATTTCCTCCTCCAATTAATTCTGCATTAAAAATGATAATGATTCTTTATAATTTAATGATCCTAAGGTACAACAGAGCCCATTTCCAACTTAAGGACAAGTGCTGCACCTGACAGTTTTGGCTGTGTATACACTTTTTGTGGCTGCGGTTAATACTTAATCAAAGGTTATTAGTCCCTTTATGACCCAATAAAGATGAAGAACTCCTACAAGGTTAGCACTTCTTTAACCATAGTACAAGGCAGCCCAGCATAACTTCCACTGCTACAGCTGACAACATGGGTGCTTTGCTTATCACAGAATCATTAGACATCTGGAAGAGCTTCTCAGGGATTAATTATCTAACCCATTCCATGACTGTGCCAAGATCCTAACAGAAAAATCATGCCTTTTTCTTGACAGTTTTCCAGGACAGGACTAACATATCTGATGGGGGGGGAAACTGTTTTGTTTTCAGTGGAGAAGGCAGAGCATGAAATCATCCTTCAAATATTCAAAAGCTTGTTAAAATATCTCTCCCTCAGTCCTGAGGGAGATGAATTGTGAGCTAATTAGCCAATAACCACCTTTCAATTGATTTGGAATTAGTCACAGTCAAGTCACCTGTGCTGAATGTTTCAGCAAAAACCCCAAAAAACAAACCCAGGACACAGAACCATAATTAGACAGTTAAGCAAGGCATCACTGGTCTCAGCAGAGAAAGATTACTTGTTTATTCACTCACCTGCCTATGTAAAGTAAGAGAATGTTTAGTAATACAAATATATGAACAATAGTTTTGAATCATTTTGCCTCTCTAGGAAATGAATCTTGGTTAATCAAGTTAGAAATCTTCTACCACAAGTGAATTCATTTGGCGAATTCAACCAAGCAATCAATCAACCTAAAAAACATTTATGAAACACCTACTATGTGCCAGGCACTGTGTTAAATAGCAGGTAATTTACCACATTATTATATGACTTTTCATCCTCACAGAATATGTCTTCAAAAACCATTTATTACATTCATAGTTTATGTCACAGTCATTTACTGTATCAAGTGAGAGAAAGCAGGATGCACCCAAATTAGGTCTCCTTAAGGTCACGTGTCACTCATCCTTTTCCGTAACTTCCACATCTACTGATTACATCTCTACAACCTCTCACATACCCATCCCCCTCCTTTCTACTGGCAATGCCATAACTTTGATATAAACCTCTTAATTCCCCATTCTCTTCCTCTTCTGATCCATCCCCACTACTCCCAGATTACTCTTCCTTGTGCATAGATCTTGTTCTATCACAGCTCTACCTCCCGTGACTCTTCATTGCCTATTGAATAAAACCCAAGCTCTTTTATAGTATCACTTTCAGTGTCCTTCATAATCTGATGGAACCTTACTTTTCCAGCCTCATGAGATCTAACTGTCCCTGTGTACCTCCAGCTATTATGCCTGGAATAGAAACCCTTACTTAACCCCATCTATCTTGGTCTATTAGAAGCCTATTCATCTTTTATTGCCAAAGTAAAATGCCACTTCCAAGAAGCCTCCTCCAAACCTCTTAACTGGTAATGACTTTTATTCCTTTAGAATATTATTTGTGTCCTGATACACTCAGGCTTCATCCTCAACTACATTTGTCTGTGTATGCTAATACTGCCTTACTAGACTGGACTATAAAATCCACCACTGCTGAGTTTCCTCCTAGCACCTATCACAGTGCATTAGAAGGCAGCATAATTTGATGAAATACAGTGTTTTCGACTTACTCTCTTACATCCCTCAAAGCCAGCCACTGACGCTGCTTCATTAAATGCAGTATCTTTCAGATACACTTTTCTCCCCTTCTACTGTCCAATCTCTCATCAGAATTCTGTTTTCCATGACTTATATTTACAGTCCCCTTCTCTTCTCACTGGTTCTCATATCTCTGAGCCTCTGTCAGCTCTGCAACTTTAAAGAATTTGCCACCCTGAAAGGCCAACTACCCAGTGCCTTTCATGCCATAAAGCTGAATATTTAATGTGAAAGTGCTCTTCTCAGGGAGAAATCAAAGGCCTCATCCATCTGGCTGTTCTAGTGACCTTAGAATACCCATATATGAACAACACAGCAGCGAAAGAGCTGCTATATCTGCCATTCTATTGAACCAAAATGAGATAACAGACATTTCTGAACAACAACAAGAATGATGTTCAGGAAGACACGGAAGAAATCCAAGTTCCTGAAGTACCTGCTCTTTGGATCAAAGAAAGATTAAGTTATAGTCAGTATAGTTTTAGAGGCATTTTCTTTTATTCAAATTCTTTGAAAATTGGTAATCCATACATGCCACAAATCTGATTTTCCTATCTAGGACATCCCAATCTCTGTATTGTGGCAGAGTGCATAGAGAACTGGTCTTAAAGCCAGGAAGATCTGAGTTCAATTCTCACGTCTGACCATCCACCTCCTGGCTCTGTGACCCTGATCAAATGAGGAGGTTCTATTTAGCATTGGTAAATGAGAGTTCCTGCTATCAATAAAAGCACCAGTTCAGTCCCCATCCTAATTTTTAAACATGCCAAATCACAGGGGTGTGTGTGTTTGTGTGTGTGTGTGTGTGTGTGTGTGTGTGTGTGTGTGTGTGTGTGTGTGTGTGTGTGTGTGTGTGTGTGTGTGTGTGTGTGTGTGTGTGTGTTTAATTACCTATCAGAAAAAAGTAGTTATGTTGCCCGAGGGAATCAAGTAACTTCATCTGCCCTGAGGATGCTGAGTAGACAGCTGTGGTGCTCAACACTATTTCAGAGCCAATCAGATAACAGAAAGATGCAATCTAATTGTGATCACTCACCCTGTTATGACCCCCAAAGCAAGCAACTGTTGGAAACAAATGGGAAAGGAGACACCAAAACAAAGACAGCCCACAGGGCTTAAGGGTTTGCATCAATAAGAGGTAGAAAAAGCACTAATCTTACAAACAGTAACTCCCACAGCACAAAACAAAAACAGAGAGGTAAAGTGCTGGATTTGGAAGAAAATCTTGGCCAAACCCCTCTGTGATGCCTCCTATTTGTGTGAGCCTGGACAAGTCACTTAATAGCTAAGATCCTCATCTTCCTCCTCCATGAAATGAAGATAACAATGTCCCTCTAATGCTTCCCTGTAGGCTTTCATAAGGCTGAAATGTAAGGAAAGCACTCTGCAAATCTTACAATGCTATATAATTTTAGTTATTCTCTTAATTTTATGGATGAGGAAATAGTCTCCGAGAGGTTACTCTGACTAGACCAGAGTCCCATATATAGGCTGTGTCTGCACTCTGGCCTCCCAACTTGGGACTCCAACCCCATTCTACTTCCCCTCTTGTCTCACAGATAAGTAACTGATGAAGGGAGATTAAGACCAATGATGGACATGAAAAAATGACAATACTCTATTTCTTATACTATCTGTGCATCTTCTATGAAAAGAACAGTTTATATCCCACCCTCTTGCAAAACTAAATAAAAATAAAGATTGCAATTGTCTGCAAAATACAGATCAGAATTCTAAAATACGAAAACTCTAGATAGTTTGAGATTAGTCTAGAAATACCAAACAACAAAGTCAGGAATGGTTATAGAAGATAAAAAGAAGGATCTTTCAAGAGGAACTCTATACCTCATTGAGTCTCTATAATAATAATTTAAAAGTTGCAGCTTGTTCCCGCTATCCCTCTATTTAGGGGACAACTGAAAGACTTGTTCATAAAATGCTAATCCTCCTTGGATTAAATGGAGTGGAGATATATATAAAGATACATATTTATATATCACCCCTTTCCAATAAACCAATCCTTGCGGAGTTAGCAAATATCCTGAAATCTTACAGTGTGCTAAGCACAGAAAGAAAAAAGTGCCTCTAAAGGGAAAATGTAACAGGCAGTATAACCTGACAACTGTGTATTAACTGAGCTTCAGTAATATGTCCAAGAGAATATCACAAGCAAGAATACAATAAGGGAAGGGTTTTTCCTCTCAAGAATCAGTGGGAAGAAATGGAATTGTCAAGATCTTAAATTCTGAAAATTGGAATTTCAAGTGGAATTTCCAGTCCTTTAAAGTCATACTAAGAGCTCGCTAACAGATTTTACTCTTGGTTGAAGCAGTCATCTATTTCATTTTTGGAGTAAAAGATCTTGGCAAGCCATATTTTGTAGCCTGTAAATTAAGCCCAAGTTGGGATAGGTCAGAAATCCTAGGGAAGGACTATTCAGAGAAAATAAGAGATAACTTCTCTTTGCTGTTACCCTCAGCACTCTGGTATAAGTTCTTAGATATTTTTCTTCCCAAATTATTCTTCTGTAATAAAGAAGTTTTGACTCTTCATTGCCACGACTTTCCTTTTGAAGTTGATTTTCCAAGTGAACGCTTACTCCAATAATACATGTTTCAGAACATTTTAATGAAGACAGCCTTTTGAAGGAAAGATGAGAGAAGGATGATGGTGGTGGGAAGAAGTCATCATCCCTCATTAACATAAATCTTGCCCCTGTGGATCTTCTTCCCTTCTTATTTTGATTTGACAGAAAGTGTTGCAAAGCTTTACCTATTGCAATTTCCCAAAGTGAGGGAAACAGAATATTTAGACTGAGAAAACAAACAACTAAAACTTAATAGAAGGGAAACACGTGTTGTGTGGCCAAAAGACTAAATTGGCATAATGGCTGGAGAACAGATTTTAACAAGATGAAGGGTACTAATCATGATTTAATAAAACACCATCAAGATAATTCTTTTCACTGAACCGGAAAGGTATATAAAGAAAAAGTTCTCTAAGAGAAATTGCACACATAAATTCGATAAAAGAAAATCAGAATAAAAAATAACTTCATTTGATAAGTATGGGATGAGACAAAAATTATCATTATCCTTATTTTTATAATTTTATTTCATCTATTCATATTTTATTTCTAAGACAAAATCAAAAGGCGGATCTTTTAAATATCCTATATGTTATGTTATTAAGCCCACCAAACAGTTGACATGAACAGTTTTCACCAACACTCAAAAGAATCTTTTAAAAAAATGTAAATCAAAGTAACCTTTACAATAAAGCCAGGAGAGGGGGAATTATGGATAAACACATGCATCATGAGAAACATACTGGACACTAAAAGTGAGTAATAGTAGAGAAATGGAATGGGACACTTACACAGTGGCTATCTGTCAAAGGGTCCTGATGGTTACTAGGTTCTTAAACCATCTAGACAGAATAGCAGGATGGGAAGAATGCAGTCACAAACAATCCACCAGATGACAATACTACATAGTGAAGAGGTCAGCACAGCTAGGATACATCTAGAAAGGGGTGGGGGAGGAAAAGAACAAAGTTCAAATTGGGAAGCAAAAACAAAAAACGAAAAAAAAAGTAAGCTGATAATGAATCTTACCCCATGGAAATTTGGAGTAAGGGGGAAAGTAATGCAAAGAATAAAAGAAGGTGAATGAGATTTTGGCATTGCTTAATGAAGAATCAATTTTGTCATTTTATTTGGAGCCAACATAAAAATAAGAAGTAGACTAATTTCCAGAGATTAGAAGAAAAAAAAAACTCAGAAAAAGACCATGATGTAGGAGAGAGATGAATGGAATGGAAATGAGCTATAGATTCAATAATGTCAATCAATACTCCACTACTGTTCAACTTGAACTCTATCCTGTGGTGTTTTGTTTTTTTTACAGTTAAAATGAACTTCTAACTGGGAAAATTAATTGTGTTAATTATATCTTCTATATGACTTTGACCCTAGTTTCAATCATAGTTATACAACTGAAATTCCGAGGTCTAACTCCCTTCCTCACCATCTCTCCCTACCAGGAATAAATAAAAAAAAAAAGCTTAACTACAGGACATCACAGCAACACAGTCATTATTGATATTTAAAGGCAGATCATTTAAAATGTGATTATTGTGCTATGATAATTACTATCCGATTTATGCAAGGTGTGGCTATACTAGTGAGACTGATTTCATAAACCACACAGACAAAACCCGGCTCATTTCTGTTTAATTTATCTATCTTGTGTGTGTATAAGAATGGGAGCAATAAACATATAGCATGTTTTAGTAATGTGGAATATTATACAAGCATATGCATTTTAGACATTAAGATATGAAGAAAACATTTTCCTTTTCAAAATTTTCATTTTAGTTTTCCTTAGTTTATGATCCCTTGTGACCATCTAATATAATTTTGTTTCTTTAAAATTTTTTTTTCAACTGGGTAGTTTTTAGCACAAGCTAAAGACCTCTTTTCAGCCTGAGCTGAAAAGTAAGCATGGTATGACGGACAAAAGGCTGAACCTGTATTAAGGAAGGTCTGGGTTCAAATTCTGCCTGCCTGACATTTACTAGCTATGTGACCCTGAGAAAGTCACTTAATCTCTAAGACAGAGGTGGGGAACCTGTGAAAACATCATAGAACAAATCCCCTTAATAAAAGGATCTGTTCTGTAAAACTTAGATTCAGTCAAAAGGTCCCACCCAAGGACCTAGCAGGTCACATGTGGCCTCAAGGCTGTAGGCTCCCCATCTCTACTCTAGGACATTTCTACCTACCTTTCTGGCCTTATTATCTACATTAATCCCTTTCATGTACCCCAATTTCCTTCAAAGCTCTGTTCAAGTATTACCTCACCTTTTTCATTATGACTTTCTTGGTTCCACCAGTTGCTAGTGCCCTTTCCCCACAAATTATCGTGTACTTATTTTTCATATAGTTATATGTGTCTATGTTGTCTTTCCCAATAGACTATAAGGTCTTTGAGGAGAGAAAATGATTTTTCTCTGTATCCTCAGCACTTAGCACAGAGTCTGACACTAATATCTATTGCCTGACTGATCAGAAAGATTGCAATTTGTCCTAGTAGAGGCAATTTCCACACAGCATCAACACAGACTTGGAGATGAACTCTAGAAGTCATCTACTGAAACCCCTCATTTAACAAAAAAAAGAAACTGAGGCCCCAGAGCAACATAAAACAAATCACAGAATCTGTGTGTACTTCTGTGGTGTGTTGCCTCTCAACCTATTGGTCTGGAAACTCTCAGCAAGGTCGGTCCATTTCTTGGTAACCCACAGTTAACTCAAATGGTTCTAATAAAAATAACTGAGACTAAGGGTGGCTAGGTGGCCCAGTGAATAGAGCACCGGTCCTGAAATCAGGAGGACCTGAGTTCAAATCTGGCCTCAAACACTTAACACTTACTAGCAGTGTGACTTTGGGCAAGTCATTTAACCCCAATTGCCCTTCCAAAAAATAAAATAATAATAATAACAACATAGGCTAAATAAAAGTAATGTAAGACTAAGAGACTTGCCCATAGTAATATGTCTAGTTAATGGAAGAAGTACTGAACTTAACCCGATTCTCAATTCAGGATTTCATATGGCCTCAGCAGAATGATGCCCATTTTGTTTGTTTCTTTGAAAAAGACTTTTCTGCTAGCTAAAATTTATTGTTAAGAAGGACATCTCAAGCCTTCCTCCTCCTAATTCCAGTGGGGCTATCCTCAGAATAAGAAAACAAAGTGATGGTTAAAGAATAACCAAGGGTTTAAGAGTATTTTATAATTCTGCTTTTTTTGTTTCCCTCAGGTCTAAAGCTTTATTCATCCAACAAATATTTGTGGAATCTCTATCACACACAGGACACTGTGCTAGCTTTTGTAGGAGATACAAAGAAAAAACCCCAGTGCCATAGTTCTTAACTTTCAGGAATTTACAATCTTGTCTGTATACTTATGTTTGAGTTCACTTTCCCCAAACAAAAAGAAATGGCTTAATCTAGTATCTACAACTGAATTAGGGATCCCCTGATAACACTGGGACTTTGCAAGTATGGATATCGAGTCAAGAAAATACATTATTTGTTATGTCTCTGAAGCCTTTAAGTTAAGTTAAGCCCAAAGGCATCTTAGGGAAAGTAAGGGTTAGGTGGGGTTTAGATGGAGATAGATGCTCAGTTTGACAAAAGGGAAAGTAACAAATTGTTTGTTTTTGCCTGTTTCCTGCTGTCCCATTATAGGTTCCATCCCATTGTGAGCCCAGGGAACTACACACACATTCAGTTGAAATGCAGACAGACAATGCATAATCCCCACAGAAGACTGTAAGAAATAAAAGCTTTTGATAATGTTCAGACAGTTCGTTTTTATTTTCACTCAGTGACTCCTCTTTTACTTCATCACACAACTCTGCCATCACAAGACTGTCTTCTGTCTCCACCTGCAGCCTTTGGTACAGAAGGAAGTAAATATTTCAAACCCTATGTGTTTTTAGACAGTTTGAACTCTTGTAGGGAAACATGAATTCAGGGTCTAACTCAGAGAATCCTGATTAACTGGTACCTAACTGGAACGTTTCTGTGAAGCAGATCTTATCCCTCCCTTGCCAGAACCTGACTCTAAAAAGAAAGGGGCAAATCTCAAGAACAACAAACTCATTAAAAAAAAAAGGGAAAAATTGGGTTATGGCCTGCATTAAGTACTGGTTCTGCTTAGTTTCATGTTCTTCCCACATCCGTACCATCAAAAGTAAGGCCAATAATGGTCTCCTTGAGGCACTGTGAGACCTTAAACTCATCCAGGATTCAATTATGTTTCATGTGCAAAATTTTATACTCTGCTGAAATGTTCCTCAGATGCCCCATTGTAGTGTGGAGGCTATTTGGGGTTCTTGAACATATGCTAGTCAATCACAACTTCAGGGGAGAGAAGCTCCACTGTGCTATAAAAAATCTGAATATAGACATAGTGAGGGGCTAGATGTCTAAGGACTGGACTATTCCATCATGGAAATTCATCATCAGGAAGACTGGAAGATGATGGCATTTTTGGCCACAGCACCTCTCAAGGACTATCTAGTATTTTAGAGAAAGACTGCAATTGGTATCAGTGGAAAAAGAACCCACACCAATGAAATATTAATCCCTAAAGTAATTAATCCCTAGAGTATTCATGTAATGCTTAATAAAGTAAGGAATAATTTTTTTACATTTAAAAATATTTTCAATAAGAGTTCAAAGAAGAAAGATGTTTAAAGCTAACTAGGAATTAACCAGAAAATTTAATTTCCCTAAATGCACCATTCCACAAGTACACTAGTTAACTGAGGTTTTATAGCAACTGGCTGCTTGATGAGTATCAATAGCAGCCCAGAAGCCACATTGTAAGGGCACCCTTGAGGTCCACTGATAGAATGGCATGATAGTGAAATATTTCTGGTAATTACTTGGATAGTAGCAAAGGCAGAGATGTCTTATGGGGAATTATACTTTCTAGAGTGAACACAACAAACATGTAACCAATGTAACACAAACATGTAAAGAAAAACTCGATTTATTTGTATCTATAGCTAGTTGATGTGAAGTCTTCAACAAAGAAGAGAGAATATTATGGGATCTTAAAAATGGGAAAGGAAAAACTACAATAACTCGTGTGTTTGGTTTGTTTGCTTTTGCGTCCTTCAGGGTTTCGTACATCTCTCCGCTCTCTGGTTACCACAAACAATAACTGTGTAGCCTGGAGAGCTCAACCCAAGAAACAGAAGAACTCCAATAAGATCAGAGGGGGCCTACAAGGTTAAGATGTCCAGACTTCAAGCTCACTCACTTTCAGCTTTCACTTTCCAGGCAAGCACAATACTTGATACTATGTTCTTGTTGCTTAGGGAAGGCAGAACTCTGCCACTGTTTCTGCCATATCAGAAGCACTAAACAATACAGCTTACAGGCTTGCAACAAAATGTCAATACAACCGCAAACTTGTCTCCTTCCCTGACCAATGGCAGAATCTTCTCTATGATTCACATTTCATGTGCATATACAAGATTTTACATTGTTTAATCCGATTCTTTACTTCCCTATATTTAAGCAAGAATGCTAAGCCTGCATCTCTGCTGACTACAGTCTTTTTTACAGCTTTAGCACACACATGCACACGCCAATTTGTACAAAGTTAAAAAGAGGGATGGATACAGATCAACCAATTATCCAGGGCTTCACGAAACTTAGTGAAGCCCCATGGCATAAAAGGAAACACCCTGGAAAGAGAGAAACAAATGAGGTGTAACATTTTCTAGTCAGAGACATTGGCAACATCTCCTACCATTTTTTAAAACAGTTTTTATCAACTGTTTTGAAATACATTGATACAGCTGAAATTTTAAAATGGCATCGGGGGGAAAACCCAAAGAGAGACAGACAGACAGACTGCATATGAAAAAAAAAAAGACTTACGTTAGAGGAATTGAAGTACTTGATTTTGCCCGTCTTCTACTTTTCAGGGCAAGGAGCCTATCACCTTGGGTCATTCCATTAATTTCACCATCATCATCATCACTGTACTGTGTAAGTAAAAAAACACTGAGCTAATGATTTTAAGTTGAATCTTTAACTGCAGCAAAGATCAAGAGTTGCTTTCTGCCATAATGCGAATGCCTATTTCAAATTTGCACTTAATTTTTAAAATATTTTCTCACTAGGAATAAAACTACAGGTAGAATTTCAAGAAATCTGTTGTTGTTTCCAGTAAGATAAAACCTGTGATTGTTATAACCCAACAATGCTATTATGACATATATCAACACTAAAGAGATAGGGTTTAAAATACATACATTTATGTATATATGTTTTATATACACACACGCATACGTGTGCATGTATGCATGGACACACATATAAACAAAGAGGGAAGATGAAAAGGACATTTTTGTTCCCCAAGCACATTAACACTATTTATATGTGCACAGACTATACCATCCAATCAAAAGAAACAACCAAACAGAAGCCCTTGCACCTCAAGTTCTATTTTGCATTTCGGAGGGCAGCTGGGGTTAAGTAACTTGCCCAAGGTCACACGGCTAGGTTTTTGTTTGTGTGTGCATTAAGTGTTTGAGGCCGGATCCGAACTCAGGTCCTTCTGACTCCAGGGCCGACCCTCTAACTCACTGCACCACCTAGCCACCCCTCTCAAGTTCTATTTTGAACTAAATCAGTTGCTTATTAACAGATAAGGAGAGGGAAAAAAATACTGAAAAAACATAATTAGGACCATCTGAAAAGCCATTTCACATACCTCTTTCCTGTTTCAATCTCTGCCTACATGTGCAAAGAACTTTTTGGTGACTAACTCTCAAGGCTTTTGGAAGGGGGGAAAAAGCATCTGAAGAGGAATATAAAAAATGAAAAAAGTGGACAATAATCCCTCACAACTTGGCTTTATTTTCACCTGCAATCTCTCCACACTCTAAAAGATTTTCAACAGAAACAAAACAAACGACAGAAACATCTAACCAAAAGACAAGAGCAGGATTTCGAGGTGATTACCGATTCAGAATCTTTCGTTTCTTCGGACTGGGATTCACTTATTGAAATGTCATCGACCCCTGATAAGATTTTTGTGACTGCGGCTGCATGTCTTCCATTTTCCTGGTCCCTTAACTTCTGACGGTAATAGTCTCCTTCTGTCCAAAGGCTCGCCTGCTTCCTATAGAAAGGAAATAAAGTCATGATTTTTTTCCAGAAATGTGCTGATGCTTTGACACTCTTTCTTCTCCGCCAATGCTCTGAAGTCCTAGTCTGCTATTTCTCCCCCTTTCAAAAAACAATATTTTATCTACCAACAATTTTCTGGGAGGAAGAAAAGACCATTCAGCAATAGCTCCTGGTCCACCTTCTCAGTCTGTAGTTCTATTAAATACATATAGCTAGGGATACAGAAGAGGAAAGATGGGTTATGAGGGAGTCAAGTCTGAGGCAGCTAGGTAGAACAGTAGTCAGGAAGATCTGAGTTCAAATATGGCCCCAGACACTTACTGTTAGAATCTGCCAGGACTTACACTTTACTGTTACAACCTTTGAGAAGCAAGGGTCACCTCTATGCCACATGGAGAAACGAGTGGAATTTTACTTACGACACCAAAAAATGTTGCTGAGGTCCAATTATAGAGCCAGGTCTACAGATTCTGATCCAGGCAATGGTTTCAGGAACTGTCATCCTATAATGCTTTATGATATAGCAGGCTATAAGGGTGCCTGTCCTTCCAAGGCCAGCTAAGAAAAGAAACATAACTACGTGATTTTGTGAACTTCATGCAATTAAAAAAAAAAAAACCAACAACTAGCCAACTACAGGCCTTTCTATCGAAAGGAAGTTGATTTTGCTGAGAAAGACATTACAGATTTGCTTTTGTAACTCTTGTTTCAACTGAATCTCTTACAAAAGAACATTTCAAAGAAAAATGCTCAAAAAAAGAATATTGGGGGAAAAGCAGTTTTGTCCTGACACTTTAGAAACTGACAGCTAAGAAATGTCTTATTATAGAGTCAGCTGAGAAAATAGCTCTATGTAAAGTGCCTTTCCTATGGAGTCAGAACAAAGGAATTGTTTTACTTGTGATACATGAAGATCTATAAAAACTATGCAATAGAAAGAAGGCAGGAATGGATGTTTCTTGGGAGAAATGTCTCAGTGTTATTTTATGAAATAATCTGACAAAGAAAAACTTATAAATGGAGTTCTATAAAGAGAAGCTAAGATGTTTATTGTCATCCCTGAAGAAAAAGTAATGGAACACTAGATTAAACTGTGGTATGACTATTAAAAAAAAAAACTTATGGAGATAATGAAGATAATACTGTTTGTTATATTGATGGTTTGTGGTAAATCAGGCTGTGACAATGGTCCTAGTCAAAAACTGTAACTAATGTCTCTTTATGTTTATTGTAATTTAGAGTAATTACAATTGGCAAAAGAGGTTTCTCCATTTCATTAAGCAATTAATAGCTAAAATCTACAGATCTGCACTTTGTAAAAATTCGCTTTAAGGTCTGCAAAGTGCTTTGAAATGATTATCTTGTCCTCATAACAATCCTATAAGGTAGGTACTATTATTATTGTCCTCATAGCAATCCTATAAGGTAGGTACAATTATTATTTTTCATTTTTTGTTGAGGAAACTGAGGTACACAGAGGCTCTGTGACTTGCCCAGGATCGCACAACTAATAAATGTATAAGGCAGGATTTGAAATCAGAACTTCCAAATTCCAGTCTATGTTTTATCACATATCACTGATCTGTCTCAATTAATTTTACTTATGCTAATTAATTGAGAAGATGGCTTTTTTCTTAATAAAAATTGGGTTACTACAGCATACCCTTAGTGTAGTGCTCAGAAGGATAAAGTATTTACAACAATGAATCCAATGGCAGACTGCCTTTCAGTGATATATTGATAAGTGAAAGTGGTCAAACCCCATACAAATTTACTGTATGTAGGGGTCTCATGAAATGGTTTAGTTATTGTCTCTGGACCTAGGATTAAGTGCCTAATGATTTGTTTTTTCAACTTTCAAGGAGAAAAGTTCAAGGTTTCTATTCTCAGTTCAAAAGCCAAATTAAAGATATTGATGGTCTATTAGACATTCCTAGTATTCACTCTCTGGAAAGTCTCACAGAAATAATAGTATATCTGGCTAGGGTACTTCCCAAGCCACATATATACAAAAGGCCAGATAACCATCTGGCTCTTCCTTTCGCTTACACTGTAACTTATTCCCTTCCTCTCCCTATGCATTAGGTCCAGGGAACTGATCAGGTACAATGACAGCTGAAAACTCTGAAAAGCTTCCCTCAGTCAGATGTCCATTGTTAAGCTATGGACTTCCACTCTTCAGCTGCCTGATAAATCTTGGGTATCCAGGCAAGGAGAGAGTGAAGCACATTGCCATGCAAGGTAAGATTATATAATGAATAGACTTGGTTTTATTATGAAATGGTTATTTGTAAGACAATCTGGAGCCTAGGATTTATGAGGCATATGTTTTATAGCGTTTACAACTTCTGGGGAAAGTTGGACAATTTAAATAGTAAATGGATTCATTTTTACAGAATGTGGAGCTTCATATTTTTGACTAAAGTTCATCATGAATTATATCACAGGAAAATATCTAGTAAAGTACATTTTAGCTTAGTTCTATTAGATGTTACAAATGCCTAGAAATACGGAAGAGGAGGGGTGGCTAGGTGGTGCAGTGAATAAAGCACCAGCCCTGGAGTCAGGAGGACCTGAGTTCAAATCCAGCCTCAGACACTTAAAACTAGCTGTGTAACCCTGGGCAAGTCACTTAACCCCAGTTGTCCTCCAAAAAGCAAACAAACAAACAAACAAACAAACAAAAAACCCCCCAGAAAACATTAATCCTCAAAGCACTCACTTTGTAATGGCCTCTATGTGCCCACTGGAGGGACCCAAACTGAATCACAGGTTTCAATCCCTTTCAATCCCAGCATATAACCCAGCACACCTGCTGTCCTTCCCCAGAGCCCAAAACAAGAAGACAGTGACTCTGCCCAGTGAGTTTTCTAGAGCCTCATACTGAGTAGGAAGGATGATGATGAAGCCTGCTTCTCACATCCTAACAGAGAGGTGGAAGAATACAGCAGGCCCCATACATATTTCAGACACAGACAATGTGTATACCTGTCCTGAATGACTGCTTATTTGTTAAAAGGCAGGACATTTGGAGAGGTTGGGCAGGGAAACAGGGGACCTAGCAACAGAGTTGTCAAAAATCAAGAAAATGAAAAAATAGTATTAGTGACAAATTTTCTAAATATGAGGAAAAGAAACTGAGACAAACATGGATAAGCAAGAAACTGTAGAACTAATATACTGAATTTATTAAATATTTTTAAAATTCCATGTTATACTTAACAGATATTTGCAGAATAGCAATATTTATATAGCGCTTTAAGGTTTGCAAAATACGTTCCAAATATGATCTTCTACAATTCTCCTGTTTTACTTTGTGTAGGGGAACATTCAAAGAAGTGAAGAAAGGAGGGGGAGGGGGATGGAGGGAGAGAGACAGACAGACAGGCAGGGAGAACGAGGGAGAACGAGAGAGAGACAGAGAGAGACAGAGAGAGACAGAGAGAGAGAGAGAGAGAGACAGAGAGAGACAGAGAGAGAGACAGAGAGACAGAGAGACAGAGACAGAGAGAGGGAGGATGTTAGCTGGGGCAATGGACAGCAAAAGAGGAATGAGACCAAAGATAGAAGTAATGAGAGTTTGGCTTTTTCAAAGAGATCTGATTTGTACTATTAAAGTGAGCTCCTTATGCCAATGCAATCACAGGTCTGCACATTTATGCCAAAAATACAAAGTATTCATCAGCTAGACCTTGGGTCATAATGTATGTGGGAGAAACCAGTCCAAATCCTCAAGGAACTTGCAGTCTACTACTTACTGTATTTATGCAAGTACAGAAAGAATTCAGAGCACTGATATGCACTGTTTATCAACAAAATAAACATACCTTTGCAATGAACTGCTATAACACCCTCAGCATTTTCACAGATGTTCAGAAATTCTTTTACTATGGCATCACTAGGTATGCTGCCATCAGCAAAAAAGAGTTCATGATGGTCAAAACCAGCCTCTGTAAATCTCCTGGCATCATACGCTTTTTTGTTGAGTCTGATAATGGTGGTAACATTGTGCCTTTTAAAATACGGAATATAGGCTTCAGGTGTATGATAGTGGTAACCTGTGGGGAATAAAAAACATTTTTCTTTGAACAATAGAAAGATGGACTAAAAGTCATTTTAGCTTTGTATGAACAGGAACTACCCTCTAGAATGCTTTTTTATAGCAGAAACAAGTAGAGATATAAAAAGATCTCTCTCTTAAATCTATCCCTTGCTCCCTCCCCACCCTCTATTCCCCCTCCCCTGCCCTATCTCTCATGCCCTGTTCCCTCCCAAATCATTCTCTACTGCCTATAAATTTAGATCTGGAAGGGACCTCACAAGTCACTAAGACTAACCTTCTTATTTACAGATAAGGAAAATGGCCCAAAGAAGTTAAGAGACTTGCCCATACAGCTAGTAAATCTTTTGAGGTGGAATTTGACAGCAGGTCTTCCTGACTCCAAGTCTAACACTCAATTCACTGTACCAGATTTAAGACTTTTTAAAAAAAATAATCAAGTAAAAAACAAAAGGAGTTATCATTATAAAACAAGAAAGTCACACTCAAATGACTGATTTCCAAAAGCACAGCTTAGGTAACTAAACCCAGGGTTTAGTTCAGATTTCTATTCCCCTTGAACACACACACAAACGGGCATCCACAAAAGCACAATGTGCTCATTCAACTTCTCAAGAAGATTTATTTCCATTTTCTGGCATACCGCTTTCAAGTCGGCTTCTTGGGTGAGGGCCACAGAAGGCAATAAATCGGCCTGGTATTATCCAGTTTAAATCTCCATTTTCCGCTTTCTGTGAATAGAAGAATACACACTTTTACTCTCAACACTTTTCCTTCCCTCTACATTTCTAGAAACTTAATTGTAACATTTACAAAAGCCATTGACTATGAAATAACTTAAAATATTAAAATGGATCTGTTATCTCATTAACTTAGATGCAATTAGATTCCAATCTGATGGCAATTCATTCATGTCAAGGGACTCTTGCCTCAATCCTATCAAAGGGGGCTCACCTAATGTGCCTCATTTCTTATTGATACTGGAGGGACATCAATAAGCTGATTGCTGGTCACTACTGGATTTTCCCACATGCCTAGTATATCTTTTTTCATCCTATATTTCTCTGATGGCAGCCTTATTATCTTGTTTGAGATTACTGTGGCCTGCTCACAGCCACCACATATCTCTTCATGGTCTTATACCCATTTTTATTTTTTTAGACCAGAATGTTCCATGAGCTATAAGCATACAATAACACCAGTAGAATTTTTAGTATAAAAAAGTTGGTGTTTGGGATCAATAAAAGAGCTTCCTAAAGGAATCAAATCAATTCTCCCTCTCCTGACTTACTCAAGACTCAATTCACTGTCCATTTATGTTGTCTGTTGAAATATACATATATATGCACACACACACACACACACACACACACACACAAATGGATGAACTCTCCATAATTTATCCATTTAACAGTATGTTGTAATCTAAACAACAGGCATGTTTCATCCACTTGGTTTTTCTTGTGTGAATAGTTACACCAAACTCTTCTGAATCATCATAAATTTTTCCAGAAAGTCTATCAATGTTTAATGATTATGACAATAATAAGCATTTATACAGCACTTTTAGGGTTGCAGGTGCTTTACACATTCTCTTATTTTATTCTGATGACAACAGTGGGGCTGGTCCTGTTATTTTCCCCATTTTCCAGATGAGGGAACTGAGACCCAGAGAGGTTAATGTCTTGCCTAGTGATACAGCTATTAAATGTTTGAGGTAGGATTTAAACTCAGGTCTTCCTGATTCCATGTCCAGTGCTCTACACAGTATGCCACTTGATATAAATGAGATGAAGTCATTTGCAAAGAGGAGAATCTGGAGGACCTCACCATCTATAGCAGTGGTTCTTAGCCTTTTTTGCATGCCATGTTCACCTCTTGGCCATTTGGTAAAACTTATGGACCCCTTCTCAGAACATTAGTTTGAAATGCATAAAATTATGTAGAATTACAAAGGAAACCTATTATATTGAAATATGGTTATCAAATATTAATAATCCAACTTAACAAACCCCAGGTTAAGAACCCCTGATCTATAGGAATCATGTTTCAACTTGGACACTGACCTGGGCTTCCTCCATGATAGTGGAACGCACTTTTGGTGAATAGGAAAAAAGGAAGGAAACAAGCATTTATTAAATGCCTACTATGTGCCAGACATTGTACTAAGCGCTTTACAAAGATTATCTCATTTGATCCTCATAACAATTCTAGGAGGTAGGTGTGAAACTGAGGCAAAGAGAGGTTAAATGACTTATCCAGAGTTACACAGCTAGAAAGTGTTTAAGGCTGGATTTGAATTCAGGTCCTTCTAACTCTGTCCAAGATCTATCCACTGTGCCACCTACAATCTCCTAGATTTATATTTATGATTAGGGGGTTGAACAAGGTTATGTCTGTTGTTAAAGTTTTCAAGGAATTTTGATTTTTTATGCACTGATAAAGGGATACCTCTTGAAAAAATATTCTTCAAGGCAATACTTTGCTCTGCAGAAGCAAATACTGTTTTAAAATAAACAAATAAATGTAATAAGATCTCATATTCTCTACATGGAATGGATGTATGAAAAAAGCCTGTATTTTCCTTACTAATACTCTCATTGAAGGTGCTTTCAAAGAGTGTATGATTACTTTCTTACATATGCACACACACATATACACATACATATACTCACACACATAGTGTACATACAGGTGGGCTGTTCTTTCAATTGATCTTTTAAAATATTTATTTTAATATTTAAATTAAATATGTAATATTTAAATTATTTAAATATTTTAAGTATAAAATGAAAATAATGAGGTTTTTTTTTTTATGCTACTGTTATCTTCCCCCTTTCAGATACCATGTGAATGGATTAATCAATGCCCCACAATCACATTTCCTTACAGCACAGATTTCCTTTATGATAGAATCTGGTAGATTTCCCTGACTTTGTTCACTTTTGTGTTATTTCTTCCTCCTCTAAAAACAATTCTAGGAATGTAGTGTTAAGAGTCAGTATGGAGGTTCTGCTGTTTTTGAAGGGGAAAAGAAATTATTTTTAAAAGTCTCCAAAGATCTTTTTCATTTTTTTTCTATTTGTCCTCCTTTGTTCATTCACCCTTAAATGTCCTTGGGATGATTTTGCTTAGTTGATGCTCATGAAACAAAAAATTAAAATTCTGCCTAACAAATATATTTCTAGTTTGCCAAGTGATTTCATCCATACACGTGAAAGTATCATTTTCTCCTGATAAAGTTACTGGATATGGGAACTAGCTTCTTTAGTTTGGTTAATGGACCTAGATTTACAGTTTTAAGAGACATCAAAGGCCATATAATTCAATGCTCCCTTTACAGATGAGGAAACTCTGAAGTGAGTGATTTGCCTAGCATCTCACAAAACATCTCTTTGAAACATTTTAAATCAAAGAAAACTCTGTCTTTGGAACACTTTTACCTTCATGATCACTGGTATAGGTAATTCCTGGTGAGAAAACTCCATTTCTGCCAAAGCAGATCCATACTTGTTCTGCTACTTAGAATCTCAAGAGACTTGTGTCAGGCACTAAGGGGTTCAGCGATTTGACCAGTCATAGCCAGTATGTCTCAGAAGCAGGACTGGATTCCAAGCTTTTCTGACCTTAATTCACTACTCCTCTCTACCTCTCATATCCTTAGAACACAAACTGAACTGATGTCAATGAACAGGAGATCACATTTTTCTAAGAAGAACCATTTAGAAACTTACTTGGTGGCACAATGAATACAGTACTAGATCTGAAACAGGAAGACATAAATTCAAATCCACCCTTCTATTAGCTGTGTGACCCAGGACAAGTCATTTTTACCTCCCTTAGCCTCAGTTTCTTCATCTGTAAAACAGTCATGATAATAACACCTCCTGTACTAGCCTTGCTGTGAGGATAAAATGAAATAATATCTGAAAAGCACTTTGCAAACTTTAAAACACTACGTAAAATCCAGCTACTAATACCAAGCTGGTTTGTTGTTCTCTCCCTAACTGAATTCCACGGACTCAAAGAGCTTTCCTGAGTAAGAACAAGAATAATTAATCTCTAGTTTGATTAGTTTGAGTGAGTCTTTTAAGGAATTAAAAAGGAACTGTATGTAGGGACAGTGACCGGACATGTGCTTTTACTACTCTGGGGACTCCCCAGTGAAGAAAATCCATAATACTGGTTGTCGTCTTCGCAGCCAGGTATATGTCAGAGCTGGTATTTGAACTCAGGTCTTCCTAACTCCAAGGCTGGCTCTCTAGTCTACTAATCTCTAAAAGCATTTCAAGTAATGGGGCCTCGGTCATTCAGGTCCCTGGTTTACCTTCTGCTTCTAGTTACGTACAATTTGGCTGCTTTACTAATGCTCATTATAATCAAAAGAACTATAGTTAGTTCAAAGGCTAATTCTTCCATGAAGCCTTCCTTGATATCTCTCTCTCCCCTCAAAAAAAAAAAAAATCAGGAAGTCATCATTCATTCCTCCATGTTTTCAGGGAACTTTGCTTAAATCTCTCACTTGCCACTCAATTATAGCACCTGTTTTTAAATTTCAATTCAACAAGCATTTATTAAGCAACTATTATATGCCAAGCACTTTACTAAGAACTGGAACAAAATTTAAAACAGCAGCTGTCCTGAAAAAGCTTATATTCTACTAGGGGGAGGGGGTGAGAATAATAGCTTTGTGGGTAAGTTAGTACAAAATAATTTGAAAGAGGACAGGGGAAGCACACTAAGAAGTGAGAGGATTTGAAAAGATGTCTGTAGGAGGCAGAATCTGAGAGGAGCTTTAAATGGAGATGGAATTCCTAGGGAAGGCAGTCAGGAGGATGAGCTGCCAAGGGGGATGGTCTTTGTAAAGCCAAGGAAGCTGGAGATGGAATGTTTAGATAGAAAATAGCAAGTAGGTTAGTTATTTCTTCAAAGCACAACAGAAGCTCTTTAATGGAAACCAGAACAGAAGCTCTTTAACAGGATTAGGTTTTCATCTTCAACTTCTCCGTAGCACTTAGCACTGTGCCTTATTATATAACATACTCAGCAAATGTTTGTGGAATTCAGTATTGCCACTGCTTCATAACAATAACTTGCCAATTCGATTTACTAATTAGGATATGATTCAGAATAATGTACCTTAGTATGAAAAGGAATTTCATCAGGTTGTTCCATTATATATACATACATATGTATAAATACACAACCTTCAATTCTGTTATAATGCAATTTTAAAATTTTGCTTGGTTTGAAATTCAGCTTCAAGTTAATCATTCAGATCACAGGGTTTAGAACTGGGTTTAGAAAAAGGGTTTAGAACATCAGCAATGTTAATGGCAGTTGAAGATCTTCCCAGCCCATTAATAGGCCTCACTTGGGGGCCCAACAAGAGAAGCTTGATTATTGGAGGCTTGTTTTTCAGGAAGGTCCACACCTTTTGTTACTCTGTAATTAGGCAATGGTCAAGAGGGCTGGGAAGCCCTCTGGCCCTGGAGGAGTATATATGTACTATGAGGTTAGCATTTTGCTTTGGGGCTCATTCATGGGGAAAGCGATTGAGTGATGTAGCCAGATGAGACTCTGGGTACCTATTAAGGACCCCCCCACCCCCCGGCTTTGAAAACCCTGATGCTGGTGCTTCTCTCTTTGGTAACTATGTATGCATGTAATGGTCAGGCAGCTGGATCTCTCTATTGATCTGTGACGTATGTATTATTTGGTCAGATGGTTAGAAGCCCTGTCTGTTGGTCTTTATGATATTATTTCTGCTTGTAATTTCTGTTTGTCTTTTCTCTGAAGTTCAGGATGCTGACTTTTTCCCCTGAACTAAGCAAATGAGATTATATATTATATATATATATATATATGTATGTATATATATATATATATATACACACACACACATATATATGTGTGTGTACATATATTTGATAAAATACGATATATAAAAATTATATATATATATATATATATATATATTTGATAAAAGTAAGATTGTTGACCCCTTTTGAATTGCTTTCCTTTAGAAAAGCAGATGAAAGAACCTGTGCTAGCAGCCCTCCTGTGTGCTGGTGCTAATGATCTTACACCCCCCACAGGAGCTGCAAGTAGCACTGATATTTTAACATCTTAAGAGATCTTTTAATTCGACTTCCTTATTTTAGAGATGAAAAAACTGTGGCTCGGGAGGTAAGAGACTTATGCAAGGCTACACAGATGGCAGAGGTGCACTGGAGCAGAAGTCCTTAGATTCCAGATTCAGCATGTTTGCACAGAGATGAAAGAAAACTGTCATTTGGGTGTCGAGACTGCAGCAGCAGTATCACTTTCTTACCACAACAATAAAGAATTCATCTGCTCGAGGTTTTTCCTAAAACACCTTAGTACAAATTCTTCAAACCATGAAGACTATTCTTCACATCTCATGAATAAATTTAGTGTAAAGAAGTGTATAGGGGCGGCTAGGTGGCGCAGTGAGTAGAGCGTCGGCCCTGGAGTCAGAAGGACTTGAGTTCGGATCTGGCCTCAGACACTTAACACACAAACAAAAACCTAGTGTGTGACCTGGGGCAAGTTACTTAACCCCAATTGCCCTCAAAAAAAAAAAAAGCAAAAGAAGTGGATATGAGCTGCCAAGAAGGAGCCTGTAATTCACTGTGTCAGTGATGCAAAAACTAAAACTTCATGATAGCTCCAAATGAATCTAAGGACACTATTAGCAGTGAAAGAAGATCATTATTTTCTGAAGAGTGAGAAAACCACAAGGAAGATGGCTACTTAAACTTTTGATTCTCCAATTAATTTTCCAGGAAGTCAGCTATATTACATGCATACATTACATTTTTGAAGAGGTACTGTAAGGATACTCAATTCTATCTTACTGAGAAAGGCAAATAACCAACGAGGAAACACCAGGGACATTTTTCAAGAAAGTAAATTTCAGAGCTAATGCTGTAACAGGGGAATGGTCAGAACTGTTCTTTAGGAAAATAGGAAAATTGTCTCTGAGCAGGATGTAGGTTCATTGGGAAGAGGAAGAATGATTCTGAGGTTACTTAGAAAAAAAAAGTAATCCGTGTCTAAACCCTGGTAGTAGTATCAGCAGCAATGGGAAAGGTGGTGGGAGGAAGATGCTTGGGATATTTAGAAAAAAGAATCAACTGGATTTTTCAACAGACTGATTCTGATGAGAGAACAGAAGTTAAAGATTTCTACGATTATGAGCCTAGGTATCTGGAAGAATAGACAGAGTATGGGCAAGAAGGAAAAGATAACCGTAACTCTTATTTCCATAATGTTTTTCATATCACTAAGGGCCACAATAATTACTGTGGTATGGAACTTACTGACTCTTCAACCAATCTGACAGCTCCCATTTAAGACAGTGGGGTGAGCAACTTCAAAAGCTTGGCTCTAATTTGGCTCCAGGGACTCTTTAAGTTATCTTCTTGTCCTCATGCCCCTCACCCCAAATCACCATTAACTCTAAGACTTGGCTCAGCGTGTCACTGAACATTCTCAGCACAGTGCTTGGCACACAATAGATACCTGATAAATGCTTGCTGGTTGATTCCACTCTTCAGTTATCAGTGAGTATAAACAATCCCCATCATAACTGTCACCTGAAATTAAATCCTACTAAAGGTCTCTTATGTGCAGAATACTGCTCGGGGGGAATAGGAGTGTTTAGATAAAACATTTTCTTGACCTCATGAGATTCACAGTTTAAGAGGGGAATAAGACAGAGACACAGAAGATTAACTATAATGCAAAACTGAACATAATAACTGCATTAGTTATTTTGACTTTTAGAGTTAAAGTCCCGGTGGCAATTCACAAATCCTTAAATATTCTTTATCTCCATTTCTGATTGGTTTCAATGTGATACTGGTAACCTTTAGTGCCTACTGCCAAACTCTCTTTAATTCTGAATCTGCATATAAACATTTCAAAGTACCATCTCAAATAAGCTTTCAAAGGAAAACTATTTAATTTTTGAATAAGAATCATTTTTGTTATAAAAATAAAATCAACTCCCAATTAACTTAATTGGCTTTCTACATATTGGATTTTTGCAAAGAACAATACCTCTGAGATTGTGGATATTGCCATTTGTAATTGTTCTGTGGAAAATTATATTCTCCCTTCCCTCTCTCCCAATTTTCAAATAAGATAAAAACAAATGTGTAATAATGGAGACAAATAGTATTTTGGAATCAGTGTGACCAAAGTACACATACAACTATGAAATAAATTAGAAAAACCATGTAGACTTACTTCATAATGCTCATAATCATCAAGGTCAAATTTTTCAAAATTTAGGAAGCCATAATGGACTGCCTAAAATGAAAAATAAAAAAAAAACTTTTAAAAAGGCAAATAATTACAGATCTATTCCTGTTATAATAAATGTAAGGCATTCTCAATGGATGCATAATTATATTTTATTAAATAAAACTCAAAATAAGTGACTTCTATTTTCTTAAAACGCCTTCATCATAAGGAATCTTTGTTATGTCAGTATGTATTTATCATAGGGATGGAGAGTGGACCTGTGATTTAACCAGTATAAGAAATTCCCAGATGAGGAAGCTATCTCTACCAATGCAAGTCAGCATCTTTTCTGCAGTTGTACAGGCTTTTAGAGAGTTGCCTGGAAAACCGAGAGATTAAGGGGTCACACAGTGTATCAGAGGCATGACTTGACTCTGTTATTTCTGGCTTCAAGTCTAGCTTTCTATCCATTACATCAACCTGCCTTTCAAACTTCCTCAGAATTTATTATACTATAGCAATGCCTAATTGCCTCAGTTTTAATTATACTTTATTTGATCTATATTTTCATTTTAAAAATCTGTGCCATTAATGTAACTCTAGTTAGCCACCACTTTAGAGTGATTCTAATCTATTAAGACCATGTGGGTTAATAACACCCTTATGTGTTTAAAAAAAAAAAAGACTGTGGAGTTTAACCTCCAGAAACACTCCTTAATACTCCTTTTAATGAAATTTATAGACTGTGAAAGAAATAACATCTGAAGCAACCCTATGTATTTCACATATGCTTTCATTTTAGAAATTCTTGAATTAAGAAACCAAATGTTTTGTTTACTGAAAAGAAATCCCACAAATCACCATTAACATTAAAAATAGAAGATGCTATTCTTCAGAATGTACGTGAACATCCTGTCCTCTAACCTCTATTTGAATCACAGCCAGACACTCTGCCGTAGAGAAATGAGAAATCTAATATTAATTTTCTAGAAAGAAGATGAGGTAAACATTGCCAGCACTGAATTTTTTTCAAGCTGGCAGAATTAATGAATAGATTAGTATTCAATGCATTTATACAAGAATTTCTAATCAACATGTAGGATTTATAAAGGTGCAACCTATAACCTTTTTTGTATCATGGACTCCTTTGGCAGCATGGTGAAGTCTATGGACCCCTTCTCAGGATTATGATTTTTAAATGCACAAAGTAAAATATCTTAAAGTACCAAGGAAACAAATTAACAAAAAAAATCAGTTTCCAATACCTGACTATAAGCCAATTTCCAGAGTCAAAGTATTGAAAAATATATCTATTTCTTACAAAGGAAGTTGCAAAACCATTTCACCCTGACCACTACTATTCTGTAAATGTCTTTCTAAGCTTAAATTCTAAGACCACATACTTGTCATATTCCTTCTCAATTTACTCAATATAAGTCTCCTTAATGTGTACAATTGATACGTCCCTGAAAATCTGACCAAAATGTGCTTTTTAGACAGGTAAGCTTGGACTGGAACATATGCTGGCTTGGCTGTTCTAACAGAAGCAGTACATCCCTCTGGTGTGTTAGTGTGTGCCAAGAATTGTAAATCCTTTCTGCTGTCTCCGGCTGCAATTAGGAGGAGACACATTCTCTGGCTTTCATCCAATGCTATTTTAAACTCAGCCTTTTGCTTCAGGCTGGGGCCAGATCAAGATATTCCCTAAGTGTTTAAGAAGGACTGCTGGCATAATGCATCCATCTGGATCTTTGGGTAATATGGAGGTAACCAGTCCCGCACTTGACAACTCTATAACTTTAAAAATCTCTATGAGGATTACCTTCTCTTAAAGGGGGAAAAAACACACAACTAATTACTCTTCTCTGTGAATACTGAGAAATTCATATTAAGAGTCTTAAAAAGTTTCTGTTTTTTGTTATGGGGACAAATAAACCACAGGCTATTAACTATCAAAATGAAAATACCACTTGAATTATTAAGATGCTGTACAGTACTAACATAACTTATTTTAATATGAATTTCTCATAGCCCTGATGGCCTTTAATTACAAGTTCAACAAGCTGACAACATACATGCCACAACTGGTGGGAATTTTAAAATAACTGAATCATATTAAAACAGCTTAATTGACTAACCAAATTCTTTTATTGTACAAAAATTTAATTATATGGGATAGTATCTAAAAAAAAAAAATAGATGGACTTTGAACTAGGGGCTTGAAAGAATGTATACACACACCCACCCACACACACATTTTGATATATTTGGTATCAACAGACATTTCCCAAACACCTGAACAAACTTTCCCATGAAGTACATTCCCTGAAAAGTTAAAACCACCTAACAGAATGATTGCAATTGACAATAAGCATCACCTGTTATTTGTTTACTGATTTCTCAAAGGAAGGAAGGGAAGTTTTTACACTTTGACAATGTGGTGCCAACAGTGTCTATCCTATGTTACTTGAGATGTGTGAGAGGATAGATAGAAACAAAGGAACTCGACTAACCCCTTATGAAGCATACTCATTGTTGGGACATTCAGAAAGTGCTTGGGGGGCAGCTAGGTGGCACAGTGAATAAAGCACTGGCCCTGGAGTCAGGAGGACCCAAGTTCAAATCCGACCTCAGACACCTAACACCTGCTAGCCATGTGACCTTGGGCAAGTCATTTAATCCCAATTGTCCTGTCTTCCCCACTCCAAAAAAAAAAAAAAGGAAATGGGATCCATGCATCCATTTGAAAAAAGCCCCCAGTTTTCTACGCTTTCCTGAGTATAACACAGTACTTACTTCTCCGGACTCCTGGAGCCACTTGGGTATAAAATGAAGTTTCTAGGAGCAGGTTTCCTGAAACTATACATGTGCTGTTTTGCCTCTCTGGGACCATAAAAGACAGATAGATGAGGAAATCAGTGGCCAGTGGAAGCAGCTGGCACATCCAGTCTTTGCATCCTTTTGTGTAGAGTACTGGTAGTTTACATCTCTGAATAAATTCTGAAAAACTAGGATCCTAAGGAGTCTCTGGCTACATTTCTAATTCCCCCCCCCCCATTTTTGGAGGGGGATAGGCAGGACAATTGGGACTAAGTGACTTGCCCAAGGTCAAAAAGCCTAGTAAGTGTTAACTGTGTGAGGCTGGATTTTAACTAGGTCATCCTGACTCCAGGGTCTGGCACTCCATTCACTGCACCATCTAAATGCCCCCATTTCTATTTTTTGAACTTAAGAAATAAACTAATTTTGCTCCTTTTCTTGTATCGTTGTAGTAACTGAACATACTGTTCTTCCCTACTTCACATCAGTTTATGTCTTTCTCTATCTGAATTCCTCAAATTTATCATTCTTTAATATTCCAATACATTTACATGCCACAGTCTATTCAGTCATTCATATTGTTGAGCACATATATTTTTAGCTTTTCATTAGAAATAGTGGTAACAATATTTTTAACCATACAAATGTTCTCTTACTGTCATTAACTTCTTTAGTATATAAACTCAGTAGTGAGACCTATAGGTCAAAGGGAATAATAACTTAGAAACAGTTGAAAAAAATTTGGTTCAGAGATTTTTCTGCGTAATTGTATTTTTATAAGAGCATTAGACTTTAAAAGGTCATAGAAAGATGAGAAAAGTCAAGCAATTTAACAGTCTGTCTTCTAATGGTGTCTCATTTAATAACTGAGTTTTATGCTGATATGGAAGTCATTATAAAGTTATCAATTTTTTTCTTATGTAAACTTTATTGAGTTATCTGAGAATTTTATCTCTTGAAAAGTATTCCAACTCCCTACTTATATTATGATTAGTATAAAACTGCCGTATCCCTAACCATTATTGGAACTTGGATCAAGTCTGCAGTTCTGGACTAGGCCAAGTTTTCATAGAATTACCCCATGCCCCGCTTGGCCTCGCAGGAACCAAAACAGACAGCTGACAAAGTGGGTGGACAATGGAGCTAAATGACACATATAATTGTTGTGTTCTTTCTTTATGTAACTCTAGTGGTTTGTATATTATAAATAAGCTTTGCTGAGTATTTAGATCAAATGGTTCCATTATGGAATCCTTTTAAATTGAAAATATCCTGAAATAACTATGGTATCAAAACAAAAGGCCTAAGTAAAATTTACTTTAAAAAATAAAAAGTTAGGACATCAATTACTATTTAAGTAGCACTAAGTTTTAACATCAAAATGAAAATCCTACTCCTCCATTCATCCCCTGCCCCCATTCCAACTATCATAGGATACATCTTATTCCCTCAGAAATTAGAATACATGTGAGATCATAGCAAGCTCTCAAAAGAAACACTAATTGATGAGCCCCTGAAAATGCTGGACTAGATTTTTCTGTACTGAGTCTTTAACGTTCCAATACAGCCCTGCAAAGTAGCATCATTTAATTCACTTACCTTATGTATTGCCTGAAAACAGTCCAATAGTGTTATGTAGAAAGTGCAGTTACCATAGGAAGCATCCCTGAAATTCCACAAATATTTGAATCAGTATCTCAGTTCTCATAAATAAAACTACTTTTCATGGCTGCACCTAGAGATGTCAGTATGAAACCGTTTTTTTTTCCCATAAAAAGAAAAAGAGATCAATTTAAATCAAATATTCATTTAATATCCAAAAGAGAATCCTATTTGATTAATCAAATACAATATTTATCTTAATTCTAACTATTAAACTCTCAAATTCACCCTTCTTTTGTCTTATCTCCAAATAATTGCTATGGATCACCTTTATCTTAATGACTACTAGATTTTCAAAATAAGTCGTCTTTAATTTTTTTTTTATCAACTACTTCTCTTCTCAAAAGAAATGAAGATCTTTATATTGGTGTGCATTTGTGTATATGTGTAAATAAAATGCTGACAGCAGATGGTAAGGATGGGAGGGAGAGAAGGAAGGATGGATTTTTTTGTTTGTTTGTTTGTTTTGCTTTTTGGAGGGCAACTGGGGTTAAGTAACTTGCCCAAGGTCACACGGCTAGGTTTTTGTTTGTGTGTGCATTAAGTGTCTGAGGCTGGATCCGAACTCAGGTCCTTCTGACTCCAGGGCCAGCACTCTACTCACTGTGCCACCTAGCCGCCCCTTTTTTTTAAAAACATTGTTGGATGACCCAAGTAATTTCATGTCAGCACTGGGCACCCTTTGACTCCATAGTATTATGTATTTAGATCCTAAAACTTATTTCTAGAAAGAAAGATTCCTTTTCATTTTATTCAATGACAAGATAACAATCACTATTGGCATACAATTTGTACTACAGATAAATGTGCTTTTCTCTTTAACTTTACACGTGCCAAAATATTATTAACATTTAAAATAGATATATTTTAAAACCAAATATATAAACCATTACATGTCTTTTTCAGAACTCAGAATTGTTCATGAAAACAAAGGTTAATGTTATGTTCAGGGAGTAAGGTATTTACAAACCATAGTTTAAGTTCAAGCTAAAGTACAATATTTATCTCATGATAGGACGCCCACTTAAAATTTAATCAGAACACAGACTAAGAAGCAATTATTTTCTCTCATTTAGAAGAGTCTGCACGGAAGACACATATAATACAGCATTTCTGCCAACAGAAGGGAACTAAATTATGAAAAATCTGAATTTGCTTAAATTAGTGCTATTCAATTTTTATTTAAATCTAATTTACTTTGTATGCCCAAAAGAACAGGATTATTCACAGTGCTATCAATCCTGCAAACAAAAAACACACAAATTTAAACTGGATTCAAGTTATATATTTCTTACTTAAAAAACTAAACATTATGTCAAACTGAATTTTTATTCTTGTTCTTAGCCTTAAGGTGGAAGATTTCTCAAGGATGTTTAGATACTGTGATATAACATCATTAAACAGACAATGAAAGGGACACCTGTCAAGTTGTTTTGGTTATTGTTGTTTGATTTGATGAGACCGACTTCCACTTATATGTCTCTCCTTTAAAAAGAAA
>WOXC01007319.1:0-84802 GCA_011680675.1 Gymnobelideus leadbeateri | reverse complement strand
GGAGAATTCCCATTCATAATGAAGACATTACCTATGATGAGTTAGTGCTGATGATGCAAAGAGTTTTCCGGGGAAAACTTCTGAGTAATGATGAAGTTACTATAAAGTATAAAGATGAAGGTAAGAGTTTTTCTGTGAGTACTTTTAAAAGACAAAAAAAGTTGGTAAAATAAATATTTTAATCCATGATAAACAATATTGTATATACTGTTCCTTTTGACTACAGTCTAGAGCAGAGGTTCTTAACCTTTTTTTTTTTTTTTTCCTGTCTGGGACTCCTTTGGCAGTCTGGTGAAAGCCTAGGGACCCCTTCTCAGAATAATATTTTTAAATGCATAAAATAAAATACATAGGACTACAAAGGAAACCAATTACGATGAAATATAGATAATTTTTAAAAATTTGTAGGTTAATAACACCCCTCTGGTGTTAGATTGATGCTGCCAGCAAACTACCCATTTTTAATACTTCTATTGAACCTCTTAACATGTAGTGATAAGTAAATACCTGTTGTTGTTGTTGTTTTTAAACAAATGCTTTATTAACTTCTGTTTTACATCATTCATTTCCGCCAGATTTTGAGTTACAGTCATTTTCCCCCCGTTATTCCCCTACCCAACCTCCCAGAATAGCAGTTCCACAAGATATCGCTTCCTCCAATCTGCTCTCTCCCATACCTTCTCCCATACCCCCATCGACTTTTCCATTAGAAGAAGGTGAATCTTTGTGTCCCAATGCCTGCACATCTTATCTCCCAATTATAAGCAAAAGAGTATTAATAATAGTATTTATATATATTTGAAACATTTAATGTTAAGACCTCGAATTTCAGATCCATTTCCTTCCTCCCTTGTCACCCATTCCCTCTTGGGAGATAAGTAATTCAGTATATGTTGTACATGTCTAGCTATGCAAAACATTATCATAGTAGATATATTGTACAAGGCTGCTTATAATTCCCTCCCACTCATCCCACCCCCCACCTGGTCCATTCCCTACTTGATCCTGTCCCTCTTCTATAGTGGGTACTTCCAACCTCCCCTCCCCCCAAGGATGCCCTCCCATCCATCATCCCTCCTCTCATCCCCCTTCCCCCTATTCTGCTGCAGGTTGAGATACCCCATTTAGTATATATGTCATTCTCTCCCTGAACCAAATTCAATGAGAACGTGGTTTTGCCTTTTTTCCCTTCCTATTCTCCCCTCCCTTGCAACCACTTCCCCTTGCTTCTTCTTCTACATGAGATAGTTTACCCTACCCTGTCTCTCCCCATCTCCTCTTGCCACTTTCCTCTCTCACCTCATACTTTCATCCCTTGAGTATTCTCCCTTCCCAACAAATTCAACCTATGCCCTCTATCCATATATAACTGTAACCATATACACACACATTCACATATGTATTCATATGACCACACCCCCTTCTTCCATTATTTTCATAGTGAGAAAGATATCATCAGTCACACTTATTGCTTTTCCATATAGGAATGTAAATAGTTCAACTTTGATAAGTTCCTTTTGATTTCTTTTCCCTGATTACCTTCTCAGGCATCTCTTCCTTCTTGTGTCTGGATGTCAAATTTTCTATTCAACTCTGTTTTTTCCTCAAGAATGCTTGAAAGTCCTCTATTCCACTGAATGACCATATTTTCCCCTGAAACAAAATACTCAGTTTTGCTGGGTAGGTGACCCTTGGGTTCATTCCCAGTTCTTTTGCCCTCTGGAATATCATATTCCATGCCCTTCGATCCCTCAGTGTAGAAGCTGCCAGGTCCTGGGCTATTCTGATTGTGTTTCCACAATATTGAAATTGTTTCTTCCTGGCTGCTTGTAGTATTTTCTCCTTGATCTGGGGATTCTGGAACCTGGCTATAATATTCCTGGGAGTTTCCTTTTTGCGATCTTTTTCAGGAGGTGATTTGTGGATTCTTTCAACCTCTATCTTGCCCTCTGGATCTAAAACATCAGGGCAGTTTTCCTTGAGAATTTCTTGAAGGGTGATTTCTAGGTTCTTTCTTTGATCATGGCTTTCAGGTAGTCCAATAATTTTTAAATTGTCTCTCCTGGATCTATTTTCCAGGTCAGTGGTTTTTCCCATGAGATATTTCACATTGCCTTCTAATCTTTCATTTGTTTGGATCTGCTTAACAGCATCTTGATTTCTCATAAAGTCATTAGCTTCCATTTGCTCCAGTCTAACTCTGAAGGAATGAATCTCCTCAGTGAACTTTTGAGATTCTTTTTCCATCTGGCAAATTCGACTTTTTAAGGCATTCTTCTCCTCATTGCCCTTTTGGGCCTCCTTTGCCATTTGAGTTCGTCTATTTTTTAAGGTGTTGTTTTCCTCAGTCAGGCTGTTGACCCTCATTTCATACTTTTCCTGCATCCTTCTCATTTCTCTTTCCAATTTTTCCTCCACTTCTCTTATTTGATTTTTAAAGTCCTTCTTAAGGTCCTCTATGGCCTGCAACCCGCTCATGTTTTCCCCTGGGGCTTTTGGAGCAGGACTTCTGACCTCACAGTCCTTTTCCCCCTCTATGCCCCCAAAATAGGAGTCTAGGGTTGCATTTTTCTGTTTCCTTTGCCTTGGCATGTTGCCACTTGATTACTTGACTTTTGGGCTTGTTGCCACACTATGGCTTTAAGGCCAGCTAGAGGAATTTTCGTCCCGAACATGTGGGGGGCAACTTCCGTTTCTGGCAAGCTGTAAACTCACCCACGACTTCCACCCTGGATTACAATCCAGATCCAGGGAGGTTAAAGCAAGAGCGATTACCCCCCAAGACTGATCGCTGGATCTCCCTAGAGTTTGCAGGCCAGGAGCTGGAGCTGCCTCTGAAAACTACAAAATGGTGTGTCTCCTCAGTGGCTTCTAGCCCCCCGGGGAGGGAGCCAACGCATTCCCCAAATACTGGTCCCAAAGTCCGTAGGACACTAACCTCTTAATTTGTCCTAGGCATGTCTATGTTGATAATTCTGGAGTTGCCATAGCTGCTGGTGTTCTGGGGTCTCTCCAGCCGGTTGCTGGCCCTGCCGCCCTGGGGCTAAAACCTTGGCTCACAGGGACCTGGGCTCCGCTTGGCTTGGTGCTCCGGCTCCCGGCTCCCAGACCTCTGCGCTGGTTCTTCCTGCAGGGATGCTGGGCTGTCCTCAGCTGGAGGTTAGCTTCTCTGTGTCGTTCTGTGGGTGCTGGGGCTCCAGAAGTTGTTCAGAGTCCCCTTTTACATAGTTTGGGGGGAATCTGGGGGCAGAGTGGCTTGGATGAGCTGTTTCTACTCACCTGTTGTTTTTTTAATCAGTGTTTATTGGGTTAATTGAAATTTGGACATTTTTACCTGGATTTCATGTTTGTACCTTGAACTTAATTTATTAATTATTGAAATTAATTTATTTCCCACAAAACTGACTCCCCTTTTTGGCTTCCTAAATACTACATACTTGGATCATTGTTGTACTTTCCTAAGAAAACATCAGTGGTTCCTATTTGTCTTCAGAATAAAGCTTAGATGCCCAACCTGGCATACATTTTTTCCTCCTTCCATATTGGGTTTAACACTTTGTTGATCAGATTTGCTAGTCTCTAGGCAAATATATTTTAACCAATCCTTTTTAGATGTACTTTGTCTCTGGCCGTGAGCTCTCTATTCTTATCTCTTAAAACATGTTCTAGAATTCAAATTCTATTCTCAAATACCATCTTAACCAACTGTTGACTTTTCCCATCTGCCTTTCTTTTCTGAATCCCTTTCCTTCACTTAGTATAAGTGAAGAAACTTGTCTCTGCCTCTATAAAGTCAGTAATTTCTTTTGCAGAACTTCACAATCCTTCCAAAAACTTAATTAACAGGATCTTTTCCACATGGGTCACCAGTAGTGGGTAGCACTTGATTTTGACAAGTGTTGGGAAGTTCTTTGTCATGTCTTGGATCCACATGCATAGCAGATTCTATTTTTAAATCAAGATTGTCTCAGTAAGCGTCCTCTATAGGGAGTCATCAGCCATCACTTTTCATCTCTTCTTACCCCAAATATTACTGTAAGACTACTCTTTTCGTTATTGTTCTTGGTGCATAAGAAGTTGCTTCTTCTTTAAAGGACCTAGTTCTACCTTTAAGGGCAAAAACTTCATATTTATTGCATCCCATTCTGAAATCTATTGGCACAAGTTATGATTTTTCTCTGCCTTTTCATACTTTTTCTTTTTTTGGCTCTTTAAAACTTTCCTTTTGTTCTTTCAAGGAATATTATTCTCCTTTATAATATGCCTAATGGAGAAATATTCTCCCAGCCCCTTTGCCTTCTATACTTGTGCATGAATATCTATTTCTTATCACTGACAGAAACAGCAACATAATACATGCTTTTTGCAGTTTACCTCAGAATTGTGCTTTTCACTCCATACTTAACTAAAAGAAAAATCTCTGATCTTCTGTCATTCTCCTGTGTAACTCTTGTGGCATTGGGCTACTGACCCGAAGAATATAAGAGTTTTTCTGCTTTTTCTTCCTACTCTAGCTTGCTTAACTTCCTTTGATTGGGAATTTGCCCATTATTACCAGACTTATTGTAAATGAAAGCTTCTCATCACTTTTTTCCTTGAGAAGGTCATAAGCTGGAATTTGTCTACCAGCTACTTTTTAATACCCTTTTACCACTTCTTGCTGATCGTTTTTTTAGATGATCATCTCCTGTTTTGCAACTTCCCTACTCTAGTTCTAGCATCTTGCTAGTAAGACTGATATACAGTTAGAAGGTGGAGTCATATGTTCCAATTTTGTACCTCCTCCCCACCATCGTTCCAGAATTTATTGAACATTTGTATTGTTTATAGCACCATACTAAATCATAGGATCATAGATTTGTAGCTGGAAGAGATTGTAAAGGCCATCAGCTTCAACTCACTTATTTTACATTTATGAAAACTGCTGCGGTACAGAGAAGCAAAGTGACTTGTTCAGGGTTACACAACTAGTAAGTGTCTGAGTTGTGATTGGTCTCAGATCTTCTAGACTCCATGTCTAGTGCTCCAGCCATTACAGTACTGTACAGAAGGAACAGAAGACATGCTCTCTACCCCTTGAATGCAGCTGTTCTTATTCTGGGATTCCTGGATAGATTTTAAAGGATCATTGCACTTCAGTGCGAAAAAAAAATACTGCATTTTTGTTTTTATAGGCAACAGATATTCTGAGAAGGGACCCATGGGCTTCACTAGACTTTTAAGGGGTCTATGGTGCAAAAAAAAAAAAAAAAGATTAAGAAGCCCTGAGAAGAAGAGTAACTTGATCCCTACCCTCTTTTGCAGCCAGATCTGTTACAGCCTTGAAAAGTGTAGTAAGATTCTGGGGGGGGGGTGGGGGGGAAGTCCCGTAAAAATAGGGATTTGGTGTTTTTTGGTTACTTTTGTATCATAGACGTAGAACTGGAAGGGACACTCAAAATCGACAGATCCAACTCTCCTTTTACTAATGAAAAACAGATTCTGTCTTCAGCACTTAGACTAGTTAGAGTTACTGTGTTCCCTTGAACGTAGTAAACTTAATTTCTCATAAAACATTTTATAATTTAGGCTATTTTTTTTTCTCTCCTGTTTAAATCGGTAAGATTTTATTCTACTTAGTTTGAGGTTTGAAGTTGTAAAGTTTCTCTATTTGAAGTTGTGTGCTGTTAAGGTTATAACTTGATTCATGTATTTGCAGTGAAGATGTAATGTAAAACTAGAAATTTGTGATAATATTCTTATTCTGAATCCCATTTACTTCATTAACTATAGATGCATTTTGGCTTATCAGGTTCCATTATAAAGCTGTGTATTACCGTGAATAGTAATGAACAATCCTGAAGTACTTTCATTTCAACAAATTCATATTTGCCAGATGCTTCATTGAAACAGCAATTAAGTTTTTTTGTTGGACTGGTATTTTCTAGTTGCCTTTAAAACTTCTTTAGATGGGCTGTAGATTGAAATTTAATTTTTAAATTAGGCACAAGGTCTATTCATTGTTAATAATATGAAATCATTCCTGTTTTAAAAATCTTTTCAGATGGAGATCTTATAACAATTTTCGATAGTTCTGATCTTTCCTTTGCAATTCAGTGTAGCAGGATATTGAAACTAACACTGTTTGGTAAGTGTTTAAAATTTTTTTTTGATGAATTAACTGCATCATTATATTTTTATTTCAATATATTTTGATTTGTATTCTTTCCCCTCCCCTATGTTTCTTTTTTCAAACTCTTGAGTAAAAACTGTACAAAAAATTTCAAACCTAGAACTTTAATAGAAAATTTATTTTAGAAGCTAGAAACTTTACTTAGAGTAAGTACTAAATTAATTTACTTTGAAAATTTACTGTAACTCAAAACTTCTGACTTTGTATATTTTAGAAAGCTGTTAAAATCCATTCTTTAAAGTAGAATATATTTCGAATTTCTATTTAACAAGATATGAAATTATTTAATTTTTTGGCTTTTGAAGAAACCTTATCATTTTAAAATAATATATTGATACCTTACTTAACTAGGACTACTGAAGAGTGAGCTTTTCTTCCTATAGGTTTTTCCAGATTTTGAAGCTTTTCCCTTTAACCCCTAAATTAATCTTTTTAAATTATTTTTTTTTTCATTAACTGACTAGTTTTGTGGTCTTAATATCTCTTAGCCTCACCTTCCTCATCTGTAAGTGAAAGGACAGTCTTTCAAGATCTTTGTAAAATGTATTATGTGCTGCCCTGCCTTCTGAAACTGAGTATGTTGAACATAATTTAACCTGTCTTAATAATTCAAGGTTACCATGATAACATTACTAGTTTGCATTTATATAAGACTAGAACTGTTGGTTATAAGTTAGTTATCTAAAAACTAAGATGTGAAGTAGTCAGACTATTCTCATCTGTACACATGAGGAGGCTAGGTTCAACTTTATGGAGTGATTTTTCCCAGTTACATGGCTAGTAAGTAGTAGAATTAGAATCCAAGCCCATAGCTTACTTTAGTGCACTTTCTGCTAGACTACTACTGCCTTTGAATTATGAAAATGAATTACTATAAGGTACTTTAGTATTGTGATATTCTCAGAGGCTGTTGAGGTGTGAGTAGACATATTTACTCCTATGCTAGCTAACCCCAAACCTTAGTGCTACTTTATTTCTCATGTTTGCTTTTTCTAGTTTTCTATTCACTTGTAGTAACTTTGTTTTTATTAATGTGTTTGTTTCTATCACCTCCTTTCATTTATAATGTGCTATGAGCTGGGAAAACATCATCAGGCTTGTTAAAATGTTGTATACAATAAGAACATAAAATTTTTGTATAGGGGCTTAAGGGATTCTCCAATGAGCTTTAGCGTATGGACTTCAACATTTCTTTTGGATTTTCACAGATCTTTTTGCTTATTTCCCAGTTCTTGGCTGTCTTCCTGATAATTGAGGTTGCCAGATAAGTGATGTGTGGCAATACAGTTTTGAATTTACACATTTAAGGTAGCTATTTAGCAAAAAACTTTTCTGGAATTAATGTTATATACTTAACATTTTATTTACAAAAAACAAGTGAATGGAGGCTAAGCAATATATCACAGATTTGTTAAGCAATGCAGAACTTGAAATAATCCAGATCAAGATGCATATATCTTAAACTTTCTTTGTAAGTTAACAGTCATTGGTTTAAACATACGTGTGTATGTGTATATATGTACATTTATTCATTTATACATACATATTTATATAAGTGTATATGTTTTTATATATGTATAGTGCTCTAATATTACCATTTGAATTCCATACTTGTATAGCATAAAGATGATATGTGGTTTCTGATATTGTTACATTGCCAAGAAGAATGGTTCAGATTCCCAAGTCCCCTTCCAGTTCCAAATTATGTGATTGAAAGGGAAAGCTCAGGATATGTATTAAAGAGATATGGACGTGAGGGGCAAGGTTTTGGGGTGTTTTTTTGGTTATTAGAATGCCAAGAGGAAAGGAGACAGCTAGAAAAGTTGAGCCTTGACTGTCTTCAGTCAGATAAAAGCAGCTTAAATATTTGTTTGCTTGGGAGATTTTAGGGAACCATTAAAAATTTTTTAAGCCAGAGAGTGAACATTAGTTTATTCCATTTTAATGCATAAACAATTTTTCATTCATTCACCCATTCTCTCATTCATCTATCTTTATTTTTAACATTTGGAGTTCCAAATTTTCACCCTCTTTTCCTTCCCTCCCTCTCTCATTGATAAGACAAGCATTATGATATCAGTTATACATTTGAAGTCATGCAAAAATTATTTCCATTTTATCCATGTTGCCAAAAAAAAAAAAAAACCCTAAAAACAATAAAGAACACAAAGAAAGTGAAAAAATGTGTGCTTTATTCTGCACACAGAGTTCATCAGTTCTCTCTCTGGAAGTAGCATTTTTCATCATAGGTCTTTTGGAATTGTCTTGGATTATCATATTGATCAGAGAAGCTAAGTCTTTCACATTTTATCATCTTTACAGTATTGCTCATCATTTCTTACAGCACAGTAGTATTCCATCACAATCATACCACAACTTGTTGAGCCATTCCCCAATTGATGGGCATCCCCTCAATTGCCAGTTCTTTGCTACCACAGAAAGAGCTGTTATCAATATTTTTGTACATATAGGTCTTTTTCCCTTTTCATTAACGATTATTTTAAAATAAAGTCATCAGAATAAGACTTAGTAATGAATTTTATTTGTTCTTTGTATTCCAGACTTGGATATTTGTATCTTAACTTTGGATTATGTGGTCTAATCGTTGGTAACTTCTGTTTTTGTGCATTATGATTGATAGCTTTCCTTTGTGGACAAAAAAAAAAAAATGAGGGTATTGTTTAGCTAAAACAAGGGTACAAATAACTATTCAGATCAGTATAATCCAGATTACAAATTAAATATTTTTTAAATGATTTTATATAGGTTGAAGTATAATGTTTCCAATTTCTATTTTAGTTCCATACATTCCTGATGAAAATTTTACCAAAATACTTGTGTATTTACCAGTATATACATATGTGACTTTTAGAGCCTTTATTTTAAGGAATGAGTGCTATTGTAATTATAATCTGTCAGAAGGCCTTTTAAAAGAAAATCTAGGGGCGGAGCCAAGATGGTGGCATAGAAGCAGGAAAACTCAGTGAGCTCCCTCCATAACTACCTCAAATACCTATAAAATATGACTCTAAACAAATTTTAGAGCTACGGAACCCACAAAATTACAGAGAGAAACAAATCTCCCACTGAAGCATCCCAGCAGGCTGGCAGGAAGGTTCTATTGCAGCACACTGGGAGCCAAGCCCAGCCCCCACTTGAGCCAGTGGTTTTAGCCCCAGGGCTGCCCTGACCAGCAGCAACTGGAGTAGATTTAGAGTGGATCACCAGCTGCTGTGGTGATTTCCAGAATTATCAACCCATTAATGCCAAAGACAAAGTAAAAGGTCAGCGTAGAACTCTGTTGGAACTGGGTTAGTGGTGAGGGAGAGGATGGCGTGGTATGGCCTCTGCCCCTGGAGCAAGAAGTGGCGGAGATGTGGTAGCCCTGGAACCGCCACTGGATGGCTGCTTCAGAGCTCCTGGCCTGCAGATAGTAGGGGGACCAAGTGACTGTTCAGAGGGTAATCATTCTTGCTTTAACCTGTTTGGATCTGGATCACTGTTGTTGGGTGGAGGTCCTGGGGTGTGTGACCAGGTGCCAGAGCCTGTGCAGGGTTCTGAGAGGGCACCCAACTAATACCTCTGGAAGCTGTGAAAACCCCAGTGATTTGGGACAAAGCTCTCCCCTCTGGAAGTAGAGTTCTTCCATGGCAAAAAGCTCAAAAGTCAAGTAATTGAGTGGCAACCTGAACAAGCAAAGGAAGCAAAGCAAGCATAGCAGTCAAACCTTAAGATTCCTTTTTTTTTAGGGACAAAAAGAATTAAAGCATGAAATGGGAGGAAGACAACGAAGTCAGAACTCCTGCACCAAGAGCTTCCAACAAAAACATGAACTGGTTATAAGCCATAGAAGAGCTCAAGAAGGATGTTGAAAACCAAATAAGAAAAGTGGAGGACAAATTGGGTAGAGAAATGAGAATGATGCAAGAAAATCATGAAAAGAGAGTTAACAGCCTGACTGAAGAAAATAACACCTTAAAAATTGACTAACTCAAATGGCAAAAGAGTCCCAAAAAGCCAATGAGGAGAAGAATGCCTTAAAAAGCTGAATTTGCCAGATGGAAAAAGAATCTCAAAAGCTCACTGAGGAGAATCATTCCTTCAGAATTAGACTGGAGCAATTGTAAGCTAGTGACTTTGAGAAATCAAGATACTGTTAAGCAGATCCAAACAAATGAAAGAATAGAAGGCAATGTGAAATATCTCATGGGAAAAACTACTGAGTTGGAAAACAGATCCAGGAGAGATAATTTAAAAATTATTAGACTACCTGAAAGCCATGATCAAAAAAAGAACCTAGAAATCATCATTCAAGAAATTCTCAAGGAAAATTGCCTGGATATTTTGGAACCAGAGGGCAAAATAGAGGTTGAAAGAATCCACCGATCACCTCTTGAAAACGATCCCAAAAAGGAAACTCCTAGGAATATTATAGCCAGATTCTGTAGTTCCCAGATCAAGGAGCTAAGAAGAAACAATTTGAATATTGTGGAAACACAATCGGGATAACACAGGATCTGGCAGCTTCTACATTAAAGCATTGAAGGGCTTGGAATATGATATTCCGGAGATCAAAGGAGCTGGGATTAAAACCAAGAATCACCTACCGAGCAAAACGGAGTATCATGTTTCGGGAGAAAATATGGTCATTCAATGAAACAGAGGGCTTTCAAGCATTCTTTATGAAAAAAACAGAGTTGAATAGAAAAATTAACGTTCAAATACAAGAAGCAAGAGAAGCATGAGAAGGTAAACAAGGAAAAGACATTATAAGGAACTTATCAAAGTTCAACTATTTATGAATATTCCTGTGTGGAAAAACTGTAACTTAGAAAACTTTTCTCAGTATGAGTATAATTGAAGGGAATATAAATGTATGTGTGTGTGTGTGTGTGTGTGTGTGTGTGTGTACACATACATATATATGTCTACATATGAGGGTATATGTGTATGAATATGTATGTGAGTGTGTGTGTATATATATGTACAGGTATACATAGAGGGCACAGGATCAGTTGAATAGGAAGGGATGATATATAAAAAATAAAATTAAAGAGGTGAGAGGAATATAATGAGAGGAGATAGGGAGAGACAGAATAGGGTAAATTATCTTATAAAAGAGGCAAGGGAAAACTTACAATTGAGGGGAAGAACAGAAAGGCAAAAGGGAGTTGGTCAACCTTACTCATTGAATTTGACTTAAGGAGGGAATAACATACACACTAAATTGGGTATCTTACCCTACAGGAAAGTAGAGGGGGTTAGGGGATAATAGGGAGGGGTGATAGAAGAGAGGGCAGATTGGGGGAGAGGGTAGTTAGAAGCACACGCTTTTGAAAAGGGACAGGGTCAAAATAGAAAATAGAACAAGTAGTGGGGGCAGGATAGGATGGAGGGAAATATAGTCAGCCTTTCACAATATATCCACTATGGAATTATTTTTCCTAACTACACATGTACAACCTATATTGAGTTGCTTATCTTACCAGTAAGGGTGGGAGATGAGGGGAAAAAGGGAAAGAATCTGGAATTCAAAGTTTTAAAATCAAATGTTTAAAAAAATTATTATTAATATTATTATTTTTTACATGAACTGGGAAATAAGATATACAGACATTTGGGTATGGAGATCCATCTTACCCTACTGGAAAGTTGGATGGAGAATGGGGGAGGATATAGGAGAGAGCAGATTGGGGGAGGGGATATGCAGTGGGATTGCTGTTCTGGGGTGGTGGGTAGGGGAAAGACGGGGAGAAAATTTGCAACTCAAAATCTTGTGGAAATGAATGTTGTAAACTAAAAATCAACATAAAATTTAATAATAAAAATAAAAAATTAAAAAATCTAGCAGGAGGAGACAGCTGAAAAACATCAAATAGCTGCAAGTATGACAAAGGTGGGGTGGTACAAAATAGAGATTTAATGATACCTTTTCTCTAGATGTGAAATAAAGAATATTAAGGGAAATATTTTGTGGAAAAGGCATATAGTTTATATGTGTTAACAGTATATAAATAACATAGTATTTATATAATATATTCTATTTATCTAATATTAATATATTAACTATATTACTATATGTTAGATAATGAGTGTGTGTTGTACTCTTTGCTAGGCATTGGGTATACCGATAAAAATGTGATACAGTCCTTACCCTCCAAGAGCTTTCATTCTATCTGGGGGAATAAAATATAAATAAGTGGATAAAAAAAATTGTGGATAAGTAAATATAAGATGATTTCAAAATATATTTGCAGTGATTGGGGGGGGGTCCCTAACAATTACAATAATCAAGAAAGGCTTCTTGAAGGAGGTCTTTCTCTCAGTGTAGCTTTGAAGAGGTTCCAAGAGACAGGTGAGAGGAGAACACTGCTAACTTGGAGTAGTCTGTATAAAGGCACAGAGGTGGGAGATAGAATGGCATTTGTAAGGAACCATAGGGCAACCAGCCCAGCCAGAGTGAACAGTGTGTGATTGGGAATAATGTGTAATTATCCTTAAAAGAAAAGCTAGAACCACATTGTGAAAGACTTTAAGTGCCAAATAGAAAACTTTGTATTTTATCTTAAGGCCAGTGAGGAGCCTCTGAACCTCCCTGGCATGGTAATAACATGATTAATTTTATACCTTAGTCATGTCAGTTGGCAACTGTATGGAGGACGGATTGTAGAGGAGAGAGATTGATGGTAGTTTTGTAAGATGGAAAGACAGAACTGACAAGACTTGGCAACCTATCAAATATGTGTGTGGAATAAAGGAGAGTGAAAACCTGGGGATGACATGAAAGGTATGAGCTGGGGTGACTGGAAGAATTAATGATGTCATCAGTAGACTTTGGAAAGTTGAGAAGGAGTGAGTTTTAAGGGAAAGGAAATATTGAATTATTATTTTGGACGCTTGGAGTTAACGTTAGAGGTTCTAAGAGAAGTGAATATATCTTGAAAAAAAGAATGTTTTAAAACAAGGTTTTAATAGTAGGTATTGGTGGAAAAGAAGATTAGGAAAGAAAGTGTAGGTGAAGGAAATATTCAGATTTAAATGTTTGACTGTATTTGAAGTAAAAGGGAGTTGCCACTCCTCACCCCCGCTAAAAAAATAAAGACTTACCTGAAACATTTTTATGAAAATGTAAGGATAAATACTAGCTTGGGGTGGGGTGTGAAGTTGGTCTTTTGAAAAATCTCTGCTTTTGACATGAAGGTAAAAATAGGTGCTATAATTTTTCTTTCACTTTAAAAACTTTTTTTTTTTTGCTATTGGTATGGGGAACTCCTGGTGAGGAAACTCACTTTTGCATACACATCAACACCATATAGCGTTGTTGTTAATTTGAGATTAAATGACTTGCCCAGAGTCACCTACACAAATCAGTGTGGTAGAGGCTGAACCCAAACCCAGATCTTCCTCAATCAGAAGCCAGCTTTTTAGATTTTCTACAATTTTTATTTTTAAATAATCCTTTACTTTTATGAAAGGCCATGTTTGACCAGATGATATGTTTGACAGAAAGGATCTGAAAGGAAATCTAGTGCTCTTTGCTCATTTAAATATGAGGAAACTTAAGTTCTAGACCTCTTAAGCAGTTTGCCCAGTATCCTACAGCTAAGAAATAGCAGCATCAGAATTTGAATCTGTCTTCTGATTTACAATCCAGTGAGTTTCTCATCCTCTCCTTCCTTATCTTTTCATTTTATTCTCAATTGCTCTTCATGGCTCCATAACCTATCCTTATTGATAGGAGAAATAGTTGCTTTTTACTGTGTTTAGATTTTTTAGTTTTGTATTGTGCAACCTGGAATCTGGAAAACCAGCTCCCAGTGGTCAATAGCCGTGATTTAGCCACCCGACTGTTAAGAAGTGCGTGTGGGACAGTGAAAAGGGTAGGAGAAAAGTATATGGCTGTTGGGTTCTCTGTATGGCTGTTTACTCATAAAGAAGAAATGCCTGAAACAAAGCAAATAACCTCAAACTCATAAATAATTACATTTTGACCTTTCACAGTTAAAAGAAAATAAATGGGGGGGGTGGAGCCAAGATGGCAGAGTAGAAACAGCTCATCCAAGCCACTCTGCCCCCAGATTCCCCCCAAACTATGTAAAAGGGGACTCTGAACAACTTATGGCGCCCCAGCACCCACAGAACGACACAGAGAAGCTAACTTCCCGCTGAGGACAGCCCAGCAGCCCTGCAGGAAGGACCAGCGCAGCGTGCACGGGGAGCTGAACACAGGTCCGCCTGAGTTGCGGTTTTAGCCCCAGGGCAGCAGGGCCAGCAGCCGGCTGGAGGGACCCCAGAACACCAGCAGCTGTGGTGACTCCAGAATTATCAACATAGAGATGCCTAGGACAAAGTGAGAGGTTAGTGCCTTATGGACTTTGGGACCAGTATTTGGGGATCACGTCGGCGGCTTCCTCCCCTGGGGGCTAGAAGCCACTGAGGAGACACACCATTTTGTAGTTTTCAGAGGCAGCTCCAGCTCCTGGCCTGCGAACTATAGGGAGATCCAGCGATCAGTCATGGGGGGTAATCGCTCTTGCTTTAACCTCCCTGGATCTGGATTGTGATCTGGGGTAGAGGTCATGGGTGGGTTTACACCTTGCCAGAAATGGAAGTTGCCCCACCCCCCCACACATTCGGGACGAAAGTTCCCGTCTGGCGCTAGGCCATACTGTGGCAGCAAGCCCAAAAGTCAAGTAATTAAGTGGTGGCAACATGCCAAGGCAAAGGAAACAAATTAAACAGAAAAATGCAACCTTAGACTCCTACTTTGGGGGCAAAAACGATCGAAGCATAGAGTGAGAGGAGGGCTGTGAGGTCAAAAGTCCTGCTCCAAAAGCCCCAGGGGAAAACATGAGCGGGTTGCAAGCCATAGAGGACCTTAAGAAGGACTTTAAAAATCAAATAAGAGAATGGAGGAAAAATTGGAAAGGGAAATGAGAAGGACGCAGGAAAAGTATGAAATGAGGTCAACAGCCTGACTGAGGAAAACAACACCTTAAAAAATAGACTAACTCAAATGGCAAAGGAGGCCCAAAAGGGCAATGAGGAGAAGACTGCCTTAAAAAGTCTAATTTGCCAGATGGAAAAAGAATCTCAAAAGTTCACTGAGGAGATTCATTCCTTCAGAGTTAGACTGGAGCAAATGGAAGCTAATGACTTTATGAGAAATCAAGATGCTGTTAAGCAGATCCAAACAAATGAAAGATTAGAAGGCAATGTAAAATATCTCATGGGAAAAACCACTGACCTGGAAAATAGATCCAGGAGAGACAATTTAAAAATTATTGGACTACCTGAAAGCCATGATCAAAGAAAGAACCTAGAAATCACCCTTCAAGAAATTCTCAAGGAAAATTGCCCTGATGTTTTAGATCCAGAGGGCAAAATAGAGGTTGAAAGAATCCACCGATCACCTCCTGAAAAAGATCCCAAAAAGAAAACTCCCAGGAATATTATAGCCAGGTTCCAGAATCCCCAGATCAAGGAGAAAATACTACAAGCAGCCAGGAAGAAACAATTTCAATATTGTGGAAACACAATCAAAATAGCGCAGGACCTGGCAGCTTCTACACTGAGGGATCAAAGGGCATGGAATATGATATTCCAGAGGGCAAAAGAACTGGGACTGAACCCAAGGGTCACCTACCCAGCAAAACTGAGTATTTTGTTTCAGGGGAAAATATGGTCATTTAGTGGAATAGAGGACTTTCAAGCATTCTTGAGGAAAAAACCAGAGTTGAATAGAAAATTTGACATCCAGACACAAGAAGCAAGAGATGCCTGAGAAGGTAACCAGGGAAAAGAAATCAAAAGGAACTTATCAAAGTTGAACTATTTACATTCCTATATGGAAAAACAATAACTGTGACTGATGAAATCTTGCTCAGTATGAAAATAATGGAAGAAGGGTGTATGGTCATATGAATACATATGTGAATGTGTGTATATATGTTTACAGTTATACATGGATAGAGGGTACAGGTTGAATTTGTTGGGAAGGGATGATACTTAAGGGGTGAAATTATGAGGTGAGAGAGGAAAGTGGCAAGAGGAGATGGGGAGAGACAGGGTAGGGTAAACTATCTCATGTAGAAGAAGCAAGGGGAAGTGGTTGCAAGGGAGGGGAAGAATAGGAAGGCAAAAATGCAAAACCACATTCTCATTGAATTTGGTTCTGGGAGAGAATGGCATACATACTAAATGGGATATCTCAACCTGCAGCAGGATAGGGGGAAGGGGGATGAGAGGAGGGATGATAGATGGGAGGGCATCCTTGGGGGGAGGGGAGGTTGGAAATATCCACTATAAAAGAGGGACAGGATTAAGTAGGGAATGGACCAGGTGGGAGGTGGGATGAGTGGGAGGGAATTATAAGCAGCCTTGTACAATATATCTACCATGGTAGTGTTTTGCATAGCTAGACATGTACAACATATACTGATTTACTTATCTTCCCAGAGGGAATGGGTGACGAGAGGAAGGAAATGGATCTGAAATTCGAGGTTTTAAGACTAAATGTTTCAAATATATATAAATACTATTATTGATACTCTTTTGCTTGTAATTGGGAGATAAGATGTGCAGGCATTGGGACACAAAGATTCACCTTCCTCTAATGGAAAAGTCGAAGGGGGTATGGGAGAAGGTATGGGAGAGAGCAGATTGGAGGAAGCGATATCTTGTGGGACTGCTATTCTGGGAGGGTGGGTAGGGGAAAAACAGGGGCAGGGAAATAATTGTAACTCAAAATCTGAAATGAATGATGTAAAACAGAAGTTAATAAAGCATTTGTTTAAAAATAATTTTAAAAAAGAACAAAAATAAATGCTTTGCATGCTAACTTTAACAAGGTAGTACCAATGTCTCCTGTTGCATTTAACCTGAATTTTGTTGCCCTCTATAGTTTTCATTTACATAGCTGTATTTAGCCTGTATATTCTTTTTTTTTACTTTGCCTCATACTTTGACTTCCCATATTTCTTTGAATTCTTCATATTTGGTGTTCTTTACTGTTCAGGGATATCCCGTTGTATTCATATATTACAGCCTATTTAGCTGTCTTTACCAGTCCTAGCTTAGTTTTTTTCAGAGTTTTTTGCAATTACAGATAGTGCTGCTATTAATGTTTTTGAGCAGGTAGGTAATTATTTTCCTTTCAGTGACTTCCTTAGGGTGGGAACCTAATACTAGCATTACTAGCTCAAAGGATATGCATGATTTTATATCTCTTACTGTAATTCTCTATTGCTTTTTAAAATGGTCAGGCCAATTCACAGCTTTTGCAGTTAGTCTTTCTGTTTTCCTATAACCTCAAATAATTCTTTTCTTTTCATCCTTAAGCTAAAGTTTGGAGAGTTTAGAGTTTAGATTCAGGGAGGCCAGAAACAGGAATTTGGTGGGAGGGATCAATATAGGGATAGATTTGATCAAGAAGAGAAGCTGTTTCTGGAGTGGGAGGAACCTTAAGTTCAGGGAGGGATCATTTATGGTAGTCTGGACCTTAGGATCATGTGGTGTCCAGAAGAGGAGTCTAGATGTTAAAATAAGGTGGCGGAAGAGAGAAACCAACTTTACTGATGTGTGTCAAAGAGCGACATCAGCATTCACATGTAAGAGGTTAATGAATTTTTCTCAAGTCAGTGAGATTAATGGGTCAAAAGTAGATTTAGGGTGAAATTGTAACAATAGCAAGCCTTTTTATAGCACCTACTCAGTGCCAGGCTTTGTGCTAAGAGCATTACAGATGTCTACTTTAATCTTCACAACAACCGTGGAAGGAAGATGCTTTAATTATCCCCATTTTAGTTGTGGAGACTGAGGCAGACAGGTTAAGTGACTTGCTCAGAGTCACACAGCTAATAAGTGCCAAAGGCCAGGTTTAAACTCAGGTCTTCCTGATTTTAGACCTGGCAGCAATGTTAATATTAATGTGATTCTCTTCTCAAATACTTTGTTAATTCATTGTTCAAAAGAATCATAAAATCATATTATTAGCAGTGGAAAAGACCGCAGAGGTCTTCTTATCCATCCCTTTTATTTTATAGTTCAGGAACTTGAAGACTAGAAAGAATAAATAATGTGCACAGAGTTACAGAGGTAGAAAATGGCTAAACTGAAATTCAAATCTATATTCTCTCATTTTAAACCCAGCATTTTACTCCACTGCATGGTGCTCCCTCCCTCAGATTTCACATTTTTGATTCTTTTTTTTTTTAAAGCAATTGGGGTTAAGTAACTTGCTCAAGGTTACATGGCTAGTCATTTGATTTATGCGTGGGTGCTCATTTTCTGAGGCCGGATCTGATCTCGGGTCATCCAAACTCCGAGGCCGGCACTCTTACTCACTGCGCCACCTAGCCGCCCCTTTAGGGCAATTGGGGTTAAGTAACTTGCCCAAGGTTACACGGCTAGGTTTTTGTTTGTGCGGATCAAGTGTCAGAGGCCGGCTCCGAACTCAGGTCCTTCTGATTCCAGGGCCGGCGCTCTATTCACTGCGCCACCTAGCCGCCCCGTCACATTTTTGATTCTTAGCACCTTCTACATGCTTTGCTGTTTCTGTGTAAGCAGGGCACATGAGAATTAAAATAATTTTTAAAATTTCTTTGTTTTATGTTTTTGTTTGGCATTTGAAGGTGTACAACCAACCAGCTATTAATTTAAATGACCTGTTAAGTTGTATTCATAACTCTGGATGAGTTAAGTAAAGAAACTTAACATCTTTTAAACATAATAGCAAACTTATTAAAATATCATCTCCTTCTCAATAGTCCACGCAGGACATCTACATTCTGTTATAATAATTTCAGTGTTAACAAAAGTTTTGGAACTCCTTTCTTAAAACTGTCTCTAGAGCTTGTTACATTGTCTAAATCTCCCTAATGGTGCAATTTTTTTATCTGGTGATCAAGATGAGTGTTAAGCATAATCTGGTCTATTTTGGGAGAAAATTAAGTCAACAACATTTATGATGTGCCTGCTGTAGGCCAGGTACTGTGTTAAGCTCTGGAAAGGAAAAAAAATGAAATGTGCTTTATTTTTCTCGTTTGGCTTGTATATTGGTTCTGAAGGCAATGCCAAAAGAAGTTCAAAAATATTTTGAGGTCAAGTTCATTAGAATAGCTTCCCAGGGTGACTGCTTTGAAAGAGACAACATTCAGTAGGATATATTGAAGCCCTCTTCAAATCTTGCCTGGACTATTGCAGCTCCTAACTGGTCTCTCTGCCTCAAGTCTTTCCCTTCTCTAATTCATTCTTTACCTTGTTGTTTAAGAGATTTTCCTACAGCACAGATTTGACCTTATTTTCTGTCCCCTTTGCTTTTACCCCCTCCCCGTTCCCTGATTAAACTTCAGTGGCTCTGTTTTCTTAAGGAACAAATTTAAACTTCTGTTTGACTTTTAAAGCCCTTTACAACCTGGCCGCAACCTGCCTTTCCATCTTCATTATACATTATTCCCTTCTCTCTAGTCTAGTCTGCAAACATAGCATTCCTTTGGTCATTTCAGTGCCTCTGGTTTGACTCTTAATGCTTTCCTTTTAGAAACACTTGTTTCCTCAGCTCAGGCACTATATTCTATGTGAAACTTTTTCCAATGTTCCCAGCCCATTGTTAATGACCTTCCCTCCAGGTTACCTTGTATAAACTACTTATATACATGTTAATTCCCACGAAGAGAGTATGTTTCTGGAGGGCAGAGACTATTTGATTTTTTTACTTTACATACCCAGTGCCTGGTATACTCCTTGGTTTCAGAATAGGTGCTTAATAAATGTTGTTGATCCTCAGCTAGAAAACGGGCATAGTAATAGTACTTATCTTGCAGGATTGCTGTGAGGGTCAAGTGAGATATTCATAAAGTGCTTAATAGAGCATTTTATATCTCTATATACTTAACACATATACATACATACACACCTATTTATATGTATGTGTATATGTATATACACATACACACACACATATATATACACATACATATACTTGTTCCTTTTGCCCCTTTCTGACCCACCTTGTTAATGGATTAAGTAAGTACTAGTATTTGTGTTAAAAAAGTAAAACGAATGCTTTTATTTTACATAATCACACTTTATCTGTTGATGGGAGAGAAACCAGGTCTCCTCTCACATGCTTTGAAAGTATACATAACTCTTGTATGAGAGAAATTTAAATGTTTAAAGTCAATGAATAGTTAAATGGGATTTTTAATCTAGAAGAGTATAGGTAGAAGTCAAATTCAGTCTTAGTGGTGATTTTATATATCTATGTGTATTAGACTTATGAAAGCCTTTTCATTCTATGAGGTGATAGACATTTAAATCAGTTCTGTCCTTCTTATATTGTTTCTTTGTTGCATTGGTTTTATTCTATGATCTCAGAAATTTAAAACTTGTGATTTAATAGTACATTAGTGTCTGTAGAATTTATATAGGAAGCTTTAAGTTTCATAGACTCATTGCTCTCCTTCAGGGGTATTAAATGTAGGCCCTCGGCCACATGTATCCCACCACACTTAAAACTGTGACTGGAACCAGATTAAAATAAGATTGGGAAACATAACAACACATATAAAAATGCAATAAAACATAGATAATACTAATATGTGGTTTTCTAAGTCAGAATGTGGCCCTCTAAGATCTTTATGTATGGCTTTCTATCTGAGTTTGACCCTTCTGCTCTAGAACATGTCCTATGACCGTCATATGCTTTCATTGTGATCGTGTATGTGTCTCAGTTTCCTTTTGAAAAGCAACTTATTATGGACAAAAATAACTTAAAACAAGAGCCGCAAACTATATACTCTTCTTTAGAGGGAGAAGCAGCTTGTTATGATGGATAGAGAGCTGGCCTCAGAGCCAGGAAGACCTGGGTTGGAATCCTGTCTCTGACATATATTGACTTTATCACGCTGGGCAGCTTAACCTCTCTGTGCTCTAGGCCACTGGTATTAGATTAAAAACAAGAGCCACTAAACCATATGTTAGGATTCCTTTGGGCACATAATTAACATTTTCTATGTTTTATTGTATTTTTATTTATTTTGTTAAGTATTTCATAATTATATTTTAATTTGGTTTGGCCAGCACTTGTGAGTATCTGTAAGAATTGTGTGCTCGTCATCTCTTCTAGACTCAAAATTGCAGAGAAGTTGCTGATCTGCATTAGTAGAAGGAGTTTCTTCATCTAGGGATTCTTTGTAACAGTAAATTACAGGTCAAGTCCCCATAGTCCCTGTGACAGATACTATGTGTGATTGTAGTTTCGTGTTTTAAAATAAATCATTTATTTTAAACCACTTGATTGGATTTTATATTATGATGTTTATGTTCATTGAGTTTGGGTAAAATACTCCATATTAATTTCAAGTCAATTAATTAATGTTTCCCATATAGTTAATGGGCAACCAAGGCCACTTGAATCAAGTCAGGTAAAATATCTCCGTAGAGAACTGATAGAGCTTCGAAACAAAGTGAATCGTCTGTTGGATTGTTTAGAACCACCTGTTGAACCTGGACCTTCTACCAGTCTCCCTGAAAATGGTAGGTTGTAAATCTGTCTTTCTTTGACTTGTGATTATTCATTTTGTATACCAAGGAGATACTGCCTCCTCAGCTGCCTTTTTAAAATCCAGACCTCTGAGTTTATCTATAGGGGATTCCTGGTATGGAAAGTCCCTGCTCTGTATTCACATATATGTATACACACATACATATATGGAAATTTATACATGTATACATATGCCTATTTGTGCATAAATAGACATATAATCTTAGAGAGTTTCCTATGTTGAAGTAATTTGCCTATAGTTTCTCAGCTTATATATATCAGGCACCTGCCTCCATGAAGGTAAAGGAAAACTGTCTTATGAACATTTCCCTCCCTGAGAAGTTATCTTGCCCAACACATAATAGATACTTTGTAAGTACTTAGTAATTGATTATAGTAATTAATCAATTACAGTAGCTTCTTTCTGCAATTCTTTATCAGAATAAATTGGGGCCTCATACTAACACTATTCTTAGCAGCCTGTGTAATGGGATTGTAATACAATAGTATTATTGTGAGACCCCCTTTTCCCACCAGAAATAAACCATATTGAATGGAATTTAAAGTAGACTACTTCATATTGAATTCTGTGCCATATGGAAGGTGATATTGTAATAAAAGACCAGCGAATGACCTTTAATAGTGTTTGTAGTATTTTAGCTACTGTAATAAAATATAGAAAAGTCCTGATCTTTGGTCTCCTTTTACTAAACTCTTGTTGCTAATAAACCTCTTTTTATCTCACTATAGTGTATTAAAAGGTTATCAATAATTTTCAGCTATTTGTGTGTGTATGTATACATACATCAGTTTCCCATATATAACATTTGTTCTGTATCTCTTTTCATGGGTTGTTAGAATAAATGCCCATTGAGGACCCTGACCTTCTTAGAAAAAAAGTAGAGTATAAACTCAAGGTGTTTATTTGTTGATTTTTTTTTTTAATTTTGCATAGAAGAATAACTTTGTTAAATGTATAGTATTTTTGATATACTATAGTTATTTGATATGGAATGAGACTTATGTGCTTTAAACTTAAATTGAACTCTTAAAGGTTGGCTTTCAGTAATTTTATGAAACTTCTAGAGGCAGTGTGATAAAGTGGGAAGAACACTAGAGTTATATGATTCTAGTCTGTGACTTCAGACGAATCATTTCACTTCAGTAGGACATGGTGTCCTCCTGTATAAAATGAGGTGGTCCTTATATAATCCTTGCCACCTCTAAAACTTTGTGATTTAAAAAAAAAAACAAAACTGTGTAAAATGTATGCTCTATTTCATTTTCCTAGAACTTTATTTGTTAAAGAGAATGTGTTGTAGTAAACGTTATACCTATGTCATTAATTAATAATGTATTTTATATTTAAAATGAAAATTAATTTTGTTTTTCCTTATTCCACCCCAGATGCTGTGGATAGTAGGGAAGAAAAACCCACTGCTTCTGATTCTTCAGGCAAACAGTCTACCCAAGTGATGGCAGCAAGTATGTCTGCTTTTGATCCATTAAAGAATCAAGATGAAATCAACAAAAATGTCATGTCAGCATTTGGTCTGACAGATGATCAGGTTTCAGGTAAGAATGCTTGTTTTATTAAAGGCAAAATTTAAAAGCTATCTATGTTTGTGCTTCATCTACTCCTTCCCAGTCCCTTTGCCTTCTGGCATCTGACCTCATCACTGAACTGAATCTATTCTTTTACAGACATTGGTATCTTAATTAATGAATTCAAGTTCCTTTCCTCAGTCTTCTTCCTTAAAACTTTTTGTAGCAGTTTACGCTATTGACTTCCTTTTCCTCTGAGATACTCTCTCCTCCCTGGGTTTTTATGACATTGTTCTCTCTTGAATTTCCTCCAATCTGTGTTGCTATTCATTATCAGTTTGTTGTTGTTGTTACTGAATCATCATCCCTGTAGCCTTAACACTCTGTTGTGACGTCTGTTATTCTCTTTTCCCTCTATCCTCTCCTAGTGAACACATACACCCACATGAGTTAAATTGTCATCTCTCTGCATGTAATTCCCAGAACTATATAGCCAACCCTGCATGTCTGACCTGTCCCACTAGGTATCCTTATAGGCCTCTTAAACTCAACATGTCCAGAAAAGAATACATCTTTCCTCTCAAATCTACACCTCTTCTTAACTTGCCTGTTTTTTGAAGATACCACCATTCATTCTAATCATCCAAGTTCACAAACTTAGAGTGTCATCTTTGACTCCACATTGTACTTAACTAGATATATCCAATTAGTTGCCAAATCTTATTGTTTCTACCTCAACAGCATCTTACCTAGATGTTATTTTCTCTCTACTCATGTAGTTATTTAAGGCTCACCCCTTGTCTCCTAGACTATTGCACTTGTCTTATTAGTTTTCCTGCCTCATATCTCTCCCCTTCCCAACATATCTTCCATACAGCTGCCAAAGTGTTTTTCTCAAAATCTAGATTTTATTATGTTGCTTCATTACTTAATAAACTCTGGTAATTCCCTGTTACTCCTAAGATAAACTTCCCTTTTTGTTATTTAAAGCCCTTTACAATTGCCTCCAATCCACCTCTTCAGAGTTACTTCACATTACTCCCTTCCATACAGTATGTGGTTCAGCCAAACTTTCCTAGTGGCTACCCCACTTTCCCCCCTCCTGGTCAGTATTCCATCTCCTCTCATTTTGGCTTTGTACAGATGATTCCCCCCATGCCAGGAATGTTCTCCCCTACTCACTTGTCTCTTAGACTCTCTCTCTCTTAGAATTTACTTACATGCAACTTATTACATGAGGATATTTCTGATACCCTCAGCTGCTAGTGCTTCCATTTCTCTGCTTGCTTCTCCCTCCCCCATTACCTTTTATTTATTTCATATATATTTTGTATCTGCTCTTATGTGTATGTTGTTTTTGCTGATAGAATATAAGTTTCTTGAATTCAGGGATTGTTTCATGGTTGTCTTTGTTTCCTCACTACCTGTGCTAACCGCAGTACCTGTCACATGGTAGGTGCTTAATAAATATTGATTAAAAGCTGAATTATATTGAACTTACTTTAGAATTATAGCAAAAGAACATTTTTATTTGTTGTATTCTGCTTTGGGGGGATTCTCTAAGCCAAATTTCTAGGTTGAAAAACATTCTTAATCTCTTTTTATCCTTTTCTGAATAACTTTATGCAGTTTTCTCTTGAATAACTCCATTTCATATATTTCTCATACAGAATAAACAATTAAAAAAACCTGTGCTGTTTATAAACTTTTTTGAAGTTAAAACTAATAGTTTTACAAATTACATATATTTTCTTACTAAATCTGGGAGAGTGGCTCCTAATTTTGATCATAGAAGATAGAATTTCATGCAGAACATTTGCAGAGTAACTAAAGCATAAATGAATGAAATTTAGACTTCATACTTATGTATTACAGTGATGTCAGGTAGAAGGAGGTGTTTTTTCACAAATGGACTTGGATTGTTAGGACTGTAAGAATTTAGGTTTCATGCTATAGGCAACAGAGAGTCACTGCAAGTTCCTAAGTAGGAGCATGATATGACACATAATTTGAGGAAAGTTAACTTTAGTAACTTTGTATGTGTTGGATTACAGTAAGGAGAAACTGCAGAGGAAAAACATCTACAAAATTTTTGTGCTAATAATATAGGTATGTTGTGATGAGGCCTAAACTGGGGTGTTCACTATCAATATAGAAAAGAAAAGGTGAATCTGAGAGGTATTGCAAAGAGAGAATATATATATATATATTTTTAAAGCAATTGGGGTTAAGTAACTTGCTCAGGGTTACACGGCTAGTCATTATTTATGTGTGGGTGCTCATTTTCTGAGGCCGGATTCGATCTCGGGTCATCCCAACTCCAAGGCTGGTGCTCTTACTCACTGTGCCACCTAGCCGCCCCAAGAGAATATATATATATTAACTATTAGAGAAGGAAAAAAAATACAAGTTAATTTCAGAGTTGTATGCCTACCTCAGAAAAGATATCTAAGGATTATTAAAACAAACTTTTTTACCATCAAGGTCAGTGGGGCCACCTCACTTCCTCACTTGGACTCCAGCATCACAGTCCTGGATGTGCTTACAGGGAAGGTGGAAATCACACTAAAGAAAAGCAGCTGGATTACTTCAAGTGTATGTAGAGGAGAACCATTGCTGGAGGCAGCACAATTGTGAGGGCACATTAAGGGGTCAAAGTATCTGAAGGAGAAGATACCAAAGGCATGAAAAAAATCTTGGATCTTTGGAAAGCTACTGAAAATAGCAACAGCCACCAACTCTATGCCTGCTTTCCTGTCTATATAAGATCTTTGAGACTTAACCCATGCATGAATTGAGGATATTCTTTATGAAGATTTTAGTAGGAAAAGCAGATTTTTTCCAAGTACTATTCAAAACTGGACTATATCTTTATCATTTTACAATATAGGGATACTACTGAAAATGATGTTGAGATAACTGCTACTTCTTTCAGGGGGAATTGAGCAACATAGGACTCAACTTCTTGCTAGGTGGCAATGGGGGACTCTTCATTTGTAGCCTGGAACTGCTTGGAAAACATCAAGTAAAGACAAAATTAGAGAGTTGAAGGAAGGAAATACTTGGTTCTTAGGCAGACCTGTGTGGCTTATTGTAAATATTCCATCCACTGATGCAAAGTACAACTCCTCAAACCTTTCTAACGTTGTGCAGTTATTGGCCGTAATCTTCTTCTATAAATCCTCCATTGAAGATCCGTTCAGTGTACATTTAGTATACATTCATTATATGTTACACAGAGCATTTTTACAACATTTTTTAAGGATACAAATGTGGCATTAAAAAAAAAGATTTTACTTAAAGCTTAAGATAGAAACATGGTTTCTTTAATTTTTCTTTTTTTTTCTGTTTCTAACTTGCTTTGAAGGAAATATGTATTAAGCACCAGCTTTGTTTAGAGTTCTGTGCTAGGTTCTGATCGTGCTTTTCATCACTCTTCAGGACCACCCAGTGCTCCTGCAGAAGAACGTTCTGGAACACCAGACAGCATTGCTTCCTCCTCATCTGCAGCTCACCCACCAGGTGTTCAGCCACAACAGCCACCATATACAGGAGCTCAGACACAGGCAGGTCAGATTGAAGGTAAAAATAAGAGTTAAATTGTGAAATTAAGGACAGTTTTAAAATGGGAAGTTATGAGAATGATATTTATAGTCTATTCAGAGCACCGCTAGATAGCTGATATGAATAGATTTAAAAGCTTTATTTTATTCTTATTTATGTTAGTTTTAAGGTTCTACAGGAAAACACCAGGTGGTGCTGTAGCTATATAGTTTAAAGGCCAGGTGGTAGTGTGTATTATAATTTCACTGTGTGAAGAGCAGTAAGGGAGTAGGAAACCATCCATTGGATTTTCTTTTTTTATGGCACAGAATCATTGTGTAACTTTTGAAATAATCGTATCTTCTGGGCAATTCTTTTATTGTCCTATTGAATACTAGAGTAAGGTCTGGGTAAAACTTTTGAGAATTGACCCTTTTGGTGTTGGGTAGGGGAGGAATTATTACATGGCCTAGTAACTGCAGATATGAATTCATAAAATTCTATAAATCTAAAACTCTATAAAAGCACTTAAAATTCCCATCTCAAGAACTTTGCATTCTGTTGAACATTTGGAAGAATAGTTTTTTAAAAACCTGAAATAAATGTACTATATTACACCAAACTCATAATAACAATTATTCTGTCCCAAGCATTTGAAATTTCTATTTCATAAGGATTTAAGTCTTTAGCATGGCATGTAGGAACTTATGCATTATACCTTTATTAGTTGAACATGACCTTGTTAAAGTATGTTACTGATTAGTGCCTTAAAATTATTTCTGAGTGTTTTGGAACAATAGATTTTCATTTAGGGGAACATATCCATTGTTACCAAAGCTAGTAGTTTTGCTACTTCAGAAGATATTTTTACTGATGTATAAGATCTCCTATTATAAATAAAAGCTGCTATTTTTAAAACCTCTTGAAATAACTTTTAAAAAATTATTTTGAGGCCGAGCTGAGGTAAGCATGGGGCAAAGAGGTGCCAGCACCAGATGAGGCACAGACCAGACTGGACCGAGCACCGCTGCACCGCCAGAACCAACCACCGCCACTGCCACATTGCCCCCTGCTCTGATGGCAGCTGCCAAGGAAGCTCATGAGGAGCACAGCACCTCCATGTAGAACATGGCTGATTCAAACCGCTGTCCGCAGCTTGAACCATCATATCTCTTCCTAAGCAGGAGATTAAGATCCTAGAAGAAGATGAGGAAGAGCTCTTTAAAGTATAGGCTGAGCTCTTCCACTGGGCATCCGAGAACTATCTTCTAGAATGGAAAAAGCGAGGGATGGGTGATTTGAAGCTGCTGAAACACAAGGAGAAAGGGACAATTTTCCTCCTCATGAGAAGGAACAAAACCCTGAAGATCTGTGCCAATTAATATATAACACCATCGATGGAGCTGAAGCCCAGGGAGGGCAGTGACAGGGCTTGGATCTGGAACACACCTTCTGACTTTGCTGACGGAAGTCCCAGGTCTGAAGTGCTGGCGATTCGATTCCTAAATGCAGAAAATGCTCAGAAGTTTAAGGCAAAGTTTGAAGAATGCAGGAATGAGATGGAAGAAAGAGAAAAGAAAGCAGGAGCAGGCAAAGAAAACACCAGCAAAGTGGTGAAGTTCTCAGAGCTGTCAGTGAAGGAGGAGAAGAAGGAGGAAGAGGCAGCCCAAAGCCTGAGAGCCCCAAGGAGCCTGAGAAGGAGACATGATGCATTACTGCAGTAAATCATCTCGAGGGCCTGCCTTGCTTCTTTTTATTTTCTTTATTTTTGTTTCATTTTGTTTTTTTACAAGGGACTTTACATAAAGAACTGAATTCCAGCCTCCAGGTTGTTTTCTAAGATTTTACCCTTTTGAAGATGTCTTCGCGTTGTCTTCGGCAAACCCATTCCCAGTCACATGTACTGCGCTCATAACATTCTTTTCCATAGTGGAAACACTTATTTATAGTACATCCAAAACTGAATAAAACATTTGAAAGCTGCCTCCAAGGGAAAAAAGAAATTATTTTGAGCACAAGTGCCAAGTCTAAGTTGCTAAACACTGAAGCTTATTGCCTGACTTTAGCCAAGACACATACTGAATGGCAGAATCAAAATCATAAAGGAAATAGGATTGTTTACGTATTATTTTGGTTAATTAAATGTTGTAGTTTTATTGTTGTCTGTCTGTTTTTTCCATTATTCATTTCCCTTGACTTCTCTTAACATTGAACCCTTCCTTATAATGACAACAAATTTTGAGCAAAGCAAACTGATAGAGCTCTGACAGTACATGCGGCTTTGCTCATCTGTCATCCCCATTTTGCTGAGATGAGAGATGGAGTTGTGTCACTTGTGAAATCCAGTTTGATTGGAATATGGCATATACAAAGGGAAGTGATGTATGATAAACCTGGAAAGGTTGGTTTGGGCCTGGTTGTGAAGAGCTTTAAAAGCTGAAAAGAAGGGTTTGTGTTGTATAGTAGGGGCAATAGGGAACAATTAGAGTTTGAGTGATAACATGGTCAGAGCTGTGCTTGAGGAGGAACACTTGAACTTGGGTGGAAGATGGATTGGATTGAGGCTTAGAGATTCAAGGCAGGGAGGCCAATTAGTCTAGGCCAGTTGTCCAGGGGACAGGTGTTGAGGGCTGGAACTAGGGTGAAAAGAATGTTGGATTTGGATTGAGTTTGAGTCCAGTTTAGGCAGTATACTTAAAGCTCCCAAGACTCAGTTTCCTCTTTGTAAAATGGGCATAATATACAGCCTTAGAGTATTGTTAGATTCAAAGGAGATGAAATCATTACACAAACTATTAATATTTTGAGCATATTTGTTGGACTTTAAAATTTTTCTCTTTTATTTTAATGTTTAGGTCAATTGTATCAACAGTACCAACAACAGGCCAGCTATGGTACTCAGCAGCCACAGGCTCAGCCTCCACAACAATATGGTATGCAGTATTCAGGTAAGCAGCTGACAGAAGGGACTTAAGTGTATGGTATCAGTGGTATCTAATTTTAACTACTTTAATTTTACATTTGGTTTTATTTTCAGAAATGTAACACTACTTGGTACTTAATTATTTTGGTGAAGAACAGGATTTAATGTATTGTTTTCAAATTTCTGATATTTTACATAATTGTTTTTTAAACCAGCAATTTATTTGGACTTAATGAGCATCAAATACATGCACTCCTGTGGTTCTAGTAGGCAGTGGTTTAAAAACAACAAAATAGAGTTTATAATTTCACTGAAATCACTGAACACATGACTCCTGATAAAATAAGCCTAGTTTGTGGGGAACAAGAACTTGTCACTAAATCACAGTTAAGGGGAGCCCCTCTACCCCCTTCTTCCTCCAAGCCTTTCTTTGATTTGTAAAACTTAATCCTAGGTGACCTAATACTTTTTGTTTAAAGGAAAAATCCATTTCAACTTGTCACCTTAAAATATTTCTGTAAGTTTATCTAATTTGAGCCCTCTTGGTTTGTCATAATGAAACCAGTGTACTTGATTTCTTGATAATCCATTATTCGAAAGATTGATTGTACTAAATAATTTAAGGGTCAGATTCCTTAAATTCTTAGATTTTTAAAAAATTTTTTATTTTTATTTTTATTTTTTGCTTTTTGGAGGGGGGGAGGCAGGGCAATTGGAGTTAAGTGACTTGCCCAAGGTCACATGGCTAATAAGTGTTAACTGTCTGAGACCCATTTGAACTCAGCTCCTCCTGACTTCAGAGCTGGTGCTCTATTCACTGCCACCTAGCTGCCCCAAATTCTTAGATTTTTAACAAATTTTCTGAAACAATGGAAATTTGAACAGAAGTTTTGCATTCAAGGTAGATTAAAATAGGCTCATTTTATAAGTATTTTTAGTTAACGGGAAAAATATAGATTATAGTTTGTTTTTTTTTAAAGCAATTGGGGTTAAGTAACTTGCTCAAGGTTACACAGCTAGTCATTATTTATGCGTGGGTGCTCATTTTCTGAGACCGGATCTGATCTCGGGTCATCCAAACTCTGAGGCCGGCGCTCTTACTCACTGTGCCACCTAGCCGCCCCTTTAGGGCAATTGGGGTTAAGTAACTTGCCCAAGGTTACATGGCTAGGTTTTTGTTTGTTCGTATGGATTAAGTGTCGGAGGCCGGCTCCGAACTCAGGGCCTTCTGATTCCAGGGCCGGCGCTCTATTCACTGCGATTATAGTTTTTTATACATTAGTGAGCCTAGTCATGGAAATTATTTATATTTAATAAATGACTAATGGGAAGCTGCAGTTAAGTTTTGCAATTCAGATGATAGCTTTATATGTGATTGGATTTGGAACATGGCTTAGTGCAAGGGGCATTGGATTTGAAATAAAATGTTTAGACTCAGATCCAGGTTCTGCCCCTTAACTGGATCTTTGACTTAACATATATTAAGGCCTTAGTTTTCTTATCTGTAAAATGAGAGTTTGGAACTAGATGACCTCAGATGTCCCTTTCAGTTTTAAATCAATAGTGATTATGGTTTTAGTATTTTATCATTATAGGGCTGTGTCACGAGTAATGAAACTGTTGAATACAAAAATACTTTGCCAAATACATGTTAAATCCTGTTAGGAAGAAGGATACTGTCCAGTTTTGGAAAATTAGTAGTCTCAAACATTTGATGAAATGTGCCATCAACTGGAGTTTAATTTTTTTAGTTGTTTAGAAATTTTCATTATAGTAGTATTGATTGTAATGCAATTTAACTATATAGCTGCCATCCCTTTCTTTGTGGCACAGAATAAATTTTAAAAAAAAGAAACAACTTTAAACTTGTATTATAATTTTTTAAAAAGCTGCCAGGTGTGGGGAACCATATAAGCCCTTGGGTATGGTCTTTTGATTGAGTCCAAGTTTTACAGAACATATCCTTTTATTAAGGGCATTTGTTGTGTGAAGTTTAGATTCTATCAAAGGGTCGTACTTGACCTAGAAGGCCACATGTGGCCTCAAGGCTGCAGGTTCCCCACTTCTGCTAAGAATTTAATTCTTTCAAAATAATGCAAATTTTAATTAAATAATTCACATAATATTAGTGGTAGAAGAAACCTTAAAGATCATCTGTTTGAACTCTCATTTTTGTAGATAAAGGAGCTGGTTTCTCTTGGGGTTTACTTTGTGCTGGGGTTCTGTTGGGTGACTTACCCAAGGTTACACAGTTGCTTAGCATTAGAACTGGGACTATAGCCCAGGTCTGGTACTTTCCTAAGCAAGGGCTTATTACACCATGCTGCTAAGAAGCTGCAAAAGTCCCACTTTCTATATGTTTCCTATATGCATAACGTTTTTGAAAAGAAGAAAACTTATATAGATAACTAGTACATGGCCCTAGTAAATTATTTCTCTACAGAAATTGAGTTGAAATGGAATTGTCAATCAAACGTTTAGTAATTTTTTGAGCTTTCTTGTCTCTCAGGCAAATGATTAATGATGCTTCTGAACCTCATTTTTAAAAGAATCTCAACTCTAAAATTTTTGAATTAAGTAGCAAGAACCAGAAAATAAAATTTACTCCATTCTTTTTGCTCAGAACCTTTTTATCTAGAGTGGATATTTTTGTCTGTCTTTTCCCTTAGGTATCTTTTGTTATTTGTCCGGCCCTGAATTTTAAAAAGTAGATTACAAAGGTCAAACTAGTTTTCTGTAATAATTGGAAAAAACCCATAAAATCAAAGTTTTTTTTTTTTTAAATTGATTAGTATTTGGTTAGAGAAGATGTGCACAAACTTGGCAGTAGGGAAGGGCCAAAATTAAAATAGGCTAAACTTTTTCAGGCTGCAAATAGGTTTTTAGTGGCTCTTTTTCCAAGTAAAGATACAATTAATGATTAAACTTTTGCTAATAAACCATATTTTAAAAAAGGAAAATCTCAATTAATAGCAGTTAATTACACTTATTGCTTAAGATTTTTATTTATCATGAAATTGCTCCTCTCAGACCAAGGACAGACTGATGGTTGGTTGCTGCCGGTCACATTGACAAATAGGAGCGAGTACACAGTGGCAACCCATCTGCCAAGTTATATGATGGGCCCAGTAGTGACCAGTGGAAGGCTGGTTAAGTGAGGCATGGGAAAAGCACTCATTACATCTTTACTTTCTTGAACAACCTCAGCATTTTTTGAGAGCCACCTGAAATCCTTTGGTGGACCATATGTTGTGTAGGCCTGAGTTAGGGGCTTACTAAACATCTTTTTTTCTTCCTCAATAAAATACTTGAAACTTTAAATTTATTTTATACTAAGGAAATAATGCCTGCTATAGAAAAGCTCTCTCAGAGGCCCAGAGTCAGAGTCCTGGTGTTTTGAGGCCTTTAGTCCTTAAAAATTTTATTTTTTTTAAAGAAACCATATCTTGGGGTGGCTAGGTGGCTCAGTGAATAGAACCACCGGCCCTGAAGTCAGGTGGACCTGAGTTCAAATCAGGCCTCAGACACTTGACACACTTACTAGCTATGTGACTTTGGGCAAGTCACTTAATCCCAATTGCCCTCCAAAAAGCAAAAAAAAAAGAAACGAAACTCTGTCTCTGCATTCCCAGTTTTCTTTGGTTTCCTTATTTAACAAACCAAAAGGTATTAATTACCCTTAGCTAACGTGGAGAGCATAAATTGTGGAAATATGAAACTGATGCATTTCGACTTGAACATCTTTGATACACATTGGTAGGGTATTCTCTTGACCCTTGGCCATTTTCAGGTTTTTCATGGAATATTTTCAAAAGGTTTCTTTCATGAGTAAATTTTGAACCCAAGTTCAAGGTGAGTTCAGAATATACTCAAATGAATTCTTCAATCCTTATTTTATATTCAGGGCTGTGCATATTTTAATAATTTTCTTATGTATCTGGTATTTAATGCTGACAGGATTCCAGTCAATGGAGAGGTTTCATTGCAAGTAGCTGCAGGTGTGTTTCATAGTAGAGATAAAAGCTTTCAGTTGAAGCAGACTTTTCTTTTAAAAAACAAAACAAATCACATCCTATGGGAACATAGTTGTAGTCAGTTATGAATAATACATGTGTCAGTGGGGGTGGGGTAGCATTTTTTATGTATTTAAGTGCACGTATGCTAAATACTATAATTTTAAACTTTTTAAAAAGGGTAAAAACAGGTTAAATCTAAAGGGTGCTTATATTTCAGGAATTATGAAAATAATCACTACTGTCTTGCAAGAATTAAGCAAAATGTGAATTTTTATGATTTATGGGAAAGAATAAAACAATACCTCATTGCCATCATAGAATGCATCCAATAGCATTGTGATGCTTTTCTTAACTTAGCAATACATTATTTTAAAAAATTTTTTTTTTGCTTTTTGGAGGGCAATTGGGGTTAAGTAACTTGCCCAAGGTCACATGGCTAGGTTTTTGTTTGTGTGTGTTAAGTGTCTGAGGCCGGATCCGAATTCAGGTCCTTCTGATTCCAGGGCCGGCGCTCTACTCACTGCGCCACCTAGCCGCCCCCGTAATACATTATTTTTTGCAAACATTCTGCAGGTTCACATCTAAGGAGATCCACTAGAACATATGATTTTATATGAGATTATTTCTGTGTAGGCCTCCCTGCTTACTATATTATGATATTTCAGTTATTGTCCCTCCTTTGTCTCCCTCTAAAATACCATAATAATTGAACTTGAACACTGTGGCTTCAGCTTAAAAAATAAGATTGTAATTAAAATGAGTTTTCTGTTTCTGCAAGTGCATTTGCTGCATAGCATTAGATAATTATTTGATTTTTGAGATAATGCAAGATGTAATTTGCTATGGTGCTTGCTTTGTTACAAATGCCTGTGATTTATTTGTCTAATTTGTGGACAGTCTTTCTGATTAAAAAGGTCTTTTAACCCTTATGTTAAATTTTATCAATTAGATCTTATAAAACCATTTTACTTTTTTATATACATGCACACACACAAATATATTGTTATTATTTTACTTTTCCACCAGGCTACAGTCAGCAGGCTGGACCCCAACCTCCTCAACCGTTCCAAGGATATGCTCAGCAACCAGCTTCCCAGCCCCCAGCTCCCGGCTTTTCTGGACAGCCTCAACAACTGCCAGCTCAACCCCCTCAGCAGTACCAGGCAAGCAATTACCCTGCACAGAATTACACTACTCAAGCTTCTCAGCCTACCAGTTACACCCCTGCCTCTCAACCTGGAATGACTCAGAGTCAACCAGGTGCCTATCAACCAAGACCGGGCTATACACCACCTCCTGGAAGTACTATGACCCCTCCTCCAAGTGGGCCTAACCCTTATTCACGGAACCGTCCTCCCTTTACTCAGGGTTACACCCAGCCTGGACCTGGTTATCGATAGGGAAACTCAGCTGCTTGTTCATTATGGTACAGGTAAATGCAGCTGTTAGCTACTTTCCATCCCAACAGACTCAATACTACTTTTAATTTGTATTAAAGTTCAGAAACTCAGAGAAAAAAAAAAGGCAGAACATTCTTTATGGTATCACTGTTGCTGTTAATTGAAAGTATAATTTGCTGGAATAAAAGACCAAAACAAATCTTCATTTCCCCCTGCTTTAAATTGTATCAGCTTCCTAGTTTTTTTATTTTGAAACACTACCCTAAGTGTGTGTAAAGTGATTGAATTCTAGCTTGCCTTGTCCAGAGGATATTAAAATGCTAGGTTGGTTGAGATTTAGCCATATTCTCTGGCTTGTTTTTACTATTAACATGATGTACTAAATTAGATCCCTTTGAGATAAAAACTAGGTATTATGTAAAAATGGTAACATTGACATTGAATGGCTAATAAAATGATTGAATCCATTACTTGTCTTGTTCTTAATCCACACAGTGGGGTAATACTTTTTAAAGGGAGAGTCAGAAGGACTAACTTTTGTTTATGTACTTTTTGCATGTAACTTATCTCAAAGCTCTTGAAGAGGTGTAAAATTTTCTCTAGAAAAGGGGCTCTGAAAATTATTTTTTAAATACCTTGAGGCCTATATATATATATATATATATATATATATATACTTCCTTTGTAAGTTCTCTGCATTTTATTTTATTCATTTAAAAGCATTCTGAAAAGGGATCCATAGTTTTCATATTATGCCGAAGTGTTCCATGACAAAAAAAGTTGAGAATTCTTTGCCTGAATTGTTGAAGGAATTTTATTGTTCAGAACCAGAGGGGAAAATCAGTGCATAGAAACTCATTTAAAATAGACCTGGAGAGACAAACTAGACTGAGGTAAAACTAGTTATCAGTATAAAAAGTAATGATGAAAATGTGCTATGGGGTTAGACGCAGGCAGTTCCATGTTAATTTTAATTAAAGATTCATTCATGTAAGAGACATGGACATGTATGAGGGAATGACACGGACATCTCAGAAACAAAGAAACACATTTCTTAAAAAAACTACATCTCTTTATTGCAGAAGTCATTAATGTTTGAAAAATAAAAAAATGTATGTAGCATTGGAGGGGGGAAATTGAGGCATTTTTGGAATAAAGGCAACAGTATAAAAGACATTAAGCATAGTGAATTACCCCCCTTCCCCCAGGAACAGTTTATTTAACCAGATTTTCTTTACAGTTTGAGTTAAAAAAACAAACAGAATTACAACAAATATCCCCCTTTGAATTCATTCATAGATGTCTTTTATACAAAATATATATAGCAAATATCCTGTACATTATTATAGACCTTGTTCATTTAGTCTTTTGTGCTCAAACATCAGAACCAGTGCTTACAACTTGGCTAGGGACATGACCATGTTAATAGATTAAATGAAGACACACATTTATTTCAAGGGACAGTGGAAATCCTAAGTTTGATGAAAAAAAAATACATCCAGACACTACAGCATAGGCTGATGGATAGAGAATAAATCTCTTAAGTAAACAGGACTCTGAATTCTGCTGAGCATAGGTAATGCAGAACTTCTACAATGAAACTTGCCTAATCTTCCACTCACAACTTGACAATTATCCCCACTAAATATCTGATTGTGTGTTTAGACTAGGTGTCAAAGCTCTTCCAGAAAAGCTTATTCAACTGTTTCTATTTTGAGGACTGTGTAAATATTGGGAAAATTATATTTTCAGTTCTATTGAAGAAGAGTTTGATCCAATAAGTTAAAATTAATTATAAAGGGAGGGAGAATAGAGGCTTGTAGAGTTACCTAAACAGGTAATAAAAGTGAATTTAAAATTAATGCATATTATACTTTTAAGTTTACCATAAAAGTGCCTCAAAACATTTATTACAACACTGTGATAAATAACATACAAACTATCTCTTAAAATACCATGAGCAGGGAGCCAGCTTCCCAAATTCCTGTTAATGCCGCCTATATCTTATTTTATTTAAATGACTTTGTAGAACCTGATAAATATAGTAAGCAGCCTATTAATAAACAGTTAATATTGCCATTAATTCCTTTTTAAATTTCTATACATAGTAAACAAAAGGTTTAAGTGGGACAAATATTATAACATTTCCAACTCTTTTTCCTTGATGGAACAGACAGAAGGCATCTCTAACCACTACTGTAGCATCTACCATTTTCCAGGTATCGTAGTTCCACATTCGTACCAGTGGACATAGTTGATCTGCGTATGACCACCTATTTCTCCAAATTGGACTGGTTCTTGGCGAACTGCTCTAAAATAGCCTAATGAATCAAATAGATAAATTAAGCACATTTTAGTTTCACTGCACACTTTCTTATTCTTTCTATGGTGGAGTAATAGTAATATAATAGTAATATAGTAAAATAATAGTAATCATAGTAATGATTCAAATGTAGCACTTAAGTTAGTTGGTAGTGTTTTACTTGAAAATGCCTTCAGGGTGTATTTTGAAATTTAGCCACCTAGTATGAAGGGTTGATTGACCTGTGTAAAGATAGTTACTATACCTACATGTTTGAACATGTTTTTGTTAAAAATTTTCCTGTTATAAGTACTACAAGGGAGCTGCTTCTTAAGTGTTCTACAAAAATTATTTTGCTTTATGCAAGGAATTTTCTGAAAAAAAGCATGCCCAATAAAATTGTTTATGTAGCATTTGACACTTAAAATGAATGAAAAATACTTTTTCATTAAATCTCTCTTCTCCCTTTTCCTCTCCTCCCTCCCACCCCATCACCCCCTCCCCAGCCACACACATATTTATATTCACAACCTACTGTTGATGCCTTAGCAGTGTACTATGTAGGTGCTAACAGAAGTTAGTGAATTACTTCACTATGGTTGGTCAGGCAATCAAACTTCAGTTCACACACAGATTTTGTTTTTGAAAAATCATGTATATTTTAAGATTTTAAAAATACGCTAGAGGAGGTTGCTATTTAAAGAAATCCTGTGGAGAATATTGTGATAATGTGAATACTCACTCTAATGTATCTGATTCAAATTTTCTTAAAGTGGGATAACTGTATCTTTTTTGGATAATTTCACTTGGCTCTGGTTGAGCCAGGATTTAAGTTGCTAAATTGTGGAAGGGTGGTGAGGGAAAAGGACTGGAGGAGTCAGTAAATGGAAGGGAAATTGATAAAGAGTTTTCTTTTTACAGTGTTCTATACTTAATAAATACTTTATTTTCATTAAATTTTGCCCAAGAACCTCATTTATCCCTATGAGCACAGGAAATAATTTTATTAACTCTACCTACCTTTACCCTATTTCATAGACTATTTGAATTGGAAAGGATATTGGAGGGTGTGTAGTTAGTATAGCCTGATCATTTTACAGATAAGGTATGTGTCAGATTGGTTCATGGTGATTTAAGTGACAAGATTAAACAGAAAGCTAATGACAGAGCCAGACTAAGAACTTCTGTTTTCTTGGTTTAGTGCTTTTCCTGTCATGTTTTATCTTCATACTGTGATGATATACCTTCTATATGTAAAGCTATGTGTGTGCTGTGTATTTCTCTTTCAGTTTTTAATCAGTTTTTTAATTCAGTATAACAGAACTTTTTGAGGGCCACTAAGACCATTTTAGAAGAACTAAGATTAAAAGAAATACCTTCTTTGATGGGCAGCTGATCAGAATTGAGTTGTTGTCCAGTCCGGCCATCTAAAAAGGAATCCACAAACTGGCAGTGGTCTTCTCCATGTCCTCTTTGATCTCCTATGTTGTAAAATTTTCCTGAATATACAGAAATTAAAAGCATATAGAAAAATAAGCCAATGATGGTTTATTGGACATATTGCTAATGTATGAGTCTATTGAACTATTAAAACCAATTCTCTCTTCTCTCTCTCTCTCTCTCTCACATACACAAATACACACATACACATAGACGGTCTGAAGAAAGCCAAAAAAAACTTGGGTGTGTTTTAAATAACTCACACTTAATATGGTGCTTTTACAACATTCTGCACAACAGATAGAGCAAGTTTTATGAACACTTGTTTGGAAATTAAGTCACAAGTTTAAGGGACTTGTCTAGGATCATAGAGCTAATGGTATCCAGGGCCATTGATCAGGTGTCCTGACTCCAAAATGAGTTCTCTGACCAGTGTTTCTTGTCCCAGTTCTGTTTCTTCATCTTTCCCCCAAGTTGCTGGGTTATTTTTTTGTGCCTTTGACATTGTTTTGGAAATTTAGATCTAACTACAATGAAAGTTTTGCTATCTGGCATGTTGAGGGAATAGAAGGTATTGTTAAATTAGAAAGTCTAGGTAGCTAGGTGGTGCTGTGAATAGATCACTGGCCCTGGAGTCAGGAGGACCTGAATTCAAATGTGGCCTCAGACACTTACCTTGGGCAAATCACTTAACCCCCAATTGCCCTGCCCTCCCCCTACAAAAAGAAAAAAGAGGATCTCATTTTAGGGGTGGCTGGGTGGCGCAGTGAATAGAGCACTGGCCCTGGAGTCAGTAGAAACCACTCTGTAGTGGATTATTATGGAGGCAATCATTTAATTTTTTTTTTTAAGCAATTGGGGTTAAGTAACTTGCTCAAGGTTACATGGCCAGTCATTACTTATGTATGGGTGCTCATTTTCTGAGGGCGGGTCGCATCCCAGGTCATCCTGACTCTGGGGCTGATGCTCTTACTGTGCCACCTAGCTGCCCCAATCATTTAATTCTTATAATTAAGTTTATAGAGGCAGAGAAATCACTAAACAATCCTAATAAAAATTAGGAACACTTGGGATGGCTAGGTGGCACAGTGAATAGAGCACTGGCCCTGAAATTAGGAGGACCTGAGTTCAAATCCAGCCTCAGGCATTTGACACACTTATTACCTATGTGACCTTGGGCAAGTCACTTAACCCCAATTGCCCTACAACAAAAAAAAAGCAAAAAAAACCCCCAAACCCCAAAAACAAACAAAAAAATTAAGAACACTTAACTAGTAGAGCAAAGATAGGTGAAGTAGCCAAGAATGGGCTAGTAGGAAGAATGGGCTAGGTAAGAAGCAATTAGCTACAAGTTTGGACTTCCAATTCATTTATTTATTTCCTGTGGACTACTTTAGTTTCTAGTTTTACTGGATGGAATGTTAATGCCATTTCAAAAAAAATTTTTTCAAGTTTGTTAATACTGTGATACTAGTATCAGTCACGTTAAACATTATAAACAGCCTCTTCCAAAGTCTGGTAACTTCGCAGTTACATTTCAGTAACTTCTATCTTTTTTTTTCTCCCTTTTTAGAGGGGGGAGGGCAGGGCAGTTGGGTTTAAGTGACTTGTCCAAGGTCACATGGCTAGTAAGTGTTAAGTGTCTGAAGCTGGATTTGAACTCAGGTCTTCCTGACTCTAGGACCAGTGCTCTATTCACTGTGCCACCTAGACCTAACTTCTGTCTTCTAAATCAAAGAGTTGTATTAGAGGATATCAGCCCTTTCCAGTTGAGTAAATGGTAGTAGTATTATGTTTCATATATGCATATATATTTTTCAAGATAAAATTATAATGGGTGGGATAAGGACATTCCTCTATTTAGTAGGCAACCAAGTATTAATTTTTTATAGTTGTTTTAATGTTTAATTTTCTTTTTACTAAAAATTTTTCTTAAAGAAGGCTATGGCAAAAATTATAATATGAACATTACTATTTATTAGGCATGGGACTAGGTTTCTGCCTTTCAAATAGTTCTTTTGTGTGTAGTTCCAAAAGGTAAAATCAAGACCTTTATCCGTAGTATCAAAAAATGCTTGTGACATTTTAATTAGAGGTACTATATTTTTATTTGAATAATCCCACAGTTAGTTGTACTGCATAGTAGAAGAGCCCAAAGTAAGTCATTAATAGTCAAGCATTGTATTAAAAGGGAAATTCTGAAAATTGAACAACAAAGCTGAGAGGTGTGTTTTGTTTCCCTTACCTGTGAGTGAATCACTCAGATAAATCTTGTATCGCAAAGAATTACATAACTGCACACCTACAAACTTCTTATACCAAGTTCTCTTGACATACTGTTTGCCTTTGCATTCTGAATAAGAATCTGATTTAAAACGTATTTCAGTCCAGATGGCATCTCTTCCTGCTGCATAAGAGAAATACAGAGGCCAAGTTTATTGTCCACTATTTTGTATCCTGGGAGTGGAACACAAGATCAAGGGCAGACTGTCCTATTTTTAAGAGTTGCCTAAAAACTACAAAACAGCCACATTTACAAGTTTTAGCATCAGCTTGCTGGCACCTACCTGGCTTTTCCCAGCAAACCAAAGGATTGAAAAGATTTTTTTTTTTAAAAGCCTGAGTTCTATTCAATAATGAAATGAAGACATCTTGGAAAGAATGTTCTTTATTAAAATAAACGTTCATGTTATAATGTTTAATATTCAAAGTTTTCTACAATGCTAGATATGGAGAGTAACATTCTGGTGCTAATCTGGATTTTATTGCCTTGTGTAGCACATAATAACATTTCAGTAGATTCAATGTGGCTTGCAGCTAAGTAAGCCTAAAGTGCGGAACTGTTTATTCTTTGGTGATTAAGTGATTTGGATGAGAAAACCTGAGCTGGTCAGGCATATTGAAGTAGCCATTTCAAAATATCCCGGTTGCTCTTAGAGCATCACAGATTTGAAGTTTGTTACCCATTTTAGGTAAACATTTAGATGGGCAGGAACTTTCAAGAGCCCTTAAGTGAGAGATGTGAAGATGTGTGACTAAAGTTAGGGTTCACACCTTGTTTCATTAAGGTAGTTTAAATAAAAGTTCCGATTTATGCTTACTCATATCCTTACCTGAAATTGGCTCACTCACTCTTGGATCCGCTGGGGAAAAAGGGCAAACCATGAGTCAGTCAATGTAAGATAAATAGTGCCCAACATTGTAAATTAACATCTCAGTAAAGAAGATGAATTCTACAGTTGCTACAGAGTATTGTTTATGAAATGTCACGCCCCAACTAAACACTGAATTAAATTTGCTTTTGGAAAGTTTTCTTAAGTGTTGGAATTCATATCTGCCATCTCATAGCTATTTCCCTATGGCACATGACTCAGCCGTTCAATGCCAGCTGTTGTGGCCATTATAACAGCTCCCAAGATTGTAAGATTGAACCCGAGATCCAGTTTCTAGCTCAACCCAAAGAGCAGATAATATCAGTCACCAGCATGTTAACAGGTGCAGTTGGTTGAACAATTATTGTTCAAGGACTATAGATCACTAATAAATATTAGTTGAATTATTAATTTATTTATAAATATTTGCTAAATGTCTCCTCAACAGTTCTGCATCAAAACCTCGTGACAAAATGGTCACTTTTAAGTTTAACAGATAGCTGTCAGGAAACTTGACAGACTAATAAAATAGAATTCTGACTGGCAGTATTGCTCAGACCCAAGTGGCTTTTTTCATAGTGGATGAATATTTTATTATGGGTTTGGCAATGTACACTGGATTGGCCAGGCTGTTTGAGCATAGACTCTTCCTTAATGTCACTTAGTCTGACACAAAATAATTTTCCTGAGTGGAAGAGATAAAGAAATGTACAAAAGCTTACCTGACGTCTTCACGCGTTTGCATCTCCCCATTGGTCAAAAAGCCTAATTCCTGAGCACTGGGAGCTTACCCTGGATCCACTCTGACGGTCTTTGCATTAGACAAAGCACTAAACACTTCTCTGCAGTAAATCATTAGGAGTGATTGATGTGGTTACCTGATTCCGTACTGAACGCCACAGTTTTGCTAGGTGGGCCTTCACCAAGAGGGTTTCTGGGTGTCACTTGGAATTCATAACTGGGTAAAAAGAAAAGGAAAAAAAGAGTTTTGTGTTCTTTCCTAAGAGGTGATATTCACTTACAGACCTGTCCTCTTACACCCACTGATTTTATTATTGAAACCAGAATCATAGAATCTTACTGCAAGAAGGAATCTTAGAGAAATTATCTAGTCTGGCACGCTCAATTTACTGATGAGGAAACAGACCCAGAAAAGTGAAGGGACTTGCCCAAGGTCATGCCACAAATATTTAGCAGAGCCAGGACCTGAAACTGAAGTCCAGTACTCTTTTCATTACAATGTTGGTTTTCTAGAAGTTCTTTAAAAGCAAGAAGCATGTCATATATTCTATGATCTGTTACTTCATTTAACATCCTAAGCAGTTCTTTTCTTGGCACATACTGTGTAGTAAATGGAGTTGACTGACCAACTATAAACAAACAAACAAAAAAAAAACATGATAAATGTGACCTGTGGGTTTTGTTTATGTTTTTCATTTTAATCTAGAACATTGAGTTCATCTGTGAAGGGAACTCTCAGTTTGGAAATTCCTTTCACCAATGGAGATCAGCACTTCTGCGCACATATGTTTATTGGTATCTCTTAGTAGTTTGGATATAGTGGCTTGTGTAAATGCAGGTTAGTTTGAGTGTTAAATGCAGAGTACATGTAGGGAACCAATATGAGCTAAAGTATGCTGTTGTCAGATTGTGGAGGACTTTTAAATATCAACTGAGGAGTTTGCATTTTAACCTAGAGGCAATAAAGAGGGAATCACTGGAAACTTGAGCAAATAACAAATGGAACAATAAACATAACACATTTAAAACACCACACACATGTTAAGGTATTACTGATATGATTTCATTCATTACTTCAACAACTGCATTCTCAAATGGCATCTGTGTATAAAGCATATCCAATAGGATTGTGGATAGAAGATGAGAGAGAAGGAAATTGTGGGATCATAGACTAGTAAAGTTGGAAGGGGCTTTAGAAGTCACCTGGTCCATCATCCCCCAGAATTATATCCCTGATAAATAAGGCCAAGCATAGAAATAAATGTGTGTGAATCTGGAAGAGGACCAAGGGTGAAGAGCAGACAACCTTGTTTGTTGTCTGTTAACATCTTTGCAATGTTGTTGTTGAGTCATTTTTAGTCGTGTCCAACTCTTTGTGACCCTGTTTGGGGTTTTCTTAGCAGAGATACTTCCTTTTCCTTCTCCAGCTCATTTTACAGATGAGAAAACTGAGGCAAATGGAATTGAGACCTAACCAAGTTCACATTTGAACTCACAAAGATGAGTCTTCTGGACTCCAGACCTGGCACTCTATCCACCGTGTCACCTAGCTGCTCCTTTAAAGTGTTAGAAGTAAGAAAATTATCATTATGATCTACAGAGGGAGCTAAACAAAGAGTAGTCAAGGAGAATTCTTGCCCATTTGGGGGGAAATGGGATCAGTTGTTTATTAGTAAAGATTTACATTGAAATCCAACTACATATGGAAGTCTAATTACCATGGTGACAAGAACTTTGCTCAAAGGTACCAGAAAATAGAACCCTGAGAGAACTTTTACAATCCTTTGGCAGGTAAGAAACTGAGTTTAGCATAAAGTTAAAAAGAATAATTAAATTGTAAGGTACCAAAGGGCAGAGTTCCTTCCCACCTTCACCTGAGCTGAGCCCCAGTTGAGATCCGTTTTGGTCCATCCCTCTCCTGCTTTTCTTCTCCTGATCCTGCCTCCAGCATCAGTGCTCAGGTTCTGTCTCCCAAAGTAAGAGGTCCATGGGCTTTCCTTGAACTCTCTGAATTATCCCCCTTCAACTGAATTTTTTTCAAGTTGACTTCATGGTACCTCATGTACTACTTGTCTTATGCACCAAAAATATTAGTTACACCTCTGTCCAAATATTCCACTGATGAGATCTACTATCCAAACTTATTCTTTTTTTTATTTTAAATTTAGCACTCAACAACATGAACGTTTCAGTATTTGAGGAAGAACAAAAATGAATTGTATATGAAACTGAACTTTTGTTATATACCACCTATCTCCATAAAATTTATTTATTCATTCCTCTCCTCATTGAATTAAAACCACAAAGAAACATAATATTCCTCTCAGAGCCTTATTTAAGCAATAATTGCCATAGGCAAAAGGAATTTTCTAAGGATTAAAGATTTGCTGAGCAGAGCTGACAGCCCCAAACACAGCCTCTGATCCATTATTGCTATAGTGAAATGAACATGGAAAGAATAATCAAAGGCATATGGATTTTAATTCAAGTGGCAAAAAACCCAGTTTCAGTTGGTACATTCTGGGTTGTGGCTCAGAGTTTGGGCCCTGTAAATCAGCCAGGTCTGATTGTGTTCCCTCCATTTCACTATTATACTTGGCCTGTTTGTAGTTCTGTTGATACATTTTTAAATGATCATGAACTGATTAGATGTCTCTCATTAACTTCTGTAGAATGCTTGGCAAGTTGACTAAAGAAATTGGTCTGAACTCTGTTTATTTGGCAGTACACCCAGAAGTACCCAGACAATTGTAGGGGGTTAAAGGGAGGCCATGTATTTTTTCCTGATTAGATTACAAAACTAGACAGGCAGAAAGTGCTTGTGGTAGCAAATCACAGGATCATAGATTTAGAAGACCTTAGAGAGGAAAATTCAACCAGGTCATCGTGCATATAAAAAGATCGGGGCTCAGAGAGATTGAGATTTGATTAAGGTCCTACAGCTAGTAAGCAGCATTTCACTATTCTGACCTTCCCATGCTATCTCATTTATAGCTGTACTTTCTCCTTGCCTTTACACTCATTGTGTGATTTATACTGAAGGACCTCATTCTCTTAGACAACGAATGGCCAATGGTGCAGGCAGCCAGAGGAGGAAGAAAGCATTCTTCCCAACTAATTTTAAGTAGTTCTGAACTCAATTTAGGTCACAAGCACTTTGCACCATGATGCTACTAGGTGGTACAGTGTATGAAGCACTTGCATATGTATGTATATACATGAATGAATGAAGCATTTAGTAAGTGCTTATACTATGTTCAAAGCATGTTATTGTTCAGTTGTATGCAACTTTTCATGACACAGTTTCTTGGCAAAGATACTGGAGTGCTTTAACATTTCCTCTTCCAGCTCATTTTACAGATGAGAAAACTGAGGCAAACAGGATTTTAGTGACTTGCTCAGAATCACACAGCTAGTGTCTTGAGGCCAGGTTTGAACTCAGGAAGATGAGTCTTCCTGACTTCAGGCCCTGCACTCTGTCCACTTTGCTGCTACCAAACTGTCCTCATATGCAAAGCACCATGAGATAAAAATAGGAAAGTAAGCCAGTTCCTGTTCTCAAGGAACTCCCATTCTAATTGGATAAACAACACATATGGAAGACTTAAACTGCAAGTTAGATGGAAGATGCCCATGGTCCTAAGGGTACGGCAGGAAATCAAATGGTAATGCCTCTCCTCTAATGACATTTCTATTAATGAAACATGTCTCAGGCATAGAAATATAAAAAATATTGTATGTGCATATATACACACAAAAAGACCCGTGTTGGATGTGAATCTTCCCTTAGATACTTGCTAGCTGTGTGACCCTGCAAAATCACAGCCTCTCTGAGCCTGTTTCTTCATTTGTAAAGTGACAGAAGAGCTAAACTCATTGGCTTCCAAGGACCCTTCTATCTCTGGATCTCCTCTTTAGGGGTCCCCATGCTCAGAATACTTTCCCTTGTCCCCTTTGACTCTTAGAATCTCTAGTTTCCTTAAATTCCTCCCCTTCCTCCTATAGGAATCTTTTTTGTTTTTGTTTCCCCAGCCTCTGGTGCCATCCCACCTCTTTGTACTTTGTAAATATTTGACTTATGTGTGTACATGGCCTTTTCTCCTGATAGAATGCAAAGGGCAGAGAATGTTTAATTTCTCTCTTTGTATTCCCCTCTCCTGCCCCAGGACTGGTTTACTGATTGACTGAATATTAATAGTGGCTAGCATTGATGGATCACCTGAAAGTTTACAAAGTGCTTTATATATGTTATCTTATTGGATTCTCATCACAACTGTGTGAAGTAGGTGCTATTTTAGAGATGAGGAAACTGAAGCAGAAGGAGGCTAAGTGATTTGCCCATTGGAATCTGGAAGATGAGTTCCAATCTGAACTCAGGCACTTAATAGCCATGTGATCCTGGATGAGTTACTTAGCTTCTATCTGCCTTGATTTCCTCAATTATAAAATGGCGATAATAACAGCATCTGCTTTCCAGGGTTGTTGTGAGGGACAAATGAGATAATATTTATAAAGCTTTTATTGCAGTGCCTAGCACATGGTATGCTTTATATAAATGCTTATTCATTTCCTGCCTAGGGTCACACAAGCTTGTGTTTGAGGCAGGATGTGAACTCAGGTGCCCCCACCTCAGTGTCACCTTCCAAAGCATATCTATTTTCTGTGTGTTTTATGAAATATTATGTTAGTGATCAACATTTTGCCTATCCAGATAATTTTACCTACAAGGTTCTGTGTTTTGAAGTTTGGCCTGCAGAGGTAGGTTGTGCTCCAGCCAGGGTACCAGGGTTAGGACTCAAGAAAGAAAAGAAAGATGCAAGAATCACAGTATCAAAACACTTAGAGCTAGTCACCCAATCCAACTCCCTCATTTTTACAAATGAAGAAACCAACTTAGAGAGATGAAGTGACTGAAGGGTCACATGGGTAGGAGCAAGCAGCGGGGTGTAGTTGTTGACAAGAGAGTGATTCCCTTGCCACAGGGGAGATAGGACTATGTTTGGATGTGATGACTGTATTGAGTATTTATTATACAGGCTGATTCTTGCCTTTTATTTCTTCTGGTATAATGACATGTACTTGGTGTTAGAGAAGAAAAGAGGAACAGTGCACCCAAGACCAGACGTCTTTTGCTGCCACCACATTCCCCACTTCATTACCCCCCCCCCCCCCCCGCCATTCTCCCCTTCACAATCGTTTTGTTTCATGTGAGAGAACTCCTAGCTATGGCTCTGCTGAGGGTTCAATCACTGGATCATCATTCCAGAGCAGGAAAGGCCCTGCTGAAGGAGGAATAAGAAAGGAAGAGAAGGGAAACAAACATGAACACCCATGAGCTTTAATCAGATCCCAGTTAGGTCTTTGGTGAGGGAGCAGGGAACAGAATGGTCTTCTGTAGCATGACTGAGCTAGAGGGCTGCACGCCTTCCTCTTTCCCTTAAGTACTCATGAATTTCAATTACACGATGATGTGAAAAAAGAAGTTCTCTTTATGGTCTAATGAAATTTCATACTGATGATACATTACCAATAGTGAATAATGAACTTAACTTTCCCCCCTTACCCCTTTTTTTATTAAGTCAGGCAAGAATTAGCCTTTGGTTGTTAGTACCTACAATAAAGGCAAACCCAAGATCCTTCGGCATCTTTTATCCTCCCTTAAGATCTGTGTAAAACACAATAAAAGGAATATTGAAAAAGCTAATGAAGAATCTTCTTAGGCCAGAACTTCACAAAGAAATGATGAAAAGCCCATAATGGTTATTCCACATGCCTGTCTCTTTTAGCCAGATTCACAATTCACAAAAAGTCTCTCTTTCACCTTGTACTCCATGCCAAAATATATTTAATGTACCAATGTAAACAACAGCTTCCAGCTACCTTTGTCTTCGACCTCAAAAGGAGACACTATATGTTTTAGAAAAAAACTTTGTCCTTCCAAATCCACCAAACCCACAGAGGACAATAAAAGTTCTTGTGCAGATTAAGAGGACTTGATTTATCTTAATTACTGTACTGGGTACTTTTTCCGAAGGAAATTGCTATACCACATGGAATTCTGGCACACGTGGTGAATTCCTCATTTTTCCAGTCATACAAGGAAGAGAAATATGGGATCACAAAGGAAGAATGGGGGACTTAAATGGCTTTCCAGTACACAGAGATTTTGTGTGTCCAGACATCCTGGCAAGCCAGCCCATCAAGGAAATTCGGCTTAATCAAATGCTGTTGCTAAAATTTGTGCTTATTGGCACCTTTGTGCTTTGGACAAGATTTATTTGGTATGAATCGGTATGACTCAGGCACACTGGAAAATCATAGAAATGGTACTACGGCAGGGAAGCAAGACTGGAGTGTGATTCAGAAGACCTAGGTTTTGCCCTGGGTCTTAGTCCTTTCTTTTTTCCCTATAAGTCAAGTTTCAGAACTCTAACTATTCTCTTAGACTTACAGAATGTCAGAGCTGAAAGGGGTCTTATACATCATTTATCTAGTCCAAAGCCTTTGTCTTTTATAGATGAAGAGAGGCTGAGAGATGTTAAGTGATTTGTCCAAGGGTATCGGGATTCCCATTTTAATGCACTGTACCCCATTCAATTAAAATCTTCAAATATATATGAAGTGCCAGTAACATACAAGGTGTTGTATTAGCCACTGGGGATACAAAGGTGATAAAAAGATCCAGTCTTTATCCTCGAGAGGCTTCCAGCCTTATGGGAGCTGCTGGGGCTGAGAGGTAAGATAACATATAAAAGATAATGAGCTGGATTGTAAAAAACAAAAAACAAAAACAAAAAAACCCAGAAAAGCCTAACACTTCTTTTAGACAGGTTCCTTTAGAACTGAATCTTGTCCTCCTAAATGCATGGTTACCAGAACTGAGAGCAGGCAGCTTGGTGGTATAGTAGATAGATAGAGTTCGAGGCCTGGAGTCAGGAAGAATCATCTTCCTGAGTTCAAATTTGGCCTCAGATACTTACTAGATGTGTGACCCTGGGCAAGTCACTTAACCCTATTTCCCCTCACTTCATCTGTAAAGTGAACTGGAGATGACAACTCATCCTAGCATCTTTGCCATGAAAACCCCAAATGGGGTCGTAAAGAATCAGACATGTCTGAAAATGATTGAACAACAACAATGAGAGATGACCAGTGCATATTCCAAGCATGAGGTAGTTGAAGGAAGAGGTTTAGGGGCAAAGGAAAGTTCAATTTTGAACATGCTAAATCTGAGGTGTTGGCAAACATGCTGGTAAAGGTGTTATTCAGGGCAGCTAGAAATGTCATACTGGAGCTCCCAAAAGAGACTGGCACTAGATATGGAATTGGAAGTCATCAGATGTGATGACTAAAGACAACAGAGTGGCTGAGATCATGGAGACAGAGTTTAGAGAAAAGGAAAAAAGGGCCACAAATAGAGGTTTGGGTTCATATGCAAACACAAAAGGCTGAAAGAAAAAGCTGGATCAGGACAGGGGCCCAACAGAAGGGGAAGATAGGGAGAAAAAGAACCAGGAGAAACATTATCATTGAAGCAAAGTGATGACAATTCATTTAGAAAGAGGGAGAGAGTGATTAATTGGTTAGCAGAAAGGTCAAGGAAAATGAGCATTAAGACTAATGAGTTTGGCAATGAAGAGGTCATTGGTGACTCTAGGGAGAGTCAATGGAAAGTAGGAGCAGTGAATATAGTAGATATTTTTTCCTACAATTTTTTCAGGGAATGGAAGGGAGTAAGAGGGTTACAAAGTAATTGTTTTAGGATAAGTAAAGTCTGTGCACAGCTTTTTAAACTTCTGAGGATAGTTTGTGTGTTGGTGCTACATGCTGGTAAGTCCTAGAGCTCTGTACCAGGCTCACTATGTAAACTTCAGGATGAAGCATTGAAATTCTTTCTCTTGAGCAATAATTTTCAAAGGGGTGACTGTGAAAAATTATTGTTACAGAGCTGATCATATATATATATATATGTATATGTATATAGAGAGGTATATACATACAAATACATATACACATTGTAGTAGTAATGAAATTTGAAGATCCCTTTGTATTGCTAAGCTAAGAAGTACTTAGCATCTAGTTCCAAATTAAGTCTCTGTTAAAGAAACAGAAGGTATGAACCCCTATTTTAATCTCAACTGACATAACAGGAAGGGGCTAAATAGGGAGGAGCAATACTGTATAGAAGGAAAAACCCCAGATAGGAAAGGCAGAATTTCCTGGGTAAGCATCGTGGGGGCAGGGCAGCTGCTGCTGAAGACTGAACTGAGAATTGAGAACTGAGAAGAGGAATAAAAATTGAGAACTGAGACAGAATTTTTTGGAGCAAGCCACATGGAGGCTGGATAAAGTGATTTTGATTTTTTGAATGGAGCTTATGTTGCTAAAGACTTCCAAGGGTCAGCTGGAGCTGCTGAGGATTCTAAGTTCAAATCTGATCTCAGACACTTACTAGCTGTGTGGTCCTAGGCAAGTCATTTAATCCTGTTTGCCTCAGTTTCCTCATCTTTAAAATGAGCTGAAGAACAGAATGGCAAACCACTCCAGTATCTTTGCCAAATGGGGTTGGGAAGAGTCAGACAAGACTGAAAAACAACTAAACAATAAATGATGTCCAGGGAGGGTGAGTGATTTCTGTTAGGTCACTAGGTTTAGAAATAGGCCAGAATTTGAACCCAAGTTTTCTGATTTGCTGCATGCCTCTCCAAGATTATAACTTGCAGAGAGAATGAAGACCCCCATTAGTAGAAGGTATTCCCTATACCAAGGAAATCACAGGTCTAGATCCTAGTTCAGTTCCTATCACATTTGAACTCAAGTCTTCCTCACTCCTGGCCCAGCCTGGATAGCATTAGAGGAGACCTTGAAGACAGTCTGATCTAACCATCTGACTTGATTAGGTAACAAAGCTGGTAAGTGATAGACTTAGCGATGAAACACAGTTTTAATGATTGAGAAGTTAATGTTCTTGATACTGGCCTGCCAGTTTCCTCATCTGTAAAACAAGAGGCTTGGACTAACACTAGATAACATCAAAGGCCCCCTTCTAGCTCTAAAAGTTCATGATTCTAGAATGTGATTCTCCAGTTCTCTACTCAATAATCCAATTCAATTTGATCTCAGGAATCCTGCTGCTTTGCTCTCTTCCTCCCTCCCTCTGGGAGAAGTCATACTTTAACCTGCTATCAGGCAGCTCTTAGGTTTGCTAGGGAGAGGGCAGGGGATTCTGGGTACCTGAAGCAGAGAAGAGGAAGAGGGAGGGAGGGATACCCCACTCCTCCCACTTAGTCCCTGATTGACTCATTTGCTTATTCCTTTGGCTGCATGTATATCAAGTGACCGTCACATGGGCTCGGTTCTGCAGAATTATGAAAACAGAGGCCAGAGAAATAGGGAAATAGAATTCTTTGCCAGAATCAGCAGTTTTTTGCTTGCTTAGTCACCCAACCTCTAAATATTTAATACAGAAGACCCTGGAGCCAATAAAGAACTGAAATGAAAAGCGTTTCAGAGCAAGAAAATAACTGGAAAGTCATAAATTTGTATTTTTTTAATAAAGTGGAAAGAGAACTGGGGTTGAAAATCATGTTTGAATCCTGGTTCTGTTAATTACTTGCTATGTCACCCCAGGCAAGTCACTCTCTTGAGACTCACTTTACTCATTTCTAAAGTGGATGCACCTGAAGGGTATATTGTTCATCAGATAGAGACCAGATTGGGGAAACTGGACAAGGTGTTTTATAATCATAAAACACTAAGTAGCTTTTAATATATCTATGTTTCTATTATCTTAATCAAGGAAGATTATACTTGGTCCAGTGCTACAAATGGAGGATTAGTTGGGACAACTAGTTGGGTAGGAGGAAACTGGACTCTATTTGAGTTGGGAAATTATCTAGTGTTTTCAGTGATTCCAAGGTATCTGCTACTGCAAAGGGCCATTCCCTTAACACCTGTATTTTCCTAAAGATATTATGTGGTTGCAAGTCTTGGAACATCATTCTCTTCATTGGAGGCAGTCGGGTAATATAGTCCTAGACCTGGAGTTAGGGAGACCTGGATTCAAATCCTTCCTCTGAGGCTTAGCACCTATCTGATCATAAGCCAGTCATTTAATCTTTCTGAGCCTAGTTTATTCATCATCATCTTCTTCTTCTTCTTCTTCTTCTTCTTCTTCTTCTTCTTCTTCTTCTTCTTCTTCTTCTTCTTCTTCTTCTTCTTCTATCTTCATCTTCTTCTCCTCCTTCTTCTACTACTACTATCACTACTACTATTACCACTACTACTACTACTACTACTACTACTACTACTACTACTACTACTACTACTACTGCTACTGCTGCTGCTGCTGCTGCTGCTGCTGCTGCTGCTGATATAGCTACAGCTACAGTTACAAACAAATTGTGGACCTGCATGGGTTGAAGAAATGTCCTTCCTAAGGAGGTCCCTATACCAATCATGAGCACAATCTCTAATCCTATCTCTAAAATAAGGATAGTAATGCCCATAGTACTTACTTCATTTGGTTTATTGTGAAGATTAAATGAGATTATATATAAATATATATGTATATATATATATACATAGCATTTTGTAAACCATCATCTCTAAGAACTATTATCTCAGAAAATTAAAATAAATGATCTAATGAGAAATGAAAAGAGAAATAATGGGTGTTGAGATATTGTAACATGTTCCTGATGACTTTTGTCCAGGAGGTGGCAAAAAAGACCTTACTGAGAATCTTTATAACTGGAAAAGGGGATAGGTCAGTCATGAGGAAAGAATTTGATACAGCAGAATGGAAGCCTGAAAACCCATTAAGATAGAGAGGGAATCAGAAGAGGATCTCCATTATACCTGGAAGATTCTATATAGAGGAGTTTTGGAAAGACATCAACAAGAATGGCACAAGATGAGATGGTTTGTAGTAGTTCTAATCTGTATTAGAAGAAGAACCAACACGCATGAAATCACTGAGCCAAGAAACAATTTTTAAAGCCTTCAAGGATGAAAACAATATATACAATAAAATAGGTGATTGAGAAGTTAAGGGAAAAGGAAATCAGATGGTGAGAAAGCAAAAAAAAGAGTGAGAAGAGAACATAGAAGGAGGGTCTTTGTCCTGTTTCCATTTTATTTCAAGAATGGGCTAGGTGAAGCAGTCATCACTTCTGGCCAGCAGGAGGCTTCTGGGAGTCTGCTTCACTTCTCAAGTCTGTTCTAAAGGGGTCTCACATTTCCTCCTACCCGATGTTAATAGATTTGGTCAGTGATTAAAGTCAGTTTTCAGATCTTAATAAAATTAGCAAGAACCTAGGACCTTAAAGTGTCCTTATCATATATAACATGTTCTATAGACCAGGGCCCAGGAAAGATAGAACCAGTCTTTCAGGAGCTTCTATAAACAGGTTTTGTAGTGGGAACTTCCAGAACCCTGAAGGGGAATTCTGACTGCAATAATTCAAAATTTGCCTGTTTTAAAAATCAAACATTACATTCCAAATTTTTTCAATGTGTTGAAATTTGACTGAAGCAATTCTTTTAAGTAATAAAAACCATCTGGTGGTTGCATACTGTACATACCTCACCTTTATTTTACAGGGTATTTTTTTATTATGCTCTCTCTTGATTTATAGTTGGGACATGGTAGAAATAAGCCCTGTTTGGGATAACGTGGAAAAATGAATGGCTGGGATATTAACTTTAGCCTATTCTCAACGAAATAACTTAACAAGTTTTTTGCTGTTGTTCAGTCATGTTCCACTCTCATGACTCCATTTGGGGTTTTCTTGTCAGATACTAGAATGGTTTGCCATTTTCTTCTCCATCTCATTTTTTTTTTTTTTTTTTTTGCTTTTTGGAGGGCAATTGGGGTTAAGTAACTTGCCCAAAGTCACACGGCTAGTAAGTGTGTCAAGTGTCTAGGCCAGATTTGAACTCAGGTCCTCCTGACTCCAGGGCCAGTGCTCTATTCACTGTGCCACCTACCCACCCTCTCCAACTCATTTTGCAGATGAAGAAATTGAGGCAAGTAGGATTTAGTGACTTACCAAGGGTCACACAGCTAGTAAATATCTGAGCCTGGATTTGGACTCAGGAAGAAGAATCTTCCTGACTCCAGGCCTGGCACTCTATCCACCATACCACCTAGCTGTCCCTTTAAATAAGCACACATTTGATCATTTAAAAATGTTTCACCACAGATGGCTATTCCTAGACAGTCAAACTAGGACCAGTGGTGGAAGACAGGTCAATTTAAGGAATACTAGAGTGGTTTGCCATTTCCTTTTCCAGCTCATTTTACAGATGAGGACGTTGAGGCAAGCAAGGTTAAGTGACATAGTTAGTAAGTGTCTGAAGCCAGATTTGAATTCAGGGAGATTCCTGACTCCAAGGTCAGCACTCCATCCACTGCTCCCCCATGATGGTAACTGGGTTCTCAAAGGCTATGCCAGCAGAATGCAGACTTTTAAAACTCTAAAATTCCAGCTTTTTATGATATTTATAGTGTTTTCTGTCACATGTCCACCTAAAATTATTATTTCAAGTTGGACAACAACTTTGTGACCAGCCTTTTCTTTCTTTTTCTTCCTTCCTTCCTTCTTTCCTTCCTTCCTCTTTCTCTCTCTCTCTGTCCCCCTCTCTCTTTCTTCCTTCCTAGTCTTTCTTTCTTCCTTCCTATTCTTTCTTTCTTTCTTTTTCTTGTTCTTATTGCCATCATTGGAATGAAAGTGTCTTGAAAGGAATAGAGATTGTTTCATTCTTTGTATTTCTATCTCTCGGGCTTGACACATAGTGGGTCATTAATAAATGTTTGTTGATTGACTGATTATTTTGCTAGCCAAGAAGGATATTTTTCCAGTTTTCTGAATTAGAGTTAATGCTAAATCTTCTCATTGAAATGTTGTTATAAATTATAGTTCAGGAGACAGGTCAAAATAAAGTTTTGTAAAAAGTTCTGGGGACCTAACCACCATTTATAACATTTTTGTTTTGTTTTGTTTTGTTTTTGGCAAGGCAATCAGGATTAAGTGATTTGCCTGGGGTCACACAGCTACTAAGTGTCAAGTATCTGAGGTAAAATTTGAACTCAGATCTTCCTAACTCTAAGGCTGGTACTCTATTCACTGTACCACCTAATTGCCCCTATAACATTGTTTTTCTATGTGGAAAATGCATTTCAGGTTTCAAACACCTAACTCTCAAAAGAATTTTCTGACCATAATCTGTTTTTCAATTAAGAACTACTGATAAAATTCCATCTCTCTTTGAACATTGGTTGGATGGTACTATACATGAGATTTCACAACCATAAACTTCAAAAATAACATTTAAGAAATAACATGTATAAAAATATTTTCATGAAGCAAAGAGAAACAATGTTTTACTCAAATTTGTTATGATCTGGCAGAGGTATTTCTGAGCCTGGGTATCCCTTGTCTTAACTAAATATAATTTTCCCAAAAGAAGGATCTAGGTAGGGTTATCCTGATATGGAAGTCATTCCTAGCATTGCCCACTAGACCAGGAGGGGAAGATGGGAAACTGTAGTCAGATTGGGATATGGGTAAGAGATAAGCAGAGTCTACTTCATTGAGGGCTGAGGGAAGAGTCATGTCCTTTTCTCCATGAGAACTTAGAAGTTTAAATCAACATAGCACCCAAAGCATTACCATTGGGCATCTGGGAGAGACTTTTCTGGCTTTGGTAGTCTGGTTTCAGAGTGAAATGGGGCTCAGATTTAGGGGGATTTCTTCTTGTACCTACATTTCATCCAGTTTCTTATGATGTCCAAGAAACATCCTTGCTAAAGCACGTTTTGTTATGGATACTTGCATATATAAATAAATACTTCTTATTATCAGTAGGGATCTAATATTATCCATTAGTTGAACTGAATTAGGGTTAAAAAAGTGATGTCTATTTGGGTTAGAGTTTATATTTTCCTTATTCAGAAAAGAAACACAATGAACATTTTCTGAGTTTGATGCCAGTCAATGAAGATACTGAATTATACCGATATATTTTTTTTACTTAAGATTAATAAAAAGCAGGAAATGGAGGGAAAACTTATCCAACCTCCCTAAGCCCAAGTCTGCCTATTAAAAAGTTAAAATAAAATAACCATTTCCTTTTTACACCTATCTAAAAATACATTATAGCATAGAGAAGGCTCTCTCCTGCTCTCAATTGCTATCGTTCTTGCCAAGAAACAGGATGAAGTTCATCAAGTAGGCTTTTACTGAATAACGAGTATATTTTGGCTTTACTCATGGCCTTTAAGAAAAATTATTATTTGTACTTTTTACTTGTGATAGCTTAAAAATGTCAGTAAGCTATCTTTTCAAGAAAAGGTACTTCTAGGAAACCAATGTATCCCTTTTATAATTTAGAACTAAGGATTTATAGCACAGAAGGCCATGGAAACCTGGTACCCACCATAGATTATTTTTCTTTGAAAAACAGATTTTATTTTTTTTTTAAGTTTATTATTGCTAGGCTTAAAACCCATATCCTTCTATCTCTGGACTATGGCCCATAGACAAGCTCTGCTTGGTCAGGTTTTGTTCTGGTCTCTTTTACGTGAAAAAGATATCAAGATTTTGTAGTAGCCATAAATCAGAAAAGGAAAATCCTTAGACTGGGTAATGGCTGAATAAATTGTGGTTTATGAAAGAAATGGAATAGTATTGAACATAAGAAATGACAAATCTGAGGACTTCAGAGAAACATAGGGAGACTTTTGTGCACCAATACAAAGTGAATTAAGCAGAATGAAGGGAACATATAGGGCAGCTAGGTGGCACAGTGGATAGAGTGCTAGGCCTGGAGCCTGGAAGACTCATCTTCATGAGTTCAAATCTGGCCTCAGACACTTACTAGCTTGGTGATGCTAGGCAAATCACTTATCACTTTTTGCCTCAGTTTCCTCATCTATATAATGAGTTTTAGAAAGAAATGGCAAATCACTCTGGGGTCTTTTCTAAGAAAACCCTAAACAGGTCATGAAGAGTCAGACATGGCTGAAATGACTGAACAACAAGGGAACATATACACAGCGACTACGTAATATAAATGAAAACAACAGTAAGAGGCCTCTGAACTCTGAATTGTGATGATGAACTTCAAGGCCCCTTTCTCTTTAGAGGGGTAGAGAGACTGTGTGATGAACACGTATATGTTGTCAGACAAGGTCCCTCTGTCTTTTATTTCTGCTTCATTTTTTTGCTGTTGCAAAGGAGGGTTCAAAGACCTTGTTGGGAAACAACTGTGATATAAAATCAAAAGATATCAATAAGAGAGAACAAAACAAATGACTTGAAGAAACAGGGGAGGGATCAGAGAAGAAAAACCACATGATCAAGAAGTTAGGAAGCAGGCCTCCAAGTCCTAGTGGGATTGGGAAGGTTGGTTTTTATTGGTACATACGGTTCTTTTCTTCTTTGAAATATTTTTTTTTTAGTTGAACCACAATCTAGTTTGTGAAACTTACATACATCTTAGCTCTGACAATGTTTTAATACCATAAATGGAAAAGATGATTTTCATTAAGAAAGGGATAATCTTGTTTGTCGTTAGGTATAATTGTCTTTTCCTGCTTTAATAATGAAACTCCCTTAATCCTCACCACAATTCTTCCAGGCTGGTACTATGGTTGTTATTTCTATTTCATCAATGAGGAAACAGATTCAGAGAGTTACAATGACTAGCCAGAGACATACAATAAGTAAATGATGGGGACAGAATTCAAACGCTGGTCACTTCTACCTCTGAACCCAGCACTCTTTCCAATATCCCCACACTTTCTCCAAGGGTTCATCTGTTGTAGCACACATGGCTACGTAACATGGAAGTGATCTACATTCAAATGCTAACTGACACAAACACAATATCAATTGATGGCTATTGAATTTGTTCAGAAAATGGGAAATTGTCTTACCTGGTGTTTGGTTTTAGATTTTCTATTGTAGAGAAGGTTTGATTTGTAGTTTGAATAGACTCCTTCTTCCCAGTAGGTGCCCCATTTTCTTTGGATCTAACTTCATATTCTTAAAAAAAAGAGAGAAAGAAAAAAATATTCAAATAATAACAATGTTGACATGAATATAAAAATTTAAGATTACAGAACAATTTCCTTACAACGGCCGTGAGGAAACTCAATTATTATTATTATTATTATTAATTTCCATTTTCTAGCTGAAGAAATTGAGTCACAGAGAGGTTAAGGGTCTCCCATGAGATAAGACAACCAGTTAAGTGGTAGAACTAGGATTTGTACTCATCTTTTAATGCCAGATGCAATCTTCTTTCCACTATAATACATTAGGTAATTGAATAATTACTCCATAAGTTTAAAGTGAAATAATTAATTACCAAATCTAGAATTTTTTTTCCAGGTTTTTGTTACTGAGTCATTTTCCAGTCATGTCTGATTCTTTGTGACCCCATTTGGGGCCCTCTTGGCAAAGATATTGGAGTGGTTTGCCATTTCCTTCTCCAGTTCATTTGACAGATAAGGAAACTGAGGTAAACATGTTGTGTGACTTGCTCAGGGTCACATAGTAAGTGTCTGAGGCCAGATTTGAATTCATGAAGATGAGTCTTTCTGACTCCAGATGTGGTGCTATATTCACTGTACCACTGCTCCACATTATAAACAATCATTTCCAAATTGATATTATACTTTAAGATTTACATTTTTCAGGAATATACACTTGGAAGAACTTTGGTAGCTGCTTGATACATATTTCAAAAATCTTGACTACTAGTAAAAACTTAAAATGTTGCTATTGTTACTTTGGGTCTTGGTAGCTTATGTCTCTGATCACAGATTAGACAGTCAATAATAGCTCTTATATACAAACTGTATGCACATTGAGGCATTAGGTGCTGTGGGAGGTATCATTGAGGAAGCAGAGAAATTGATACTTGCCTTAAGAGTTTAAAATCTAACGGTGGGCAGCCCAAGCATATGCACATATTGCTATGAAAAAAACTAGCTCTGACAAATATTTTTAGTGAAAAATAAATGAACAAAATAAACCATGTTTTGCTTACACTCTTTTCTCACAGTTATTTTTTTAAGAACGAGCTACTGCCTTGATGAATATTCTTGTCTAATAAAAGTATGTCAACATTTCCACAAGTAAATCTGAATGTCATGTCAGAAAGCATTTTTATGTACTCACAGCTCTAAACAAAGCAGAGATCATTCTTCATAACTTTAGCTTTCAGAAAATTATTGTGCTATTTCTGAATTAACTAGTTATTCTTTCTTGCTTTGAACTTTAGCTAGAGCTTTGTCTTGTCAAGTGCTATAAATAAATAAATGATTTAATTAAAGAACCCAAATAAAAGAAAGAAATAAGCAATCATATTTATACAGAGAGGGTGAATATTGGGGGAGGTGAGAAGACTATATTAAGTGTTGGCAATTTAATCTAGATTTCTGCTAGTAGTGTTGAGAGGAAAATATGTTCTGGGGAGGCCAAGTTTAACAACTTGGTTAAAAGATTAAAAACAAATACCAAAATATCATTGGATTGACATATATTTTCTAATTTTAGTCAAGGGAATCTTTTAAAAGTTATTGTGATATTTTAATTTTTAACATTTTAAAAGAGTTTATTAAATGTTTCTTATTTTTCCAATTTATATTTTATGTTGTGTATGTATATATTTGTACTTAATTTAATTTTATGTTATATATAATATATTAGTATGGAATTATATGTGCTCATAATTTACAAGTAAATAAATGTACATATACAAACTTAAGGCACACAAAATTCCTGAGTGCAGCAGGAATTGGATAAAAATGTAACTGGGAAACATTTAAGAAAATAAATAAAAATGCAACACACCACCTAACTTTTTGGAGTCTTGGTTTCCTTGTATGTAAAATGTAAAACTGATACTTTCAATACTAACCTCACAGGATTATTAGAAGGAAAATGTTGTGTACTTTTAAAAGGTTGCATAAATATGAGCGATGATTAAACTGAAGCCTGTGAAAGGATTTGGGCAGGTCCTAAATCTTCCCTGAGTGCTTAATTAATCCTTAATCCTCTTCTGTTCAAGCACTTCTTACACCCTCCCTCCTGGATGCCTCATTTCCCTACCCCAGCATCCAGAATGTTCAATGGAAGTGCCTGAACATTGTGCCTTTTGCCTGGATCTTGAACAACTTTCTCTTTCTTTGCATTCCTTCTCTTTACATTTATTCTGCAAGTCTCCCCATACATCTTTGATGTCTCCTTTGCTAGAATATAAGCTCCTCGTGAGTAGAATTTGCTTTATTGACTGTACTTGTATTGATAGTACATGACATACAATAGATGCAGAAAAAATGCTTTTTAATTGATTGTGCATTAGCGGTTTGCATGTTGATTTTAATTCCTTCAATTGTTCTATCCCCATGAATCTGAATGTGTTCCTTAAACTGAGTCTAAAGTTCTCCATTACTTTTCTTCTCACTTCTTTGGCTTTTTATACTTTAATACTTTCGTTCTACTGTTCTGGACAGCTAGTTGGTACAGTGGATAGAGTGGTTGTCCTGGAGTTAGGAAGACTTTTCCTGAGTTCAAATCTGGTCTCAACTTACTAGTTGTGATTGGGCAAGTTGCTTAACCCTGTTTGCCTCAATTTTCTCAACTGCAAAATGAGTTGGGGGAAATGGCAACACACTCCAGTATATTTGCCAAGAGAACCCCAAAATGGGGCCAAAAAGAGTCAGACACAACTGAAAGATGACTGAACAACAACAACAATAATGTACAGTTTCTGGAACATAATAGGCAGTTAATATATACTTGTTGATTGATTGAATGCTTCATGTATTTTTTATTACATCAGTTTGGATACTTTCCCCTAACCTAGATCCAAAATTTTGCAATTCATCTAAGCCTTAATAGATGGTTTTCATTAATTGCTGTTGTTAGAAAATTTGCCACTGTACAGCTGATCTGGGGTTGGGCATCTCCAAACCGAGTGAGGAGTTCCTTTGAAAGGCAAATGCACCTTGTGGCCCACAGCATACTCAAAGTGTTTTCAGCTTGGTAGAACCTGCCAGAGCTTACACTCAGCTGGCATAGCCTTTGAGAATCCGTAGTTACCACCACGGGGCCGCTAGGTGGCGCCACAGTGCACAGAGTGCCGTCCTTGGAGTCTGGAAGATTCATCTTCCTGAGTTCAAATATGGCCTCAGACGCTTAACTAGCATGTCATTTAACCCTGTTTACCTAAGTTTCCTCATTTATAAAATGAGCTGAAGAGGAATATGGTAGACCACTCCAGTATCTCTGACTGAACAACAGCAGCTATCACACCATGACAAAGTAGTGACATTTGATTGGATAATTTAAGAAGACTGTAATCATCAGTAATCATCAGTCTACTCCCTGCATTTTATAGATAAGGACCCTGAGGACCAAGATGGTGAAGTGATTTAGGATCATACATTTAGATATGAAACAGAGTTTAGATGCCCATACAGCCCAACCCCCTCATCTTACAAATGAGGAAACCAGGGCACTGGGTCACACAACTAGTCAGTGTCTACGGATGGATTTGAGCTTAGTTCTTTCTGATTTCAGGTCTAATGCCACCTCCACTATACTACTTATTGAAAACAAACCCCAAGCCAAAAGATCAGACCCAGGGTCACAGTGATAATCAGAGTCTGAGGCAGGATTCCAACCCAGCACTCTATCCATTGAATCATGCTGTACGTGGTCATACAATCACCTTGGTTCCACTTGACCAAAGCAACACATTCTCACAACAAGAACAGAGTTTGGGATCTGGCGGTGCCTACATGACAGCAAGCCAAGAATAAATAATAAATGTCATGAATACAGAAATCTAGGTATAACAACAGATACTGTCTCACCACATGCTCAAAACAAGACACTTCCTCAATTACAGTTAAAAGGCTTTCCATTGAAACCACCATCTTTGTCATTAACTGACCAGTGACTGTGTCATTCTGTGGCTTGTCCCAGTCCAGGATGACGAAGGATGAACATCCTTCCACTGTGACCACAGTGAGGTTGGTAGGAGGATTCTGGGGTGGTCCTGTGGGGTTCTCTTCTGACACCTCCTCTTTTGGGAACCGTTTCATCGAATCAGTGATAGAACAGGGCTCGTCCTCAGGCTTCGGAATATATTTCACATGAGGAGCTACAATGAGAAGGAAATCATTACTGTTTAGTCCCTGCAGCTCAAAAGACAGACTGAAAGCAAGTGTCCACTTCCATTGAAATTCTAGGTGGCAGGTACCTGAACAGGTTTCAATTGTCCCCACAGATGGAGGCGAGTAAGGAGGTTTATTACTTATAGGATCGTAGATTCTTATGCTTGGACTTTGGTTTTACAAATGAGGAAACTGAAACACAGAGATGCCAAGTGATTTGCCCATTGTCATATAGGCAGGAAGTAACATAGATAGCATTTGAATTCAGATTCTGTCTCCAAGTTCAGTGCTTTACCCTTCACAGTTAGGTGTCACAGGGGGCTTGGAATCAGGAAGAACCAAGTCACTAAGTGACTGTGTCAACCTGGGCAAGTCACCTAACCTCTGCTTGCCTCAGTTTCCTCAACTGTAAAATGGGGACAATAATAGCACCTACCTCCCAGGATTATTGTGAGGCTCAAATGAGATAATATTTGGAAATCAATTAGCATAATGCCTGGCATGCAGTAGGTGATTAGTAAATGCGTATTCCCTTCCCTTTACCTTCTATGCCAATTCAAATCACTGTTTATCTTGAAATTAAGTGTTTTGAATGAATTTATTATTATTATTTTCAGTAATAGCCACACCACATCATACCTTCATACATTGTTCTTACGGTAATATTAAAATTACTTTTTAACTTTTGAGCTAAGATGGTTTGTGAATTACAGCAAGAAAACTGGATAGAATCAAAAAACTTGCTATAGAGGATTCATTAATTTGATGATCTAAGAGTTGAAAATTGCAAATTATTGCATGGTTTATTGCTCTATGTCAGTATATGTAGTACTTATCTGTACCCCATGTTTTATAACAGAGCTCCTTTTAAAAAATTCTATTAGGTATAATGGAAGATATATAATGGGTAGCTCTGCACTAATCTATTTTAACCCAGAAATTTGTTTTTTCACTTATTCACCTATTCACTCATTCCACACTTTGTTATATGCTTACTACGTGCAGAGCACTGACAGGCAATGTTGGGGATATGGAGAAGTAGAAGCTATGATTCCACACCTGAAAGGAGTATACCCTCTAATGCATCCTTCAGCAGACTGATTTCTGCCAAGAGTAGTGATTTGGTAAGGCACAGAAGAATATTTAAAGAAATTTTAGGATTATAGTCAAGAAATGGCAGGGGAGGTAAGAAGAAACCACTTATATGTAAAGTCCTTTCACAGTTTTGACTAAAATGATCATTAGACTGCAGACCATTTTGACAAAAGAGAGAAGAATTAAGAATGATAAAGTCAAGTTTACCTACCCATAAACCGCTGATTCCCCAGGGAATCGGTCTCTCTTGTAGGGCTTGAGCTAAAGTCAGTCAAGTTACCTGCAAAAGATAGGGTTAGTATAAATACTTCTGGCAAATAGAAGAAATAGAGCTTAAGATGTTATGAAGAAACAAGAAAGCCTCAATTCTGAATCTTCCTCAAGTCCCTTCCCAGTTCATTAGTCTGGGGTTTATAGACACAGAAGTCAATGTGTGCTGAACTCTACCTGCAGCCTATATACATTCATTACATTCCCAAGAGCTTTGGTCATTTCTCTGCTCCTCCCCTTGGGGGAGTGGAAGGTAAAATGCCACTGCACCAGTCCATTCTGACCCTGGTACTTGGGATCCTGTTTTCTCATTCCCTTTATCCATTTACCTCATCAGCTTTGGTTTCTCTCAATATCCTAATGTGAATGTGTCTGCAGTGAAACATCTATGTATTTTCATCTTATTTCCCTTCCTTTCCAAAAATGAACAACACCAAAAATGAATCCTCAGCAAAAAGAAAGAAAGAGAGAAGCTCTGCAAGCAGCTTCCATACTTACCATATTCTTCGGAAACAGAGGCAGTTGGCTGCTTTTTGTCGGTCTCGGTCTTCTTTGGCATGGTGGGGCCAGTAGGTTTAATTGTCACCTTTGGAGGAGGGGAGGTTACTCGTGGTAACAAGGTGGTTCCTAGTTGGCAAAATATCTAGTTTTATTTTAACACAACAGAATTTCTTACTTGGAGGTAATGTCAGAAGTGGGAGTAGGGGAGTGTATCCCACCACTGATTCTCAGAATTATCCTTTTAGGTTACTTTCTGGAAGATGAGTAAGCAATCTAAAATAATCTTCATCTACTGACTGTTGAAAAATCTGAATAAGCTCCCCTCTGTCCAGGGCACACAAAGATCCAAGGAAAATTATCAGGGTCACAATAGTTGGAATTAATCACCATCATTATGATGTTTATTTAAATCTGGCCAGATGACAAATGTCTGAGAGTGGCTACTTATGGCATGCAATCTTCCTCAGAGTCAATATGGGCACAGATAGAATCCATCCAAGTGGTAGAGGAGTTTTTAAAAGTGTAATTTAACTCTGATGCTTCTTACATCTCAATCTAGGACACTAAGGACTAATTTGCTCTGAGTGGATAGACAAATATTTAAAATTAAAATGGAGGGATGGGGGGGGGGGTTGTGTGAGGTATGAGTATGACATACCTGTACTTCCTGGCTTGCCAGTCACATTGTTTGGTGGTAGAGGTTTTCTTCGGGTCTGTGTTGGTTTAGGAGGTGGCAAGGTAGGGCGATGAGTATCAGGGGCTGTACCTAAAAGATTATATTATACACATTGCTGTTCTGAAATCTGACCACATTTTTATCCATCTCCACTAAACAACATATGCAAAAAAGGTCCTGCAAAAATTTTAATAAATCAATTGGGGAATGACTGAACAAGTTGTGATAGAATATTATTGTGCTATAAGAAATGATAAGAAGGATGCTCTCAGAAAAACCTGGAAAGTCTTACATGAACTGATGCAAACTGAAATGAGCAGAACCAAGAGAATATTGTACATTGTACACAGTGAAAGCAATATTATATGATGAATAACTGACAATTCAGAAAGACTTATGATGAAATGCTATTCATCTTTAGGGAAAGAACTAATGGAATAAATGCAGATCATAACATACATTTTTTAACTTTCTTTTTCTTGTGTTTCTTTTTGGTTGGTGTTTACTTGTACAACATGACTAATATGGAAATGTGTTTTGTATGACTACACATATTGAACTTATATCAAATTGCTTGCCTTCTTAATGAGGGGGGAGGGAAGGAGAGAGAGAGTATTTGGAACTCATAAATTTTGAAAACAAGTATTGAAATTTGTTTTTACATGTAATTGTAGGGAAATAAAAAAGTAAAAAGGGAAAAAAGAATTTTAAGAACAATGAAATTATGTCTGACTGTTTAAGTATTAAACCTATATATCACCTCTAGCATCTTACAGACTGTGACATCTCAGTATTAAATCAAACACAAAAAAGAAAAAAAATATCAGTAAATGATTAATAAAAAATTGAATATAAAATAATTATTAAAGTGGTACAGTCTAAGAAGCTGTTATATACCTAACTGATCAATAGACTATTTTCATCTCCATGGGAAAACGTCTTGCTGATAATTTTACATCATTCATATATTACATTAGTATTGATTTGGTGATGTGAGGTGGTGGATTGTGTGTGTGTGGGGGGAGGTGTCCAATTCTGTATTTTATGGAGTACACATAATTAATTATGCCACCTATTGTATAGTGGATAGAGAGCTATCCTTGGAGCCAGGAAGACCTGGGCTGGAATTCTACACCTGACATCTGCTTTCTGACCATGGACAAATGTCACTTAATCTCTTGGTATGCTAAGGCAGCTTTCTAAGTCTTTAAGTGGTAGAGAAGTTGCCATTAGAAGGAGCTTCTGGGAATTCCCTTTACCAATGAAATCACAGGTACAGTTCTTAGCCCTATTGTTGTACAGGGCTTATTGATCTTCACCATAATTTTGTCATAGCCAGAATTGCTGTTTTTTTTTTTAAGACCCCCATTTACAGAGAAGGAAAACTAAAGCTCTAAGAGGTGGCATCATTTCCCTAGGACCACAAGATGGTATCACATTACAGTATACAAGGAAAATGGAGATTCTTTGTACTGCCTTGAAGCATCATTGTCCCATTCCCTCCATCACCTGTTCTTACCTGGTTTTTTTGTAGTATCAAGAGAAACATTTTTGGGGGCACTGAAAGTCTTACTATCTCCAGAGATTGTCTTGGTGTAACCTATTAAATAAAGGGAATAATGTATATTTAAAGTACTTATTCTGAAATGAAACTTTTAAAAAATCACTGCCAACAATACGAACTTCTTGTATAAAGAGGGATGTTATACCTTCCTTGTTAAGACCATTTAGCTTATTTCTACCTTTGGATACATTACACTGAAGTTTGAGAAAAAAAACATTGGTAGACCTTAGTCATTGGAATTACATAGCTTTTCCTTACTGCTAATATAATAATTTATGAACTTTCTTTTTTGATCTGGGTAAAAATAAGCTGTTCTTAGGAAAATTTTTCCCTAGTTTGGATATCTTTACTGAATTCAAGCTTCTATGGGAATGTTTGATTTTTATAGATGTAACTTTTGAAAATGAAATGTCAGGTAGTTGAAAGAACATTAAACTTGGAGTAAGAACAATGCTCAGATCTCAACTCAAGATAATTACTAGCTTTACTAGCCTTGGGACCTTAGGTTATTTTCAATTTCCTCAACTATAAAGTGGAAATAATGATAGTTGTTCCATTATTATATAATACCTTGTGAGGAAAGCACTTTCCAAACTTCAAAGCTGATGCTTATATTACTGATTCTGTAGTTTTAATTGAATGTTAGTGTCTAGAGTACTGATTTCACAGTGTTATTTAATTTAGTTGTTTTTCTATTTTGTCCAGCTCTTCATGATCCCATTTGGGGTTTTCTTGGCAAAGAACTGGAGTGGTTTGCCATTTCCTTCTCTTGCCCAGGGTCACACAGATTGTAAGTGTCTGAAGCCAGATTTGGAGCCAGGAAGATCAGTCTTCCTGACTCCAGGCCCAGCACTTTATTCACTCTGCCACCTAGCTGCCCACAGTACTGCACTGAAGACCAAATGAGATAATTTATGCACAGTTACTTTGTAAACCTTAAAGCTCTATATGAACATTTATTTGCTGTTACAATGATGGTAGACTGTCGATTTTGTATGATTTGTGATCTATGACCTATGATTATGCCAGAGACCATGAAACCTATTAATTTGATGTTCTTGCCCCCCCCCCCCACTTTATGTGTTTATATTGGTCTCTTTTCTTGTTTAGTATTGCCTTATTAAACTGTATTCTCAAGACTTCATCTGCAGAATTGTGTCATGTTCAGCCAGTATGCTTGGGTGCATTTTGTGGTTTTTTAAAAAAAGCTACCACACAACCTTAGAATTCCAATATGATTTAGTTGGCACTGACTAATTCAACTTGAAAATATTCCCAAAGAGACCTTACCTAGTCATGATGCTCAGCCAGGAAATAGAGCTCTTAGGGTCAGGGGTTTTAAACCAAGTCTGGCAAAGCTCAGAACGGTGAATTATTATTTTGAAAGAAATTGATCTATAAATTACTCAGTGTCAGGCTTTCTAAATGACCACAGCAGATCTGTGGTGGGTATTGCTCAACCTCTTTCCTAAATACACAAACTCTGATTTGGGGTGGGTGCTCTGTGAGAAGGATGAGCCAACTTTTGCTTCACTTTTTGATACATTACAAAACTATCTCCTGTCCTGACACGAATGACCATTAGCTTGGAAATAGACGTGTTCAAAGTCTGGGCAGAGTATCTTTCAAAGATGTGTAAAGGAACCTCTATTGCATTTGTTTGTCAAAAAAATTCCAGTTCCAAATTAAGAGACCATTAACCCCCTAATAAATATGAAAGTACTGAATGAACAAAAAATAAATGATTCACATGTTTGGTGGTATCCTGTGGCAGGGAGACATAGTAGAAGACCCATGAGACTAGGATTCAGAGCTTTTAAAGCACTATAAAAACAGAAATTATTATTGTTGTTTAGAAGACATGAGTTCAAGTCTTGGTTTTGTTACTACTTATTAACTTGTGTCCTTCAGTCAATCACAATATTTTTGATCTTTGATTTCCTCATCTTTGCAATGTGAATATCAACAGGGCAGCTAGGTGGCACAGTGAATAGAGCACTGACCCTGGAGTCAGGAGGACCTGAGTTCAAATCTGGCCTCAGACACTTGATACACTTATTGGCTGTGTGATCTTGGGCAAGTCATTTAACCCTAATTGCCCCTCCAAAAAAGCGAAAAAAATTTTTTTTTAAATTACAATGTGAATATCTGTCCTTGTGTTATTGTGAGAGTCAAATTAATCCAGGATGTGAAATCAGAGCACAATGCAAACATACAATTGTTACTGAAGCTCTATTCTGTGGCTTGAAGATAACCCTGGATTCCTAAATGATAGGCCAGTGAACTACAAGGTCGGTCAGGTTCTACCATGATGCAAAGGCTCCAAGTACTTGCCTGGTAATAGATTGGCAACTGTCAGCCTTCATAAACCTCAATAAGATCAATGACGCTTATCCCCAGAGATCTGATTCTTTTTTTTTTAAAGTCATAGTAATTTATAAGGACTAAGACTTGAAAAGGTTACATTCAGTATCAGGGGAAGAAGTACTCACATCTGTGTAAATATGGGATTGTAGAATGATAGATTTAGAATTGGAAGGAACCTCAGATACTATCAAATCAAACTCCCTCACTTCATAGATGGGGAAACTGAGTTACAGAGAGGTTAAATGACTTGTTGGGAGTCACATAGTTAGCAAATGACTGAGGCAAGCTTCAAACTCAGGTCTTCCTGACTCCAAGTTTGGTACTCTATGCATTGTTATGGGTCCTCAAATATTGAAATAGGTGGGGATTTAATATTATAAGTAGAGCTCTACTTACGACCAAATTTGAAGACATTCAATTTTTATTTATTTAGTAAGCAAAAAGATAAACAAAATAGCAGTAAGGGATAGATTCCTTACTGAAATAGTTAAATCAACAAGCATTTGTTAATTGTTTTTTATATGCCCAGTAGGCAGTTAGGTGTGCAGTGGCTAGAGCACTGGGCTTGGAATCAAGAAGACTCATCTTCCTGAGTTCAAATCTGGCCTCAGAGACTTACTAGCTGTGTGACCCTAGGCAAGTCATTTAACCCTGCTTGCCTTGGTTCTCTCATCTGTAAAAGGAGTTGAAGAAGGAAATGGCAAACCATTCCAGTATCTTTGCCAAGAAAACCCCAGAATGGGGCCATGAAGAGTTGGACACAAATAAAAAGTAACTGAACTGAGTATGTGTCAAGTACTGTGCTAAACAGTGGGGATGCAAATAAAGACAAACAACCGTCCATTATCTCAAGGAGCTCACACTATAGTAGGAGAGTCAACGTGCAAGCAACTATGGTGTGAACAAGGTATAGGCAGGAGAAACTGGAGGTTGGCTCAGAGGGAAGGCGCCAGCATTAAGGGGGTCTGGGAAAGGCTCCTTGCAGAAGTTGAGACTTTAACTGAGACTTCAAGGGAGCCAAGGAAGTCAGGAGGTGGAGATGAGGAGGGAGAGGATCTGGGCATTCAGGACAGCCAAGGAAAGTACACAGTCAGGAGATGGAGTATTTGGCATGAGGAACAGTAAGGGGGCCAGAGCCACTGGATCATAGAATACATGGGAGGGACTAAGGCAGGAGAAGATTGGAAAAGTGGGAAGGAGTCAGATTATGAAAGGTTTTAAATCCAAACAGAGGATTTTATATTTGATCCTAGAGGCAATAGGAAACTTCTAGAGCTTATTGAATAAGGAAGTGACATGGTCAAGTTAACAGCTTAGGATGGTGACTTTGATAGTTGAATAGAGGAAGGACTGGAATGGGGAGAGAAGGGAGACAAAGCAGCAACCTATTGCAATAGTTCAGGCATGTCATGATGAAGATGTTAGATAATGATATGGCAAGATGGTGGCAGTTAAAGGAAAGGGGGGGGTCATATAAGAGAGATGTTACAATGTAGACTTGATAGTACTTGGCAACAGCTTTAATATAGGGGGGGCTAGAGAGTGTGTGGAGTTGAGGATGATACCTAGAGTGCCTTTCTGGATGACCAGGAGGATTATGGTACCCTCTGTAGTCAAATAGAAGTTAGGAAAAAGGGATGGTTTTGGCAGATAGATAATGAGTTAAGTTTTGGACATGTTGAGTTTCAAATATCTATGGGACATCCAGTTCAAGATATCAAATAGGCAGTTGGAGATGTGAGAAGAAAGGTCAGGAAAATGTTCAAGATTAGATAGTAGATCAAAGAATCATTTGCACAGAGGTGGTAATTGAATCCATGGGATCTGTGGATATCTCCAAATGAAATAATATAGAGGAAAAAAAGAAGAGGGCCCGGGACAAAGCCTTAGGGGATACTCACAGGTAGCAGGTACCATCTAGAGTCAGCAAGAGTCAGCAAAAATGACTGAGAATTGGTCAGGGAGGTAGCAGAGGTAGCAGGGCAACCAAGAGAAAGTAGGATCTGAAAGACTTTGAGAAAAGAATATCGAGAAGAGGGTGACTTCTCCATTGGACCAGAGGATGAAAAGATACTGCAACAGCACCTCCTACTGCCCTATGGTTACCTCTGCTGCTACGGAGCCTGAACATGTAGGAGAGAAGATGGTGACCCAAAAGGAGAGAGTTTATAGCTGTTCCTCCACTATACAAGAAATGCCAAATACAGAAAGTGAAGAAGGAAGGTTAACTTTTGCTTTGGAGAATTAATGAAGGATTCATTGAAGAAATCCTACCTGAGAGGAGTCTTAAAGGAAAGAAAAGATGATGAAAGGAAGAGATGGGGACAAGGTTATGTTTCAGGTATAGGGGTCAGCATGTGCAACAACTAGAAAGGCATGGAGGTGAAAAGGGAAAAGAATGGTTGGAGAAAAGTGAGTAGTTCAATTTGGCAGATGCATCGAGCTTATGAAGGGAAGGGCCATGAGACAGTAATACTAGTAAGGTAGATTGGAGCCAGGTTATAGAAAATTTGGAATATTAGCCAAGAGAATTTATTATTTTTTTCCTGTAGGCAATAGGGAAACACTAAGGTTTTTTTTCCTATAGTAGCACCAGGTATATTACAGTGATTTGTAATGCCAGATGCAAGTATTAGAAAGATTGCTTTTGGCAGAAGTATAAAGGATGAATTTTACAGAAAACAGACTAGAGATAGGAGTTAGGGAAATTAATTAGAAGCTGATTATAAGAGTCCAGATGAGAAATGAAAAATGATAAAATGTTATAACTGCAAAGTACATTAGAGAACATTGAACTCAAGTCTTTCATCTTACAGTGGGGGAAACTGAGGTCCAGAGAAGTAAAATAATTTGTCCAAAGTGATACAAGAAGAAACAAGAATAAAACCCAGGTTTCACTTCTTAACTAATTTATTCGTATTTAAATGACCTGGGCAGATCAATACTACAAGGAACAAGGGAGATAAAATTCAAATAAGTCAGGGAACAGGGGAAAAACATATTTGGAAAAAATTTCAAAATCACTTTATGTGGTAACAGACAGTGGCAGTGGTCTCATTACCAGAAACTAGAAGATACAAAATACAGGTGTCACAGCACCGGGAATCAAGGACAGATAATATTCTCCTAGTTGACTTATGGATAAGTAGATTTTTACAGATATCTATATCCTAGAATGGTGTTTAGAACATAACCCTGGAACAGTAATTAATATAGGATAGACTCATGGAAGTTATGAATCAGATTCCAATCCAAAGATATGTTACTTTTACATTAATTTTCTTTCTTTTTTTTTTTTTTTAAAGCAATTGGGGTTAAGTAACTTGCTCAAGGTTACATGGCTAGTCATTTGATTTATGCGTGGGTGCTCGTTTTCTGAGGCCGGATCTGATCTCAGGTCATCCAAACTCCGAGGCCGGCGCTCTTACTCACTGCGCCACCTAGCCGCCCCTTTAGGGCAATTGGGGTTAAGTAACTTGCCCAAGGTCACACGGCTAGGTTTTTGTTTGTGTGGATTAAGTGTCGGAGGCCGGCTCCTAACTCAGGTCGTTCTGACTCCAGGGCCGGCGCTCTATTCACTGCGCCACCTAGCCGCCCCCTACATTAATTTTCTTAAGCAAAATAAAATATTCTTCAAGTTCACTCTGCCTGAGGGGACCTTAGAAAAATTTCTTCCACCTAGAAGATAGATTATTATTTTTCTCTACCTTGTAACTTCAGTACCTAATAGGGTGGACTGCCCCATATATACATCAAGGTTCTGCATTTTCATCAGCGTGGGTATTTTTTCTACAGACACAGATCATATCCTTTTCAGAATTGGTGGAGCAGAAAAGCATGAGAAACATGCTGGTAAGTTTTTAACAACTAGCTCTCCAGGGAAGTGGGAGGGGAGGCATATACTGGGCACATGTTTAAGTTTAGTCTTCATTATTAACATTTTCTCTACTGATTTCTTAAATCTAGACAATCAACAAAACAATAAGTCAAATAATAAGTCAAAACAATAAGCCCTGATTTGTATAATTTGCTGATTCCTGAGGTATAAATGCTCACCCTGAAAATTTAACAATTGGCTCTCTCTGGAGCTGATTGGAGCTAGCTACAGCACATCCCTACTCTGTATCCTGCTTGGCACTATAAGTCTCCAAAGGTAACTAGGCTAGTCCATGGACAAGGACTATAGAGCTCATCACTGGGCCTTGTGCATAATAGGCACACAGTAAGAGCTGAATTGAACTGAACATAACAAAACCGACTCTGATCTTTTTCCTAATAGGAAAAATGTAAAAACACATTGTTTTCTGGACTTTGTAGACTTTTCTTTGGCTTTTCTAATAGGGTTAGAGGCAGAAGTGAAATAATTCTATGCCAACAATCTTAAGTTCTCATCTCCCTACCTTTTGGGAATGTAATTGAGAGTGTGGAGGAGAAGGCAATTCTGGAACTACTGCTCCTTGAAGAAGTGGGGGAGTGAAAGCAGTTTGCAAAAAAAAAAAAAGGCAACATCTCTGTTTCACCCTGATAATATCCTTAAGTTAATTAAATATATTGATAATTTCATGAATATCATATATATATGAATATATATATACCAACCTGATGATTGATAACTTAAGCAGTTGCCCATCACACCTTTTTTTTTTTCTGTGAAATGCTAATCAGTATTGAATGGGACTAGGGTGAGGGGAAGTTCTTTAAGCATTTTAAAAACATTATAGTAACACTGGGTCAAAGGATATACAGCTAGGATGCTGGAGCTATCTAGTCCAACTTTCTCATTTTACAGATGAAGAGGTAGTCTCAGAGAAATGAAGTCATGTTCCAAAGGTCACACATTATATGACTGGTAGATCTGGGATCAGAACCCAGGTCTTTATAGCAGCTGACAAAGGGAAGTTCTTGAAAAGATCACTTAGAGCAGTCTGGTTTGATCTTGTTCTCAAAGAAGACCATGACATCAAGAAGATGATCCCAGGACTTGCAAGCGAATTGGATTATAGTGAGGGAGGACTGTGCAAAGTCACCAGCCTCACTTTCTCCTCCAGAGCCATCTGGGTCCAGGGGTCAGATATATAACAGGCTGACTGGAGATGCCCTCCCCCTCGTTGTGCATAGTAAGTACTTAATACATGCTTTGTTCATCCAGTCACTGGAAAAGCCTGAGAATGCTTACATTAGGTAACAAAATACTCTAGCCAATCTGATGATTCTGGTATTTGGTTGTCTAATCATCATTAACAGAACAATTTCAGTGCTATTGGCAGTGGCATTGATATTATCTGGTTGTCTGTATTATCTAATGGGGATCATTTTGTTTTATGGGACCAACAAGGGTCGCAACATTTTACCAAATTGGACAAAATACCACTCTTACTTTAAATAGAAATGATCACCTACCAATAGCTCTGATTAATATACATATATATGCATAGAACATATATAACATACATATACACACATTTTTGTGTGTTTATATGGCTATATATGTATATGTATATGTGAGGGACATGTACACATACATACCTCTATTTACACATATACATATAACACAGACACATATATTTGGTGACCTCTTTCAGACCCCATTCCTCTCTAGGCTGCACACTAAACCTCTAATTTTAGAATTCACTGATTGGAAGTACCTTCCTGCTACCTCTCCCTCTGATTAGATAGCTTTTGCAGAACCTTCATTTAAGGATGGTCCCCAGGACAGCCTGTCTAATTCCTTTCTAGGCTATACTCTGGACTTCCCCTACCAGGTACCTGTAGGGTCAGATACCTTTGTACCCCCACATACTTTTGAGATTCCATTTTTGTGCTTCTCCCATTAGAATGCAAGCTTTTTGATGGTAAGAACTGTCTCTATTTCTTCTTACATTTGTATTTCCAGAATCTATTAAAGCATCTGGCATGTGGTAAGCACTTAAAAAATGCTTGTTGACTGAATACATGCAAACTTTCAGAAAGAATTTTTAAGTCACTTTTGGAATTATAGACTGGAAAAAAAATTTTTTTTTGTTCTCATTGTCAAGACAAATATGATACCTCAGTACTTCAAAACAAAGCCATTTATTATATTTCCCATTTTAAGATCATTTATCTAAAATGCTTCAACATTAGGGGAAATGCACTTGTTTATTTGGTCTAGTAATTTATTCATTTAGCAATGAACATGATTTCTACCATATTGAATTTAAGTTCCAAAAGTTATGGGTCCCATTTCTACGATTTTTGAAGTTTTGGTCTCTGAGTAGTTTCAGTTTTTAATCCCAGTCATACAAACAACAGCAGATTCTGGAATTCCATCTTGCAATAAGGTCATGTGTGTGTGTGTGTGTGCGCGTGCGTGTATGTTTGTGTGTGTATTTATGACTCCAAGGAAACTAATGTGGAAATTCAGCAGAATTGTTCAGACTAGACAATGAATATTCTAGTTAGTATTAAAAGAAAGCATCTTTTGGATCATTACCTGTTTCTTGTGAAATTCCATTGGGTTTAGGCCTAACAGTTCCTGAAATTGTCCTATTTTTGGCTGTAAAGAAAGTAGGAATTAAATTTCTCAGTGTTCTCCTTATATCTATGCATATACATAGTAATATATATATAATATATGTATTGAATTTGATCTGATTTATGATAACATTAGGGAAATGATGAAATTATTTTATTGATCATTTCCCTATATATATTTTTAAATGAACATTTACATAGTACTTCGCATTCTACAAAGTCCTTTATGTATGTTAATTCATTTGATCCAATAATATTGTGAGGTAGGCAGAGTTATTAATCCAACTTTATAGATGAGGAAACTGAGGCACAGAGGGGTTAAGTGACTTGCATGGAATCACATAGCTAGTAAGTATCTGAGGCAGGATTTGAACTCAGATCATCTTTCATCTAAGTCTTGCCTTTATCCACTGATCCAGTTAACTGCTTATATAATGCCTGAAAAAATTATGAGATTTTTACTGTGTAAAGGGTGCTAAAATGGAAAATAGGAACTCTACCAGTCAGACAATTGGAGCATGTACTTTCTTAAAGCTTTTAAAGAAAATAGTACTTAAATGAAACCAGATCTAAACAACTGCCTGGTGCCTGGCTCTTTTTGTGTTCTTTTAAGATGGTGCTTTATTTAGATGGGAACGAAAAAAAGTAGATAGAAAATGTGTTCAAAGGGTATGGTACTTTAAAAAATGGAGTTTGGAGCTCTCGTATGAGGGCATCCCAAAAGTTTTAATGTGGTGTAAGTTCTGTATGTTCTGATATTTGTGACTACAAAGCAATTTAAAATTAATAACTGTTAACTATTCTTATAACATATAACTAAGCATGCCTGGAGTAGTGTTACTACTGCCATACACATAAGACTGTATTTAAAGTTACTCTAAAAGTAAAATAGAAGGGGTCCATTGGTGCTCTTTGACAGGAAAAGGCAATTAAAAAAACCTAGCTCTACCATGAGATAAACAGATACCTACAGCAGAAGCATAATAGAATAAAATAAGCATTGGTCTGGGAATCAGGAGAGACCTGGCTTTTAGCCCCATCCTGACACTAGTGATTTATGCAATCTAGGACCAACCAAATAGTTAGTCGGTGCTTCAGTTTACCCATCTGTAAAGGAGTTGGACTATATGTATTGATTCTGTAATGACATGTAAGTATTCATGTCATGGAAAAGAGAGAAAGGAGGGGAAAAGGAGAGTGGAGAAAGATGGGGGGTGGGGGGGAGAAAGAGGAAGGGGGAGTGGGGAGGGAGGGAAGGAGAGAGATTAAAAATAATTACAACTTACCAGGTTTGAAAGGTTGTCTCTTTATAGTAGTAGTGTACACTTTACTTGGTGCTGAAACAGAGAACAGATGTCATGTTTAAGAGTGAAGTCTCTCGTTTAAACCAAAGGGAAGAGAGTAAGTCCAAAGGGAGTCAATTGATAGGAATGCTATATGGAAATAGAATGAGGAATCTCTTGCTGATGTCCTCCACACTATATCTATGAATGCGTGAAAAAGCACTTGTTATACACTTGGTATATGAGAAGTACTGTGCTATGTGCTGAGGAAATAAATATAAAAGTCAGTTCATGCTCTCAAGTAGCTCAGATTCCACCATGGGGACATAGTATATATAGGTTGCAAGTCAGATGGAGAAATCCCATGGTCCTTAGGGTGCAGTGCTCAAGCAGATGTCTGTATATCTTCTTTAATATTATTTTCACTATTAATAACATATCCATTTTTAATGTTAAACCATTTGACAGTGCCAAGGATTTTGGAAATTTGTTTTCTATGTCTTCAATAGTTTAGAGCCTTCTCCTCTCCCCACCTGCCTCCCCCCACCTCCCCTCTCCTCCCCTCTTCTCTTTCTTTCCACATTAAAGCAAATAAATTGCAGACACATGTGCTAATCCTTAGAAGGAAAAAAAAAACCATTTTTTACATTAACTCTTAACAACCAGAGATACAGGTAGGATGGGTGAGGTAAGCTATTCTTATAATGGACGCAAGGGATTAAGATTTATTTAGTGAAATTCTTTGTAAAATAAAACAAAATAAAACAAAAAAGCCCAAAACCAAAACCCTAAGTTATCCTGATGAATACTTGACATAAAAACCAAATATTTCATCCATTCCATCAGTATTCTGAATGAGAGGCATGGAAAGAATTCTCTTCATAGCAAACAGATATTTTTAGGTAGACAAGTTCAGATTCATTAGAATGTGTGATCTCAGCTAATAGTCTGTGCAGATGTTTGCTGGAATTAGAGAAACATAATTAGTCAAAGTTGTTTCTAGAAAGAAGAAAAATGAATTTCTAGCTCCAGGCTGTTCTTTGTATGTATTGCTGAAGAATTAGACAAACTGGGTTGATAACTCTTAAATAGACAGAAAAATGGAGATACAAATAAGCCAATATACCTTAAAATAGGTTACCTTTTGAATAAATGAAAGCTATTTTGGAAAATATTTTTTTTTTTTGCTTTTAGTTCTTACTAATGACATTACAATGACTTTTTAAAGAAAGTTTTCTTCTTTGAACATAGAAAACACATCATCATGTGCTACTTTAAATTTAAACTTGAAAGTGAATCTATTTAAGTGAAGGTTTGAATAATAACACTTTAGGCTTTCTTCTAGGTTCTAATATTTGGAAAAATACATTTTCTTTCTGGGTTCACCAGAGGTTAGGGTTGATTTCAGGGGTGCTAAGAAACATTCTCTCCTAAGAGGCACAAACTGGTGAGGGGAAGTAGGATGAAGAATATAGGCATATGGGGGTGGCTAGGTGGCGCAGTGAGTAGAGCGCTGGCCCTGGAGTCAGAAGGACCCGAGTTCGGATCCGGCGTCAGATACTTAATGCACACACAAATAAAAAAAAACCTAGCCGTGTGACCTTGGGCAAGTTACTTAACCCCAATTGCCCTCCAAAAAGCAAAAGCAAAAAAAAAAAAAAGAATATAGGTGTATGGTAGTACCTGGAGATGGATAAGGGAACCATCGAGGTAGAGAAAGGGTGAGGAAGAGAAAAGCTGAAGTCATTTTTGAAAATGTTTGCTTATTTCACACTTCTGTCTCCAGCTGGCCCTGTTCTCTCTTTCCTGATCTCCACTGGGATAATAAATTGTTGTAATAGCTTGACTATAGGTGGAAAATTTTATCTCATATCTACCTTCTATAAAATCTGACTGTGGCTCATAATTGGCATTTTATTTTCAAAGACGTTAAGTTTTATGACTACAGCCTCTATCTGTATTAATACCATAGTTTTAAAAAAATTAATCCAATTCCATTCAGCTTTTATTAAGTATCTACTTTTTCTGCAAGGGCAGTCTAAAGCTTCCCAGACCTAAAAAAAAAGATTAATACTGCATAAATGTATTCTAAATTCTATTTTCTTCCTAGAGCAATTCTACCAGTTGATCTGACACTATGAACAGTGTGTGTTTTCTGTGTCTTCAATAGTTTAGATCCTTCTCCTCTCCCCTCCTGTTACTTTCCTTCCTGTTACTTCTCCCCCCTCCCAACTTTAAAGCAGGATCAGAGAATAGTAAAACCAGAAAGGATTTTAGAGATCATCTAGTCCAATGTTTTTAGCTGACTTGCCCAAGGTCTCATAGCTAGTTGGCTATAGACCTAGGCTTAGAGCCCAAGTCCTCTGATTCCAAACTTAAACGTTTTTCCCCCACTACATGGGGTGCTACCTACTACCATGAGCTTTGTGGACAAACATTTAGCTATGACTGGAAAGAATTTTTCTTGCAAACCATATAATCAACTTCCATCCTTTGGATGATTTTGTTCATATACTCTAAGGTAGTTATTTGTATGTGCTCATAAATCAGTAGCAGATGTGTCTAATGCACACCCATAAATAAAACCTGTGAAACAGGATACACTAAGACACTTTTTAAAGTTTCCAAAGTAAAGGTTTTTATATGCAGAATTTTGCCACATTTTGGTCCAAAATAAAGTCTTAGTGAAAGTCCCCATAGATTTAGCGTGGGCCTTCCCAAATGAATGCTAGAAATGAATAGAGACACTTACATATGCGCGCGCACACACACACACACACACACACACACACACACACACATATTGGTACAGGGCATAAAAAGCTCCATAATGATTTCATTGGTTTGTACTTTAGTTACTCTTAATACAAGCACAAAAATTTGAAGGTCAAAACCAATCATATTCTTTTGACCCAAATGATCCTATTCCTAAGATATTATCTTTAAAAATGAGGAGATATGCTAGATTAAAAAAAAAGAAAAAATGAACCTACAAGTACAAAAAATTCATAGCTGCTTTATTTGTCATACAAAAATGCTGAAAAGAACTTTTATAACTGATTAAATTATGATATGTTGATATTCTACCTATGTATTTTGTCTAGACCTATGATTTCATTAGTGTAGGAAGCTCTGGGTAGAGAACTTCTATTAATGCAAATCAGATCTTTTTCTTTTTTTCAACATTTTAATTATTTTCTGTTTTTACATCACCTATATACCTCCAATGTGTTCTTTCCCTTACGCTTCTCTGGGACTGTCACCCCTTATAACAAAGAATGGGGACAACCCCTACACCCCAACAGTTTCACTAAACTGAACAACTGATCGAAAAACTCTTGATATCTGTAATGTTCCACACCCCAGCCTTTCACCTCTGCATATAAAGAAGGGAAATGCCATCTCATATCTTGGGTTTTTTTTGTAACCAAACAATTAGAATTTCACAGCATTCAGTTGCATAGCATCCTGAATTTAGAGTGAGAAGGGACCTCAGAGGTCATACAATATGATCCCTTCATTTTAAAGATGAGGAAACAGGCTCCAGGAAATTACATGACTTGCTCAATATAATATCCACATTTCTGCTTACTTTACTATGTATTATGTTATATATTTCTTCCCATGCTTCTCTGTATTCACCCCATTCATTGTTAACAACACTAATATTGTATTACATTAATGCAGCAGGACTTGCTTAACCATTCCCCTATCAATGGGCATATACTTTGTTATATTTTTTGTTATTGTTGTTTCAATTTTTTGTTATTGTTGTTTTCAAAAATGCTATTAGAAAAAGTAGCCTGACAGAAATGAGGTTTGGGCCAACACTTTGCAACATATATAAAAATAAACTCAAAATGGATATGTCACCTGAATTTTGAAGGTCATACCCTTAAAAAAAATTTAGAAGAGGACCAGATCAGAGATACCTTTCATGACTATGTCTAGGAATTTTTCAATTTTTTGTTATTGTTGTTTTCAAAAATGCTATTGTAAATATTTTAATGAATGTGGTGTTTTTCTTTTATTGGCAGGGGAATGTATGCTTAGAGTCATATCTCTGGGTTAAAAGATAGGGACATTATAGGGGGTGGCTAGGTGTCGCAGTGAGTACAGCGCCGGCCCTGGAGCCAGAAGGACCTGAGTTCGGATCCGACCTCAGACACTTAATGCACACACAAACAAAAACCTAGCCATGTGACCTTGGGCAAGTTACTTAACCCCAATAGCCCTCCAAAAATAAAAAAAAAATAGGGACATTTTAGTCATTTTCTTTCAATGATTCTAAATTTCTCATTCAATCAACAAGCATTTATTAAGCACTTACTAGAAGCCAGACACTGTGCTAAGTGCTGAAGACAGGTAAAAAAATGCGAAAAAGAGTTTCTATGCTCAAGGAACTTTCATTCTAATGGAGAAATTCAATATAGACAGAATTAGACGGGTAGCACTAGAATCTGACATGGAAAGGCCTCCTTGAAGAAAGTCAAGGATTTTAAGAGGGGGAGGTGAGGAGGAAGGTAGCTAAAGCATAGACATGGTGATGGAAGGAGCATCATGTGTACCAAAGGATGTCAGAGTGAGTAGAGGAGATGTGTGTATGTATTATATATGTATCCATATACAAATATACAATTTAACTTGTGTATAAGTAGTATAATTTAGTTATAATATAACACATTATATATTAATATACAATACTATAATATAAATGTAAAATTAATATATTTATAATATAACAAATAATTTTAATACATGTATATTATTTAACGAATTAAAAGGTAGGAAAGGATGAGATTGTGAAGAGCTTTAAATGACAAAAGGGTTTATATTTGATTCTAGAGATAAGGGACCTCTGGAGTTTATTGTGTAGGGAAGTTACATTGTCATACCTACATGTAAATGAATTTACTTTAGCAGTTGTGTGGAGGATGGTCTATTATGGAGAGATCCTTGAGGCATGGAGACAAGTAAAGAACTCCTTGAAATAGTGAAGGTGAGAGGTGATGGGGGCCTGAGTATACAAGAGATGATGTAAAGGTAGAAAGTATAAGATTTGCCAGATGATTGAAACCAATTCATATATCTACCAAGACTGTACTAGTAAAATATTCTTGTATTTCCTGCCATCTTATTTCATCTGGTATGAGGGGAAACTTCAGAACTGTTTTGATTTGCATTTCTCTCATGAGTGATTTGGCATATTTTATGTTGTTTTTAAAATAAACTTGTAATTTGTTAAAGAATTCTTTTTTCATATCCTTTGATGACTTATTTATTGGGGAAGGATTTTTATTTTTCATGTATTTCTGCTAATTACCTGGATATCATGAATATTTGACTCTTTTCAAAGATATTTGATATATCTTCCCCCCCAACACTTTCCTTTTTATCCTTGTTGCCTTAATTTTATTTGTTTAAAGATTTTCATTTTCATATAATCAAAATTATTGTTTTTTAGGGGGCGGAGCCAAGATGGCAGAGTAGAAACAGCTCATCCAAGCCTCTCTGCCCCCAGATTCTCCACAAACTATGTAAAAAAGGACTCTGAAAAACTTCTGGAGCCCCAGCACCCACAGAACGACACAGAGAAGCTAACCTCCCGCTGAGGACAGCCCAGCACCCTGCAGGAAGGACCAGCGCAGTGGTCTGGGAGCCGGCAGCGCACAGAGCGCAGGAGCCGAGCCGAGCCCAGGTCCACGTGAGCCGAGGTTTTAGCCCCAGGGCGGCAGGGCCAACAGCCGGCTGGAGGAACCCCAGAACACCAGGAACTGTGGAGATTCCAGAATTATCAACATAGACTTGCCTAGGACAAAGTAAGAGGTTAGTGTCCTATGGACTTTGGGACCTGTATTTGGGGAATGCGTCAGCTCCCTCCCCTGGGGGCTAGAAGCCGCTGAGGACAAACGCCATTCTGTAGTTTTCAGAGGCATTTCCAGCTCCCAGCCTACAAATCGTGGGGAGATCCAGCGATCAGTCTTGGGGGGTAATCGCTCTTGCTTTAACCTCCCTGGATCTGGATTGTGATCTAGGGTGGAAGTCGTGGGTGGGTTTACAGCTTGCCAGAAACGGAAGTTGCCCCCCACACGTTCGGGGCGAAAATTCCTCTATCTGGCCTTAAAGCCATAGTGTGGCAACAAGCCCAAAAGTCAAGCAATTAAGTGGCAACATGCCAAGGCAAAGGAAACAGAAAAATGCAACCCTAGACTCCTATTTTGGGGGCATAGAGCAGGAAAAGGACTGTGAGGTCAGAAGTCTGCTCCAAAAGCCCCAGGGGAAAACATGAGTGGGTTGCAGGCCATAGAGGACCTTAAGAAGGACTTTAAAAATCAAATAAGAGAAGTGGAGGAAAAATTGGAAAGAGAAATGAGAAGGATGCAGGCAAAGTATGAAATGAGGGTCAACAGCCTGACTAGGAAAACAACACCTTAAAAAATAGACTAACTCAAATGGCAAAGGAGGCCCAAAAGGGCAATGAGGAGAAGAATGCCTTAAAAAGTCGAATTTGCAGATGGAAAAAGAATCTCAAAAGTTCACTGAGGAGATTCATTCCTTCAGAGTTAGAATGGAGCAAATGGAAGCTAATGACTTTATGAGAAATCAAGATGCTGTTAAGCAGATCCAAACAAACGAAAGATTAGAAGGCAATGTGAGATATCTCATGGGAAAAACCACTGACCTGGAGAATAGATCCAGGAGAGACAATTTAAAAATTATTGGACTACCTGAAAGCCACGATCAAGGAAAGAACCTAGAAATCACCCTTCAAGAAATTCTCAAGGAAAATTGCCCTGATGTTTTAGATCCAGAGGGCAAAATAGAGGTTGAAAGACTCCACCAATCACCTCCTGAAAAAGATCCCAAAAAGAAAACTCCCAGGAATATTATAGCCAGGTTCCAGAATCCCCAGATCAAGGAGAAAATACTACAGGCGGCCAGGAAGAAACAATTTCAATATTGTGGAAACACAATCAGAATAGCCCAGGACCTGGCAGCTTCCACACTGAGGGATCAAAGAGCATGGAATATGATATTCCAGAGGGCAAAAGAGCTGGGATTGAAGCCAAGGGTCACCTACCCAGCAAAACTGAGTATCTTGTTTCAGGGGAAAATATGGTCATTCAGTGGAATAGAGGACTTTCAAGCATTCTTGAGAAAAAAACCAGAATTGAATAGAAAATTTGACATCCAGACACAAGAAGCAAGAGATGCCTGAGAAGGTAATCAGGGAAAAGAAATCAAAAGGAACTTATCAAAGTTGAACTATTTACATTCCTATATGGAAAAGCAATATCTGTGACTGATGATATCTTTCTCACTATGAAAATAATGGAAGAAGGGGGTGTGATCATACAAATACATATGTGAATGTGTGTGTATATGGTTACAGTTATATAAGGATAGAGGGCATAGGTTGATTTTGTTGGGAAGGGAGAGTACTCAAGGGATGAAATTATGAGGTGAGAGAGGAAAGTGGCAAGAGGAGATGGGGAGAGACATGGTAGGGTAAACTATCTCATGTAGGGAAGTGGGTGCAAAGGAGGGGGAGAATAAG